>OY776103.1:1200000-1800000 GCA_963675205.1 Catocala nupta
GTGATTCACAAATGGTTTTCCGAGTTTGGATGTTCTTTGTGTCCGTTGTTTGAATGTTTGTAAAGTACTCCGCGATTCAGAAATTATTACCAATTCGGGCAAAGTATTTAAAAGAAAACTTTTATGTTATGGACATTTTTTTAATCTACCTACGTTAAATGTACCTACACACAGCGACGCATCAACCTAGACTGTTTGGACTTTGAACTATTAGAAGTAGAACGCTGCGAATCGTGCGAGAAATTGCGTTATATTTTTGTTATTTTGTCTCATTCACGCTGAACGGGACGCGACGCTCTATCCTTACCATTACATCGACACCACTATGCACTGTCCCTTTCCGACAATTCTCTATTTTGTATGTAGCTTAGTTATGCGTATATAGGGCGTTTAACTTAATGAGTAGCCGTATGTACAAGGTAACTAACGTGACCTGCTGTAATGGTTAGTATTGATCGTTATGGATATATCAATCATAATAGTTTCATAACATCATCTTTATTTTTAATATGTAAAAGATGAAACTATCGCTTGGAGGTCAAACTTAGGAAACAGACTCGTACCATTGCGAATTTTAGTATAAACCGCTTTAAGGGTTAGCTATCTTTAGTCGTGGTCGCGAATGCACGTGAAAGCAATTCGCGCGGCCCTGCCGACTCTGGTTACGTCGAAGAACACCGTGGTAAGTTTAGTCAGTATTACCGGGGTATCTTTCCCCTGGTGAGCCCGTCAAAGCATTCCCCACGTAAAAAAAGCTTTATCATGCTAGAGTAATAGAGCCTCGCTGATTTCAGCATGAATAACTCTATAAAGCCGGCCCGGCTCACACGGGGAAGAACTACTCTCTCACAGAACATCGACGTGAAATAGCAGTATTCTTACTGTTGTGTTTCGTTCGGACTCTCACTCAGGCCGGAGGCCCAATCACCCTCTTTACCCCTTTCCGCTGCTTCTTCCCACTTCTTTACTTTCCTAAAGGGTTGGCAACTCGCAAGTGATGTCTCTGGTGTTGCAGGGGTCCAAAGGCTACGGTGACCACCTACCATCAGGTGGGCCATAAGCTTGTTTGTCCCTTTAGTTGTATAAAAAGAAAAGCGACTTGAGATCTTCTACTAATAGCTACAAATGTTCCTCAGCGTCAGATACGAGCAGTAACGAGGAGGTGGAGTTCCTGAAGCAGACAGTGGCAGAGCTGAGTCAGCAGATTGCGTCGCTGCAGACTGAGCTCAACGTCGCCAAGCTACACGAGTTTGAGGCACACGAAGCCAACGTTGCTATCGCACAGGTCAGGGGATAATTCTTATTACTTAAGTAGTTACTGAGCTAATGACCCACATTATAGTAAGCGGTTACCGTAATTAACCTAATATTAAGCGGTTACCGTAATGAACCTAATGGTAAGCGGTTACCGTAATGAACTTAGTGTTAAGCGGTAACCGTAACGTACCTAATATTAAGTGGTCACCGTAACAAACCTAAAGGTAAGCGGTAACCGTAACGTACTTAATGGTATCCAGTTACGTAGCCGCCTTATAACCAAGGTAACTACATAGTGCTAATTGCGAGTTTATTTTACGTTAACGCGATCGACACGTTTATGACGTTCGGCGCTCCGATTGGTCCGCTATAAGCTCTTAACCAATCAGAGAGCCAAACGCGGTAAACGTTAAGGGAAAAACAACCCGCACTAGGCACCCGGCCTTCTCGTTTCAAACATATCACACAATATAATAATTAACAGACATATCCTTTATTTGTAGGAGTTAGAAGCAGAAAAAGAGAAATCCGTCTCACAAGAGAAAGAGTTACAAGAGTTACGAGTGCAGGTGGAGAGGCACAACAGAGTGTCCAAACTGTTGATGGAAGAAGTAACTGCGCTCAAAGATAATGCTGATAAGGACAGGGAAATGGCTGAAACGTGAGTAATCTTTTTATTTATTTTGTATAGACAATTACGGATAGATATATAATTCCCTAGATAGAGATAAGAATATTGAGGATAAGAAACATGTTATTATTCATAATATGAAGTGTGTTAAAAAAAAACTCGAAAATTGAAACAGAAGTTACAGGTGACACTATTTTATCGTGTGCACAAAACCTCTAATACTTGACACTCACATTGGTAGTGGCGAGGTGACTTCGTAATTTATTAGTATAGATGCCATTCGTATAATAATTAGTGCTAGTAGGAGCCCAATGATAAGTTTACTAATTTTTTTATCTAAAATTAAATAATTAATTTAAGCATTTTTACTTCTTCATATAAACTTTTACTATGCGAAATCTCACACTCTTCGGTGCAAGCAATATGGAAAAGGGGTAGTTTTGTCTTTAGATATATATACACTATAAAGGACACTACAACAAGCTACGCTAAATGCCCAAACACATATCAAGATTCAAGGTACACACGGCTACACATCAAGTTAGACACCGGTACGCACCTATATACGCATAACTACGCTACATACAAAATAGAGAATTGTCGGAAAGGGATAGTGCATAGTGGTGTCGATGTAATGGTAAGGATAGAGCGTAACAAAAATATAACGCACTGTCTCGCACGATTCGCAGCGTTCAACTTCTAATAGTTCAAAGTCCAAACAGTCTGGGTTGATGTGTCACTGTGTGTACGCTAAATGTCTTGTGACTAGGTTTAAGTCGGTGTTTACCATACGTAGAATACTTACAATCCAAGAATTCACAGCAGAAGAGAAAGAAAATATTAAAATATTTCGCATTTGATCAAATAACTTCAAATATTTGCAAAATTTTGCTTTAGTTGAACGAGTATACAGTTCATTATACAGATTGTATCCGGTTACTACGATAACCGGTTGCAACGCTAACCGGTGACTTTTATAACCGGTAACGATAACCGGTTACCATTAGGCGGACTGTATACAATTTTTGACATGGTCTACGGGCTGTATATATGAAAAAAATTGTATATTCATAGAAAGGGTAGTCTAGGTCGTCACGCCTAAAATAACGTTTGGTATTTTATAGATACAAAACGGAAGCTCGTGCTGCTAAGAAGCGAGTAAAGTTGCTGACACACCAGAGCGCACTTCTGGTGGGAGAGCTGGCGGCCGACGAGCGCCTGGAGAGGCTGCTGCACGAGGTGGACCAGCTCAAGGACGCGCTGGAGGACCAGGCCGCCAGGCACAGGGACCAGCTGGACGAACTGCAGGTCGGCAGCCTTACTAATACGGCAATGTCCTGACATTGTTAAAGTCAACTTACTACTAAGTGTGTCTCTTACTCATTGGCAGAAGAAAGGCAAAAGTGTAATAGCTCACGTTTCGTCAACATTGGTTTTAGCTCCGACGTAATGTGGGGCAAAGCCTTCTTTTCTAGGGAGCAACAACTCTGTCCTGCTACTATAAAAATGATAAAATCCACTTATTCGTATCTGACTCGGCAATCGAACCCCAGACTACACTGCCACTTTCACTTCATATTATGAATAATAACAAGCTTACTACTTTTCTACAGCTGAAATTAGCAGAGAAACACGAAGACACGGACATTCTTCTCTGGGAAGAGAAGATTAAACTGGCAGAAGAAGACGCACAGAAGGCTGTGGAGCGAGCGGAGAGAGCCGAGAAGAGACTAGCAGAACTTGAAAGGAGTCGCCCACCACAGAAGAAGTCTAACTTGATGTCAAGGATTAACTACTTCGAAAATGGCGGTGCTGAGAGAAAAGAAGAGAAGATTGAGACGCCAGAAATTAAAGAAGAAGTTGTAGAAGTTGCTGGTGAGTCAAAAGAGATTTTATCTATCACTACATATTGTTACGTGCTGGATTCGAGGGATA
Organism: Catocala nupta; assembly: GCA_963675205.1. Classification (NCBI taxonomy): domain Eukaryota; kingdom Metazoa; phylum Arthropoda; class Insecta; order Lepidoptera; family Erebidae; genus Catocala; species Catocala nupta. The sequence continues at coordinate 1,203,824 of OY776103.1, forward strand.
AGAATTTAAACAATATTACTATTAGGCAAGTTATCAACATCAGTTAAATAATGAACAGTGGTCTCTTACAGGCTGCATGTCCTAAGCCATCTTTGAAATCAAGACATGGTTCTAGGTGCTATATTTTCGCTTTTGAACAGGATTTCTTCGAATTCTTTCCTTCACAACTTTTTTCGTACGAAAACTTAGTGGATATCCAGATATTTTTCGGTCTTAAACAGAGGAGGTTTCGTTGTACCTACCTGTAATACCAAGCGGATGGAGAGTTTCAAAAGTTGCATTTGGCTCCATACCTACTTTATGTAATGCTATCATAGCAATTCGATTCTCTTTATCATGCCCCACTCCATTTTAATATTACTAAAATATTTAAAACCGATTGGCGCGAAAATGAGAATACACAATGAATAATCATTTAATTACAGATTCCAAATTCAAACGTAATATCTTTTCTTTTATTGTAACAGTGTTTATGGAAATTAAACTACTATATATGGATTTTATCGCGTTGTTTATTTATCACTGTATTACAAAATTTTGAAAATATTACACTACTACTACTATTGATTTTATTTTACTAATTTATAAGCTAATAAAATTATTTAAACTATTAAATCTATTTATTTTGGTTTACACTTTCCCCAACGTTTATGGCCAGACTAAGTATATTATTTCTTAAACATACCCTTCTTACAGTGAGAAGAGGTAAATACCCAGCATTCCTACAGTTTACATACAGAACTGATATTATTATATCCTTGTGTATCTATATATAATATCCCATTCATAAATTACATTTTGCCTTTCAGCTCCACCGCCACCACCAGAGCCAGTAGCAGCATCGCCCCTCCCCCCTCCAGTCCCCCCGCCGGCGCCCACAACGTCCCCCACACCGCCACCGCCTCCCTGTCCCCCGCCCCCCGTGGCCCCGCCCCCGCCCCCGCCCCCGTGCATGCCCCCGCCCCCTCCCCCGCCGCCGCCGCCCCCCGTCGCGTTCGAGGCGAGTGGCGCGGACGACATGGCGAGCATGCTGGCCAACAAGCACGGCGCGCTCAAGAGGAGTAAGCAGGGAGATCAGAATGGAGGTAATAATAATTCATCTTAAAACATCCAAATTCAATGTCAAGAATTTAGATCATCTATTAACGTCAAAAATAATTGGTTAGTGAGTCTACATAGTTACTGAAGATACATTTAGGTTAGTTGCTAGGTTCAGGCAAAGAGGTGGGTGAGCCTATGAGAAGACACCTGCACGAAACTCATGGCCACTCTTTTAGATGCTTTATGCTGCCTATGTAAATATTGGGTAGACACATATTGATTGATTTACAGATATAATTATAATTAATCTTTAATACCTTTTCACTTTAGTTAGACGTAGTATAGCGTTTATAATGTAGTATAGGACCAACGTTACCAGTTGTAAAATATATACGAATATGACGTTTCTGTCAACAGCGGGCGGTGCAATCGACGCTATAGTAGACCAGATCAAAGGTGGCAAGTTCCAGCTGAAATCTACCGAACAGAAGTTCACAGAAAAGAAGACGAAGCAAGACGAACAACCGGAAGCTGTGAAGGAGATGCTGGCTATCTTAGGGACCCTGAGGAAGAGACGCACCTCTGTCAGGCCAGGGTACGTCGACTGCGAGTAGACTGGTAAGAGTCAATAAGGCGTAGGCTACCTCTCTCTATTTCTCTCCTTTCATCCCATCCTTCCTTTTCCTCAGGTTTGGCAACGTTTACGTTTACTTGATCAAAACGTTTACTGCGTTTGGCTCTCTGACTGGTTAAGAGCTTGAACCGGGCCAAAATCGGAGCGCCGAATGTCGTAAACGTGTCGATCGCAACAAACTCGTACTAGGCACTCTGATCGTGGGTTAGAGGTCATTCAAGTGTTACGTAAGCAGCATTGAGGATGGGGGAGTCTTTGCTATTATATAATGCTTATTTGCCCTGACATGAGGGAGGAAGAAGGGTTAAAAGTACTAAAATCCTACTTACGTAACACTAGAACGACCCGGCAACCGCTTACCATCTTGTGGATCGTATGCTTCTTTGCTACCTTGGAAGTATACATAAAAACGTAGAATGATGTCACGTATATTATAATGTAAAAAGAAATATACAATTGGCAACATTTTGTATTCTCTCCGATGAAGGTAGGAGTTAATTCAAGACTTTAAAAAGTATTATTGTAAAATGACGCTGTTTATTATGACATAAAGATTTCCTGTAAACTCGGGCTTTCTGATTTTATATATCCTATAGACTAATTGCCTATGACAGGCGTCAATCGCTGCCTCTTTAAAAATATCAGATTCTGTAGATATTAAAAAGCTTGTCAATTAAAATATAAGTAATTGTACCTATCAAGTGCCTTATTGAATGTTTAGTGCCAATAGTTGTTTATGATATTTTAGTGTTGCCAATAGAATTAACTATATTAAATGTTGATTGAATGTTATATTAGAGTTATAATTAAGACGAAATATCGGGCTTATATATTGTTTAAAAGTCAATTTAATTACATTTTGTTAACCAACACTTTATTGAGATTTAGTCAACATTTATTGTAATTTTATAAATGATTATAACTTAACAAAATTAAAACCATTTAAAATAAAAGTGATTTTTTCGTATCGTAATTTTACATGCGGCAATATATTTTTTTACATTTAGCAACTCAACTGTGATTTGATTGTTTGTTGACTGATCTCGAATCAAAATTGTTCGAGTAATGTTTATTAAATCATTCGAGTTTAGATAGTGACATAATAAATTATGTAATGCAAAAATAATTTATTAGAACAATTAAGGAAAACGTGAGAAAACCTGCATGTCTAAGAGTTTTACATAATGTTTTAAAGAATATTTGAAATCAGCTAACCCGGACTGTGCCAGCGTGATTAACTATGGCCCTTCTGATTTCGAGAAGAGGCCCGTGCCTAGAATTGGGACTGATTAAATACAGGGCTGATAATAATATATTACATCATTATTTAATAAATGCAGAGCAACGATTAACTTACATTATTTTCTAAACTCGAATGAAATATTAATTTAATAATCCGATCTTAATATTGAGAATAGGTACCTATATATAATATTTGTATTATTTCCTTCCTATATAAAATGACAAATGTTAAGTGACAATATGTATTATGACAATAATTATTATTAATTTGGTGACTTATTATTTTTAAGATTTAATTTAAATAGGAATTGATCTGAATACTCCTAAGTTTTTATTATAATAAAATATATTATATTGTATAGTAACTACAGTTAAGTTTTACTGCTTATAGAGGACAACTGGATTTAAGCACATTTATTTTGTCTGTGTGGCGAACATTTTATTTTAATTTGCTAAGCTTCTTGTTCTTGCTATCCATCCAAATATTGATGACTACTATAAACGACAAAGTCATTCGTTTTTATTTCGATTTCGCCATTACATATTTGAATATTCGAAATGCTTGCATTTATTGTGGCTTTTAGAATTAATGCCAGTTAAAAATCCTCGCCGCACGCTTTTACGGCAGAACATGTATATACGAGACTTTGTGAGATATCTGCGAGTATTTCACAAAGTTAAGCGGCGGCATTTGGCCAGTGTGGTTTTAGCTCAACTCTTCGAGTAAGCCGCAGTCTCCGCTGGCTAAATTCTGCTGAAATCTGACCAACATACAGCAGTTGAGATGTGTTTGACTGTCTGTTAACTAATGTTTGTGGTGATTCGTCTTTCATTGACCTTGGGTTAGTATTTCATATAAATCTGTACAGTATTTCAAAATGGCCAGTTTTCTTATAAATGTGTTTAAATTCGGTTTTATTGAAGAATTGTATACAAAAGTTACCCGCGGTGCCATCGTCCCGTCGTCTAAATTCAAGCATTTTGTAAAGTATTTACTAGATATAAGTGTACGAAGTTTTTATTATACAACCATTATACCTATATTGAAAATAATGTGTTTTCTTTATTTTATACCCATTTCATTAGTAGTTACTAGTATATATACAGTATTTCTTACATGAACTTTACAAACGCGACAAACAGTTCTTGAAAATATATTTATTGTTAAGCGAGCTTAGCGATTAAAGTATATAGATACCTTCAAAACAATGTATTTATTTAAATATATAATGAAATATGCAATAATGCTGGGGCTACATTAGCAGGCGAAGATTCGTGTCGCGTTGGCGTGCTAAAAACATCGTGTAAGGGCTGTGTTGTTCTAGACCTGTTGTGCGACCGAGACGTAGGCGGTAATTCAAAATTGAGGAAGTGGCGTTGCATTATATGTCATAGTAGGATTCCATATAATACTGAGTTTCATAAAATTGAATAGTTTTTCGTTACTCCTCTCTATAGCATACAAAAACAAAACAAGCACGTCCGTCCCGCTTCAAAATCTGGACGACACTGAAGTGACGTAGGTGTTGCTACCCAAGCGAATATTGGCGCGCCAGTTTACTGACAGTGCCCCGATAATACATCGTCTTCGCCCGAATACAACACGTTGCAATCGTCTAGTCAGCCACACTTAACGCGTTAACACGAATATTCGCCGTAGCCCGCTAATGTAGCCCTAGCATAAGAAATAGGAGAGTATGAACGAGTGTAGAGGCTGCATTGGATTTCTTTGCACTACAGAATGGTAAAGCGTGGGTGATCTTATGGTGGAGCAAATAAAACATTTCGGACCCATGGCTATATCTTAGCTTCTGCAATGTTTCAACAATTGCCTAAAAACGAAAAGGATCCCAAAAATGTGGAGGTAGGCGAAGGTTGTGGCCCTAATCAAATCTGGGAAACCACTCGACGATCCAAAGAGCTACAGACCGATCTCCCTGCTTTGCCACACGCACAAATTATTTGAGAGACTCTTTCTCAACCGCATCACGCCACTCATAGATCCTCAAATTATTGCAGAACAAGCAGGTTTTAGACACGGGAAGTCCTGTTGTGGTCAGATTCTTAATCTCACACAGCATATCGAGGATGAGTTTGAGAAGAGAAATATTACGGGTGCGGCTTTTGTGGATCTGTCAGCTGCCTACGACATAATAATATCAGAAGACTCCTTTGGAAAGTCGAAGAACTGGCAGCTGATCTCGGGTTTATCCAAATTCTAGGTGAGCTCCTTTATAGTCGTCGTTTTCAAGTACACTTGCTCAAAGAAAAGAATAGATGGCGCTTCTTAAAAAATGGCCTTCCTCAAGGTAGTGTGCTTGCGCCAACTCTCTTTGATATATATATAAACGACCAACCTACCACCACTTCTACTACAAAATTTGTATACATTTGAAGAGGCTGAAAAAAAACCTTGTGGCGGCTCTTGATCAACTGGCATTATACTACGACGAAAATGGCCCGAGACCTAACCCATTGAAAACTCAGTCCTGTGTATTCCACTTGCGAAACCATTGCGCTTACCGAGTCCTTAGCATCCAATGGCAAGGAGTGAGTATTGAACATAGTGCCTATCCGAGATATCTTGGGGTAGCACTAGATCAATAACACACTGCCAAAATACATAGATAAAAGTGGCGACATGAAACATTTTGCTCCGCCGCCGTCTGACATCCACATCGTGGAGAGCCACACCTGATGTTCTCCGTACGATGAGATTGGCGCTGTGTTTCTTTGCTGGGGAATACGCTTGTCCAGTTTGGCATCGGTCTGCTCATGCTGATCTTGTTAGTGTAGCGTTAAATGAAACTTGTCGCACCATAACTGGCTGTTTAAAGCTTACACCACTAAATATGGTCTACCCGCTGGCAGGAATATCTCCGCCTCTTTGTCCGTCGTCATCACCCCGTGCACGGAAATCACATGCCACCACATCGCTTCAAAAGCCGTAAAAGTTTTCAACGCCACACTGAACCCTTGAGCGATGACACTGCGACCGAAAGACGTAGACTGTGGGCGAAAAAGAATCCCCCACACTCGCATTATATCACACTACAGGAGTCTCTACCACCGGGTCACACCCTGCGCCATGGGTAGTATGGAAGTCCCTAAATAGACTTCGCACCCAGGTTGGCCGCTGTGGAACGAACTTGTGTAGGCGAGGGAGGGAGAGGGGGTTCAGACACCCCGGCCTTGCTCAGTGTGACTGTGGTGAGCTGGAGCAGACAATGGTACATTTGTTGGTTCTTACCCGAGCACTTGCACAATATCAGACTTTTGTGCGACCCAATTAGAGTCGCCGAATATTATGCAAATAATATATAGTTCAAACTAGAACCATTGACACGAAGAAGAAGATTTTTATTTTTAGGATTTCTTGACTTGACCATATTATTAAGCATTGTTGTCCATAATTGCGTTTGAATGTAACGTCAACACTATACAATGCGCTGCGTTTGTCAAGACTCCTTCTTACCCTATCCATATCCAAACTAAGTCGTAGGTACTACGACTTAGTTTGGATATGTAGGTGTAGATGCCCCAAACTGTCCAAAACCTGATTGGTATAAAAGTATGTATTTTTATGTGCTAGCTGAGCCGGCGATCGTAATCCTGTCAATCTATACAAAAATACATTTTACGTAATTAAATTCAATATCGAAACGTAATTAACTATTAACATAAGTAACGTAATCATTTTTCCCATATAGAAATTCGGATTTTTCGCAAATTTTCGTTTATGCAAACCTTTTCGCGACAATTATTGCAAACAACAAAAAAAGCCAGCTAAATCGTTCGAGCTGTTCTTAAGTGATGCTCCGTCATACAGTTCTTTTCGGTCGGCAGTTGATTTCTTGTGGTATACCTATTACCTGTGTTTTGTTGTCAGTCTAGTCACTAGGTACCTATTCAATAGTAGCTTTAATTTTTAAAACTTACCAGTTTAGCATTTACCGCTCCTAGGTATTTAAATTAGTCAAATAGTTAAACGTGTCTGCCGCAAAAGTGCCGTATTCAATCGGGAACTTCGCTAAGTCGAATCTAACAGTTGTTGCGAGACCATGAAAGACAGGTACCTAACGTTGAAGCAACCACAAATTTTTGGTTTGTGAACCGACGGAGGTAAGTAGGTACTTATTCGGCGAATATTGCTAAGAAAACAAGCACAGCAAACTCAGAAATATAATGAATATCATAACATTTCTCATAAATCGTATAGGGAAGCGAGTACAGTTAGAATTAGTACGCGACCATGGCGGCTGCCATCCCAGGCACGATTGTTTTGTGCCTTAAACGATACGTCATCCTCCGTGATAATTCTGAAACAATGTTGTTGGTTAATAAATAGACGTCAACAAATATAAAAATATAACTCATGAATTTAGTATAATTTGTATACCTACTCTCTGATACGCTACAAGGTAGTGATTCCTTCACGTTATTATATTATAAGTAAAACAACTTACTAGTTCTAATAGGTACATAACATTTGTACTAAGCAATGTAACAAATATTTTATATTTTTACAGGTTTCTCTGCATTGTCAGATTGACCGGTGTAAAAGTATTTTATATCAAGACATATCTTATTCACGCAATAAAACCTTAAAAAATCACGTACCTGGCTAATATTTTCTTATAAATTATAGTGAAGAACAGACACTATTTATTAAATGACTACAAAATATGTGTCTATTTAGATACGCTTATAATTATTTAGAAACTTAAAAAATATTAAAATTAAATAATATCCTTATAAAATAACCTACAGTATACATTTTCACTATACTTTGTATTTTTTAAGCCAGAGACAATTTATGTAGGTGTTTTATTTGTACTCCTATGAGGCAAAAGGCATTGTTACTCGCTGTCGAAAAGCTTCTCTCACATATTGTTATATCTTATTTCACAGTGTGCGTTACCCCAGCAAAATAATGTCGAAAATAGTAATTTGAATGTTATAGATAATTAGTTGCCCAGATTCTGTAATCACTGCATACATTTTTAAATTTGTTGAACGTTTAATTTTTTAGCTATATGACAAAATCATTTCCTGTTGGGGAAACGTTACCGCAGCCAGACATATTTTTTAATGGGCGTATTGAAATATATATTAGCTATATAATTAATTGTCTAGACAAGATAAACGTTGCAACTTATTTCTTACGTGTTCTTTCTTCGGCTGCGATGTTATTCGAGATCCTGCTGGAGTAACGCTTGTGGGTTTGCTGGATCTCTGAAACGGTTAAGCGGATTCTATTCATCTTTTGTACATGACTTCGTAACTATTAGTTATAAATATATATGCAATAAGAAAATAAAATAATGCACCGTTTAAAGGTTATTTATTTAATTATGAAAACGGTTCAGAATCCGCTTAACCGTTTCAGAGATCCAGCAAACCCACAAGCGTTACTCCAGCAGGATCTCGAATAACTTCGCAGCCGAAGAAAGAACAAATAAGAAATAAGTTGCAACATTTACCTCGTCTAGACAACTAATTATAAAGCTAATATTTATTTCAATATTTCCATTAAAAAAGAAAATGTCTGGCTGCGGTAACGTTACCCCAGTAGGAAATGTTTTTGTAATATAACTAAAAAATTACATGTGCAACAAATTTAAAAATGTGCGCTATAATTACAGAAGCTTGGCATCTATAACATTTAAATTACTATTTTCGACATTATTCTGCTGGGGTAACGCACACTATTTCACAGCAAAATAATTATTTTGCTTTGGTTAGGTAATCATTTATCTTATTTTTATGACTCATAAAAAATTGCTCTAGAAATACAGTGCGTTAAAGGTTTGAGTGTCTGGATGTATAGGCTAAGAGAAATCTTTAGTAAATTGAATTGTCTAAAGAAGCAATTATAATATACGGCTCACATTGAGCATCAGGCTGCGCAGATAATGGAGCTCATTTTTACAACATAAAAGTCTAATAGAATATCAGTAATTATTTCTACGTAGTAAGCACAAAATAAAAAGAAAATAAGGAAAAATAAAAAAATATCATATTAAATGACACACATTTATTTTTTTATTGTTTTTACGTATTAAGTAACGTTTGTTCTCATATTATATAAACTTGTACTGGACGGAGTTCTTACAAAATTAACAAAAAATAAAAGAAACGTTAAACCAAACAATATTTCAACATGTTACATATTCATTTATTTATTATTAAAAAAGTCAGCTATTGTACATAAGTTGGTCGAAACAGATGATAAATTACAATATAATAAAACATAACATAATTATTTAGATTTTCCTACAAATAGATAGTCTAAAACTTAATATTACAGGTAAAGTTTAAACTAGAAATTAATAAATAAAATTTCATCTGGTACAAACTTTCTCAGTGACCGTCTGCGTAACACATCAGAAAATAAAAAAAATAAGTATCGCAGACCCAAGTTTCGTCATAAATTGCATTTTTGGACATTTATGGTAACACTACTATAGTCAGAAGGCGCATGAGCCAGCTTTAGTGCACAAAAAGCACCGAAGTTCAGCGCACAAACAATAGATAATACTACAATTATCACAGAGAATCTTCGCCGGTAATGTTACGTTCATTTTATTTTCCGATATTATACGCAAATGGGTTTAATCTAACGCTAGATATGTTGTGTATAGCGAATATGGAATACATGAAGTTGGGCCTCGCTTCCCACTGCGTCACGGTAGAACGTCGGATACTAAAAATCGTAAACGAGATGTAATAGATAATATAGATTCGACTATTTACATTAGTCTTGATATCTACTTTGTCTACAAGAATTGAGCGACCTGTTACAGCAAACTGAAGTTCACATTTAGATACTAAAAAGAACATATCATGTGCAAACATTAACATATTGTTTGCCTGCCCAATAGGTACTTAGAGATTTATAGTACCTCAGTACATATCTGTTTAGTAAAACAATAAGTACTCTTGTGGTACTAAACTGCAGCGCTACTCAAATAAATCTAGTTATCGTTGTACATTCTGTACTACCATTTATTTATCTGACCGAAGATTAGATATTAGCAGGCGCCGAGATGGAAGCTTTTCATCATCAGCTAGAATTATCAATTTTAGTAACGCAGTAGTAAACCTTAGATATGAGAATACTGCATAATGGAGTTAATAAATAAAGTTTATAATATACATCAAAAAGGAAAAAAGACAGAGACAATAGAAAATGCTATTGGCATAAACTACCAATATAATAATACCAAAAGCGTGGTATGCTGTCGTCTATAAATACAGATTAAAATAGCCTGCTATTCACCCAATTTTCGGTCAGACATTATATTCACTATAGGTACTCAAAACATTGAACATAATCAATATTAATAGATAAAAAGCGTCTACACAAGTCAAGCGTCAAATTTGGGAAAGCTGTCAATATTTAAGTACGTACAGATAATACAAGAGCTATTGACTAACTACAGTACATCTATGTTACAAAGCATTTTACTATTATAGTCCAATACTCATTTGGTCCCAATATGTCACCACAGGTGGTGCTTTTTGCTAAAATTCAGACTTTGTCGGAGGAATAGTAATCGTATAAAAAATAAAAATAATTGAATTAAAGTCAAAGTGCTGTCATAATAATACTACTTAATTAAGAAAAAAAAGCATTTGTCGTCAACATTACCTACAAAAGTGATGGAAAAAAGATGTGCAGTAAATAAAAGAAGTAAATCGACTCAATTTAAAGAAAAATTGTTGGCGCTCAGCGTATTACACTATATTCACATTAATGCGTATAGTTACTTTTCGGATAATAATAATATAAAACTCTGCAAATTACATTCTGTCGATATAAAACAGACTTACTTTTGGAAATTCGCCTTACTTTCTACACTTTCGAAACTCACTTTCACTTACAGTTACAAGATCTACTATTATTATCAAACTGATCTTTAATGATTTCAAACTGCGAGAAAAAGTTGCAACGGCAACACGTTAATTATAGTCTGCGCTTTTACTATACTTTTACTTTTTAATTACGTGTCACAAACAACAAAATGGCGGCCTTCATTTCGCGCCTTTTCCACAATATAATATACCTTATTATGCATTTTAAGTCCTTCTATCTACCAAATTAACAAAAATATGACTATAAAGTACACACAGTGACACATCAACCTAGACTGTTTGGACTTTGAACTATTAGAAGATGAACGCTGCGAATCGTGCGAGAGAGTGGGTTATATTTTTGTTACGCACTATCTAAGGATAGTGCGTAACAAAAATATAACCCATTTTCTAACAAGTGCATAGTGGTGTCGATGTAATAGTAAGCCATTACATCGACACCACTATGCACTTGTCATTCATGTAGCGTAGTTATGCGTATATAGGGTGTCTAACTTGATGTGTAGTCGTGTGTACCAGATGGTATAAGAAATCATTGGAAAGTCTAATATTCCTCGGACAAAGTCGTGTCTACAGTACAATCATGTACAATGTAATCCTTACGTGGAGAACTCGCGGAGCTTGTCGACGACTGCTTTCTTGTTCTTAGATATCCAGTCGATGTTCACCTTGGCCTTCTCGATGGCCTGCTCCACTGACAGTTTGGAGTCTTGGAGGTATTTGTTGTTCTTCTCGCGCCAGATAAGGAACTGTGGAGCAGTTGATAAGTGAATTAAGACGATGTTTTCCGTAAATAAATGAGGATCGAAGAACTTACAATCAAGCTTTTTTTTACCTCTTCTTTAAATAAAAGACAGCTCACAAGCAATAAATGTCTTGTCGCAGGGGACTTTACAAACATTCAAACCACACAAAGATCACACAATTATTTGTGGATCACATAATATTTTGTTCTGTGTGGGGATCGACTTTACAACATTTGGCGGTGGCAAGGCTACCATAAAGCCTCCACACCATACGTACTGACTAGCTTATTTTGGTAATGCTTAGGGTGCGTTCCACTTAGTGTTCACAACGTCTAAGATGCTCTTTCAGCCGTTCCACATGACAACTACGATCGTTGTGGTCGAGGCGAAAACGTCACTAATGACGTCATTACTTACGCTCACGCAAAGCTCACGACGACCCATAACGAGATGTGGGTCGTCCTATGCGTTGAGAAATTTCGCGCCATATTTAAAAATATAAAGTAACCAAGATGGCGACTACTAAATTTTAACTTTATTTGATGTGATTTGGTAAAACGATAAATACTTTCATAAGAAAAATGTTATAATCTACAGTGTTTCAGTTGTCGTTTTTAAACGTTTTTACGATCATGATTTTGTATTGTTTATCTGAACTGGATGAACTAGTACTTTCTGGAGTATTATTGCGACGCACTACCAAATATCCTACTGTTGCCGTAAAATACATTTTGATTATATTTGAATAAAAATTAATTAAATACTCCTCAAAATTATGGAATACTAGATTTTGCCCGCGGTTTCGCTCGCGTTAAAGTATGTTTATGTTAAAATAGATTTTTAGTAGCCTAATGTTATTACGATGAATTAACAATAATAGGTACTGTAAAAATTCATCAATATCCGTTCAGTAATTTTGCGTGGAAGAGTAACAAACATCCATCCATCCTCACAAACTTTTACATTTATAATATTAGTAGGATATAGTATTTTTTTTCAAATTATAAATCATGTTAACCAATAACTATAAGAGTTTATTGGTCAGACTTATAAATTGTAACCGAACCTCTTTAAGGTATCGCTTTTTTTATAATATGCATTTGTATTATTTACATCAACGCTCAAAACACTCCATTATCCGTTCCACTTGAGTTTACAATTGTAACGCTCGGCAACAAGTGGAACGGGGAAAGCCGTGGTCGTGAGCGTGAGTGTCGTGAGCGCTTAGTGGAACGCACCCTTAGCGAAGCGCTCGCGGAAATCCCTATAGTCTGTCACATAACCTTGTGATGTATTTCTTCTATAGTAGGTTATAGAAAAGATAGATACTATAACTACTCAGTTAACAGGACCAGTCAGCTACTCAGTGCGATGGTTTGTAATAATAATCACCTCATCATTGCCAATGAATCTAGTGTAATTTACAAATATTTTTCTGAAAATGGATGTTTCTCTTTTTTGAATAATTTTTATTTTATTTTCTTTTTCTGTGTAAAGTTTACTCCCGCATTAGGAATAATTCCTGTTTCGCGGGGGACATAAGAAACATTCCACAACAGACAAAAAGAACATCCAGACTTGGAACAGCTACTTTTCTTTCACAAATATTTTTGTACCATTTAGGGATCGAACCCATTACTACCTACAACATCTGTGCAGTCATATATTTGTGTAATCTCTTGTGATACGGGAATTATTCTTTTCAAGAGATGTGTTAGAGGATACGGAACAAAATGCTTTGGTTAAGAAATAAAATGATAAACTTACATCATCCAGCTCTCTCTGTGTCGTGAACTGCTCCAACAAAGTCTTGATGATGTACCCGACACGACGACCCTGACCCTTGAAGCTGTGGAATTGACACAAACCTTTAATAATAGATTAGAATAAAGGTTTTTCGATGGTTAGTTGGGTAGTTGCAATTAGGTTTAAAAATTACTGTTAACCCTCTAGATAAGTTAAAATGCTTGTATTAGGAGTGAGTTCATGTTAGTAGTGCAATGCGTGAGATTCGAACTCACGACCGCTCTCTTGGTCGCAACTTCAATGCTTTAAATTGAAGAATTATAGAACAGCGATCGAAAGGAACTGAAATGTCTTGCAAAAGGTAGGTAAACATGTTAGCAATACTGAACGCCTCTGTCGTACAAAAATAGGTGAGTGGCCAAATATAATCAATTAGCACCACATTTAAATAGCGTCGTAGAATTAGTATTTGGCCTCGGACTATAATTCTATTCAAAATTGTACTTATTCAATTTAAGATAGAAAATACTATCTGCATTTAGTCTGTTAACGTCAAATCAGTATTCTAACAGGCACATGGAAGGTGCACGCCTTATCCACAATCACATTTCGCGGGAAAAGATCCGATAAGCTTTCATTTCGGAAAAGCGAACGTTGAATATAAATTTTATGACCCGCGCTGCCCCTTTCATTACTTTAACGACCGTAAGAGGAAAATATAATGTAAAATAATTATTCGTACGATGATTGGAGGGTACATTTTAATGACGAGGATATTTCGTAACAAGTAGGGCGAAACGGCATTTTGTTGTGTTAGCATAATTTATTAGATGGAGCGTTATGCATGAACACCCTTGCTTATAAATAGACACATATCATTATATCTCTAACAGCGTAGCCAGATATTTATTGCACCCAAATTGCGTCAGCTATGTACATGCAATAAAGCAAGTTTATTGCCTTTTTATTGTTGGACTTTATAACTCTTCTAAGATCTTTTCAACAGTTTTTCTCGATCCGGGAATCCAATCTAAACTATTAGAAGTGATCACTCGCAAAGTTATAAAACGAAATCAATGACAGGCTCTGTAGTTCTTTAGATCCATAAAGAAATATTTTTGTTTATAAATTGTTATATCACAAATTTGTTCTTATTCATGCAACTAAACTAATATTAACAAATATAATTTATAAGTCAAACATGATTAAAAGAAATGGCACAAAATATATTACAGTAAATAAATAAAATGGCTGGTTTAAGCAGCGTCGTAAAATTTCTCAGCATTGCTGTCGACTGGATAAGTTGCCACGTTAAATGGCCATGATGATTAATTTTTCTTAAGTTAAATATCTAGTGCTTGAAACATCTAGTAAGTGGAAATCCAAGTATAAGCTGTATAAGTGGAGTATGTAAGAGTACTAACGCGTTGTGTATGTCCTCGATGCGCTCGTAGACGAAGTCCTTGGCGACGTAGTAGCCCACGGACGAGCGCAGGATGCTGGCGATGACGGCGCCCGCGTCCTGCCGCCGCACCTCCGGACCATCGTTCACCGTCCACTCCAGGTATCTGTGCAGTTACAGACATCTCTTATACATCACTTCCTTAAATGTGTAGCTGCTTAAATGCAAAAGCAAAAGGAGAAAAAGACGCCGCGTTTAAGAAAAACAGACAGTTTGCTGTTATGTAAAGTTACCTCAGCACTTTAAACGTCAGAAAACGAAATACAATACGTATTGTTAGCGAAAACCTGGTGATTGCCAAGTCGTTCAATAACCTCTTTAAGTCATAAACATTTGTAATATTTAAGTTTAGATTACAGGATTTAAAAACAAAACCTAGTATTCAGTTGAAACTTAGTGTCTAAGAGACAAATGTAAATGCAAATTCAGTCTGAGCATATTATTTGCCTATCAGTCTAAGTCCACCAAAGAAAAGCTTATATGATTAATTCGATATCAATCAAGTTCTTTAAACAATCCCCCTTTATATTACAATTCTTTTAACTTGACCTAGTCATTATCTTCATCTTTGTGCCAGTCTCCACAAGCCTGCACCAATCTCACCCAGGTGCGGCCCAGGATCACAACTTAACTCTATTTCCAACATAAATAGATCTATAGCTAAATCATTAGTATATGTGCTCACTGCGCCAGTATCCAGACTTCCTTGGTGCACGTGAGTGCCTGCAGCAGGGCTTCCCTGACGGAGGCCACGTTGGCGCGCTGCTCCCGGGCCAGGGCGAACCGCCAGTGTAGCACGGAGCCCCGGGACACCGCCACACAGTACACCGTGCGGTGGAGGTCCAGCGGGATGCTGTGGACATCAATATTTGAGGTATTTTTCTCAACACCATACATAAGTACTTGCGCGTCACTAACAGATTATCGTCGTATACTGGTATTTCAAGACAAGTGAAACAATACATAATTATATCATATAAATAGTATGTTCTTAAGTATGTCTAATCGCCAGAAGATAGCAGGAGAAACTCACGGGTTGTGCTCATCAGGGTTGGGGGTGTCCATCCACTGTTGGAACAGCTGTATTGCGTTCTCCTCACAGCCAGGTACCTTCATACGACACGCCCACGCGCTCGTCGTCACCTAGAAAACATTTAATCGTTATTTATTATACTTTAATAATAAGCTAAACTACAAAAAATATACTATATTGAACATATTGTACCGACATGGCAAACCAATTAACGCTTTGCCAACTAAGCTAATTCCTGGCAATATTAAAATGTTTCCATTACAATATACTCGTATAGCCTAACGAATGTATATGCTTGAAAGGATAAGCAGAGGTGTATGACACCCACATATCGTCAGCAATGTGTTTAGATCACACCTAATAAGTGGTGAGACTATTGCCGTCTGCCGGACACATTTCCAGAACCTTATGACACAGCTACTGAATACATCTTTACAAAAAGAACGAATTACAGCTTGCCTCACCTGGGAAACAAACCTGAGACTTCATGTACCACAGTCACATTAATTACTTCTGACTATCGAGGCATTAAAACTCTTCCTTATTTAGTCTGAATGACATTTCGGTGACCACCTGTCACTCAGACGCAGTACGCTGTAGCGTAACCAATTCGGGCGGGAATTAAAAAAAAATAATGTCTCATTGTATCTACGAACCTGCATCTTCACGCTGTTGAGATCCTGTCCATTAATGATCCTCTTGGTGGCGAGTCCCCCTGCCTTCTCATACGTCTCTCCGATGAGCTTGCGCACGAACTTCTGGAAGGCGCCGTAGTCTGGTGAGCGCTTTAGCACGTTCTCTATCTTGGCGAGCGCCTTCAGGCCCGTAGACAGGGGGAGGTAGTCGCGCTCGCGTGTTAAGTAGCTGGCCAGCCTACAGAGGGAGAACATTAGGACGATCTTTTTAATAAAGTGGACTCAAAACTGGAAACTACAAACAGAAACTCATTTAAGAAAAATATTAGATTGATTTGTATTGTTAATAAACATCTGGCGATTGAAAAGAATGGCCATGAGTTTCTTGTCTGCTTTTCCTGGATGAAGGGCACCATAGGTTGGTTTGTTATGCTTTCACGCCTATCTCCTCGACCGATCATCATGCAATTTCGTATACACTTTGTCAGAAAAGGCCATAGGGTAGCTTTCATTCAGAAAAAAGTACTGTTACTAACCTAACCTACATTTACGCAAGCGAAGCCGCGGACAAAAGCTAGTCTAATATACAAGGTAACATGTGGTGTACGTTAATATAGTCAAAATAGTGTACCCAAGAGCTGTTGAGTAGTCGATATGGTTAGTCCAGGCGAGGGCGAAGGCGTCAGAGATGAGCTGGACTCGTCCCATGACGGGCACGGCGTTGTGGTCACCCATCCTCAGAGCTTCGGTCAGCAGGTGCCAGTTGCGCTTGTCGTAATTCACACGGTAAGGAGCTGAAAGAATGGAATACCATTATCACAGATTTTGTAAAGTAATATAATACATTATCATGACAAAGCAAGGCATGAAATATCTAACAGGAAGTCTGAAGTCACCCACCAGTAGGTGGTAACAGATCCCTCGTTATATTTGATCGTAGCATGACTGCCTACCTGTCTATATCTCTTCAGATTTAAAGAACAGTTTTAAGTTTAAATATTAATTGAAATATATAATAAATTGGAGAACACTTTTAAGACTGCGTTATAATCTTGAACGCTTGTAAAGTTAGGACAAGGAAACAGTGGAGGCGCCGAACAATTCAACTGTCGAAGTAATTTCAGCGAAATCTCCTGCGGAAGCCCATAGTACACACAGCTGTCATGGCATCCCTGAGTCACTGCAGTGGCGTCAACTGCGGCAGGACGTCACGTCACGTGTCATGCCGCAATTGACAACAATTACAACTCACCGATCATGTCATAGTTGAAGAGCACCCACTCGTTGGGCTCGGCGCCGTGACCGAACTTGTGTTGTTGCGCCACGCCCTCGTGCTTGCCGAGCCACTGCAGCGGCGGCAGCTGCGATACGACGTCTCGCTCGCACGCTACCGACAGCGGCACCCACCACGATGTACGAGTTACGCTCTTCGTCGATAGGGAGAAGTATCGTTTCTGGAAGGCCAAACGCAATGTCACATGCGAATTGAGTTTATGGTCACCGCCAGTGACCACGAGACTCACCACACAATACCAATCTGATAATGCAATTAAAAACAGCCTCAGCTATCGACTGTCACAGATATTCATACTGTAAACGTTATGTATTCTTCCATCTCGCCACCGCATATCACGCATTTGACAAATATAAAATATAATATTGTAGATATAAGAAAAATCTTTGAGAAAGATAATATTAAATGCTGGCCCTATATGAGAGCCCTGTGGTACGCTAGAAGTATTAAATCGTTCGGCCAGTTGAGAGCCGTTGTTGGCGACATGCTTTGCCTCTAATGTATGAATTTATCTAACAGATCCAAGATTACGTCCCAAAACGATCCCAAAAACTTATAACAATAAATTGTTTGTATTTATAGCTGTACGCGATAATATCAAAAGCTTTGCTAAAGACTACATATCAGTTTTGAGTATCGATTAATATTTTTGTGTTCAGTAATAATAGTTTTTATTTTTTTTTGACATGTGTTTATTTCCAAATTTTATGTTATGATTATATTGTATACCCAAGTGGCAGAACACAGCTGATCTACAATAAAATTGTGTAACATCCTCTGTAGCTGTGATCCACAATAAACAACTTGAATTAAATTTTCTCACCTGAGTGATAGTCAGCGTCTTGTCCTCATAGTCCCTGGTGACAGTGAGGATGGGATAGCCGGTTTGCGTGGTCCAAGTGTCCATGATCTCCTTGACTGTGACGTTCCGCGTGAGGCCGCCATACTGCTGACTGACGGCCGTCAGCTCGCGCCACAGGTCATCCTGTTCCGCGTTGTTGTACGAGTACTTGAGAAGGTATCTGTTGAAAAGAACATGTTTTATTTCATTCATTTTAGGATCCCGTAATTTAATCAGTAAATATTATCTAATGGGATAATATTAACTGTATGAATTATGGGATCATTATATATGTATTATGAATATGAAAGTTAGACAAAATGTTTTAATGTTAGTTTCTTCGTCACGCGTAAACCGGTTAATGCTGAAACTTAGCAGAAATACCTTAAAAGCATAGTAACACGAATTAAGAAAAGTATACCAAGATGGTCTTTTCACTTGGTAAAGTGGTCAATCAGTCAATGTTCACTTACCAGATGATAGATATTCTGGCGAAGCTCAAGTTAAGGGAAACACTAAGCGGATTATCTTGATACATTGACAGATTATATGGTTGGTCGGTACCTTAGAAATTACCTTCTACCTTTTACTTGGCCGTGCCTTCAAGATCTTGGTTAGCTACATGAAAAAACTAATTCTACTAACGTACCTATTGATTGCTTTTCTGAAGATGTCATCGCCAAGGAACATGGTCATCATTCTAATAAGGGTGGAGCCCTTCCTATACGAGATCTCGTCGAAGATCTCCGTTATACGTTTCGGGTCATCGATTGGGACAGACACCTGAAAATAAGAGTACAACGCTATATACTCATACAATTAACAGAACATTGGTTTTAAGATGAGATCTAAACACATTTTATCTGCGCGGCTGGCGTAGTGGTTTAAGTGGTCGCCTTGCCACTTCCACTGCGCTGAGTGTTGTGGGTTCGAATCCCACACGGGGCAAAACTTTGTGTGATCCACAAACGGGTGTTCTTTGTGTCCGCTGTTTGAATGTTTGTAAACCGCAACACAGGATTTATTCTTAGTGCGGAAGTTGTCGTTTAAAAAAAATACTTCACTAAAGAACAAATTAAATTATCTGATAAGTGTGATATTTCCGAAGGGTAACACCAATTGACAAAATATGTCTAATATGAGTCAGACCGGGCCACAATAACGGAATCTCTAAATGTGAGCAGATTAAGTATCGATTAGTTTCAAAATCAAACTTTTGGGTAACATCTGTTTACTGAGTCTTCATTGTCTGTAGGAATCGGATATAGAAATCTTAATTTAATTACTTATACATTTTAAAGCCAAAATCAATAACCAATCTTTCGATTATCGATATACAAATATTTGACCAAACTACTGTGTAACATCTATGTCGCTTCATAAAAGATCCTAAATCAATAAAGAGAAAGTTCCTTACCGGGTGAGAAGACTCCAGCGCATCCAAGTTGAGGACCGAGAGCATACTGTCGACGGCGTAGTTCCTGTCAGCGTGCCAGGTGGGCTCCACCTTGTTAACGGCGACGGACGCGGCGAAGGTGGCGAAGCCCTCGTTGAGCCACAGGTCTGACCACCACTTCATCGTGACCAAGTTGCCGAACCACTGGTGGGCTAACTCGTGGGCAATCACCTGGGTAAATGGAAATTTGATAAACATTATATTACAAGTATGAAAGTAATTTTGTGTGACATTTTTACCAAACCATATTTACATATACCACGTCGAATAAAAGTTTGCATCAAAATCAAATCTAAATACGTTAATTGATTTAAGTCAATTTTAGAGATAAATAATTGTTTTCTACATTATTCTTTTAAATATAAATCGGCTAAGTGCGTGATCGCGCAGCCGGGGTTTCGCACAAAAAAGGCATTTCTTTTTGTGATGTGTGTAACCACAAATTTGCTGTTTCGGGTTTTAACAATAATAATAATTCTTTATTTGTTGTGAAAACATGTGTGTTCTTGTTACATACAAAAGCATGCACGTTGTAGTTATATTTAATATATTAATATGGCCAGTCATGTTTAGCCTCACGCTGTGGCGTACAAATATTTGACATTAAATAAAAAGTAAAGTATTATTTCAATTACATCACATATGTACATGTCAATGAATATAAATTAAGTAAAGTCAAAAGTAAATTAAGTAACTTCAATTATTTTACATACATGTCAATGAAAATAAATGAAGTAATGTCAAAGGAATTTAGAAATTGATATATTATATGATAATAAATTGAATATGTCAATTAAATAGTGGATGGGCAGAATTATTTAAATATATGTAACATCAATAAATTCATATCTTACAGAAGCAATTTTATATAATCAAAAAAGAATATTACCCATTAGATATTCTGTACCAGGCTTTACTCGTAAGAAAATCCTTCAGTTGATTTTTAAATGCATTATTGTTTAATGTTTGCAAACGCTGGGGCAACTTATTAAATATGATTGGTGCCATGCAAAATATACTTTTGCGCATGAGTGCAGTTGTAGCTCTGTGTAGCCGAAGTCTACTATTATCGCGCCTGTGTCTTCTAGGCGTGGCAAAGAGTGAAGTTTAATTTGACAAACATTGCAGTTTCCAAAATGTACAAAGGTTATTTATGTGTGATTTCCAATCTAGCTTTTTGTCAATTGTTAACCCTAGAAATATCGACGTGTTTACATTTTCAATTGTTTTGTCATTAAGTTGTATGTTTGGTTCTACTAATTTTGAACGCTGGCTAAAGTGCATTATTTTAGTTTTCTCTAAATTCATTTTAAATTATTTATGACCAACCATTTCATTATTAATATCAAGGAATTATCAATGTCAAGTTTATATTGTATCATGTCATTTTTATTGCAAGAAAATTTCACAGTGCTGTCATCTGCAAAGAGAGTCATCGGATGTGGTATTGATTTTGGCAAGTCATTAATATATAAAGTAAAAGGCAGTGGTCCCAGAACACTATCTTGAGGTACACCGAAAATAACGTTCCGTTCTTTTGATGCATAAATTTCTCTCGTTTTGTAACAGTGTTAATTCTGGTAATCTCAGTTCGTTGTTTTCTGTTAGACTCAAGCCGTATGTATCAAGTTTTTCAGTTAGTATGTTACGTTGAATGTAATCAAACGCTTGCGTCATATCACAAAACACAGCACTTACATTTTTCTTTTGAGGAACGTTTCAGTTTTGAAAAATATGAAATATTGATTTAGTTGCTTTTAATTAGGATTAAAAGTTTCAATTAATTAATAAGGAAAATAATTAATAATCATTTTCGCACTTTGTTCAAACCAGATAAAAACCTATTCCTCAAATCTCTTGCCCCTTGCGTTTCCTTTAACTTAACCTCAAAACGTTACAAGTGCACGTTACCTCAGCAACTCTCTCCTTGTTCAAGAATGAGGACTTGTTCTCGTCGTAGAGCAGTTCGGTCTCCCTGTAGGTGATGAGGCCCCAGTTCTCCATGGCGCCGGCCGCAAAGTCCGGGATGGCGATCATGTCCTGCTTCGGCAGCGGGTATGACACGTTGAACCACTGCTCGAAGTATGATAACGCTTTCGGCCCTGTTTTTGAGGCGTATGCCGTCTGGAAGTAGAAAAGTAAAATTAGTTGTAATTTTGATTGATTCAATCGTGAATACGATTGTTGTGCATGAGATCTGGATCGCTATGTGTTATTAAATATAGAATATATTATAATTATATGGAATTTTACGAACACAAAATCTTTAGATGCAGCATGGAGTTTGAAACTGTGCTCGGTAGACAGCAATAAGTTGACCTCTTTTACGTAGGAGTTTTTTGACTTTGAGTGTGGTACCTTTGCCTTTGGGTATTATAAATGGTCACTACCACAAATCTAATTTATAAAGGCGAGCATCAATCGTAACGCTTAAACATATTATATACATTGACGCATTTACAGTACCAACTCTAACACATGAGTTAACAAAAGAAACGATGGATAAAATATGAAGAGTATCTCTCGTATTCTCGTTTAAAACAGAATTTGGGAATTTAGTTACACTTGTACCAATAAAATATTGTATTAGTGAAGTGCCGTTATAACAAATAGCAAATGCATTATAGTGTATGTCTAGATTCGTTAACAGATGCTTTATTCAAGGATACAATAAAAGTACTAAATGACATATAATCACCTGGTCCAAAGCATCATTCCTGGCCCATATCCTGAACTTGGTGTTGGACAGTTCCGCCGGGCTCTCCCTGTAGGAGAACTTGGACACCACGAAGGCGACCAGGTACGTGGACATCGGTACCGACTTCTCGTACGTGTCCCACACGAAGTCCGACAACTCCTTCCTAGAGAGACAAAATTTTAATTCAACTTTAGAAAAATTCAGCATCATACCATTTACTTTTACCAGCGAATAATTTAGAATATAGCAAACAGGAAGAATTATAAATTGACCTTACACATGATTTTTTATTTACTTATAATATCAATGTTTTTTTCAAAATACAGCACAATTTACGCTTAGACTGAACACAATCAGTCGTCCAACTTACAAGTATTTTTCTTGTGTGAGATACGAACCCAAACTGGATGGTAGATACAGGTTACGTATAGAAGGTGTTCACTTGCCGTATATAAAAAAAAAATACTTGGTCCTAAGCAAACTATAAATTGGGTTTTCGTAAGTGAATTGGACTGAAAGGCTTACCTAAAAGTTGACCAATTTACTTATTAAGGTAAATATAATAAATAAAGAACCATAAAATTAACAACTTTATCTAATTTAGTTTAAGTAATTTTCAGAAACGGCCTTTATTATAAAGGCCGTTTCTGAAAACTAATCAACGACGGCGACGTGTTAAAATCAAACTCTTGTTGAGTATAATTTGACAGACAATCACATCACTTGACATGCGTTTGACAATCCGTTTATTAATTTTTGTGTTTACCTGACTTTCAGAAACTGAGTGTAAATATACCTATTCTTATAAAATAAATTATTTAATACTTACTTAAAAGCCTGTTCTATTTTACCCCAAGGGAAGTAGTCTTCGATCGCACTGAAAAATAAAACAAATTTTAAGTAGGTAATTCAATTAAATTTAATAATACGATGGCCTAATTCTTCTTACACTAAGCAGTGAAGTCCTTGCCCAGAAGTTTATATAGAGGGCTGACTTTATTATAATTTTAATAATGGCATCGCGCATTTCAAAGTAACGAAGCATACAGCATTTGTGTTTTCTTATACAGCGTGTAAGGGACAACGTGCCAAAACTAAAATAGTAGATTCAGACGCAATGATATTATACACTATGTATATATATGTCACTTCTACAATAATGGTATTTAAAAATGTGTTAAAAGGTTTTTACAGGGTCGGCGACGCGCGAGAGATGTTTCTGGTGTTGCAGGTGTCCATGCTACGACAATTTGAACTTATAAGTAGCGGACTAGATATGGGGCATACTTAGGTAAAAGAGATAACATTCGCGCAATTGCGCTTTCATTTCAAGTTTTGGAAGGGATTTTAAGAACCTATTTTGTTTTGAGAATAGAAAAACGTACCGATTGGTTCGTTTTAAAGACTTTGCCTTTCGTGTGCTAGTGGAATCTGCTTCTTTTCTGTATTAATAATATCATTGTTCAGACTATTATTACCTTCTGTTTAATTTGGTACCTGAATGTCAATTACTTTGAATTCAAGGGCCAGCTCATGTCTTAGAAAAGGCTCGTGAGCTGATTGAAGCTGCTTTAAGTGCGACGTATATAAACTTACTTCTCGCCGGAGGAGGACAGTAGCGGCATGTTGGATATGGCGGTGTATTCCTTATGGTGTCCGATAGTCAGGGTGAAGGTCGCCTTGTACATCGGTTCGTCGAAGCACGGGAAGCCTTTTCGAGCTGATATCGCCTCGAACTGCGTCGCTATCAGATACCTGACAATATAACACATATTAGAGTAAATATGCTCACTGTTCTACTTTTTTTTTAAAAGTACTATCAGTTTGTATTTCAAATTACTAGTATTCTTGTTAACCCTCCAGCTAAGCTAGAATCCTTGTATTAGGAGTGGGTTAACGTCGGTAGTGCAATGAGTGGGATTCAAACCCGCGATCTCTCGATCGCAAGTCCAATGTGCTACCCGCCGCTATTAGTTCTATAACTTTACAAACATTCAAACAACGGACATAAAGAACACACAAACTTGGAATAGTTGTCTGAGGATCACACAAATTTTATCCCGTTCGGGGATCAAATTTACTACAGTCGGCGTACAGGGTAGTGTCGAGACGATGACTTAAACAACTACGGCACAGCGCTACAGTCGATTCAATGGTTAAGAAACAGTTCAAAACACATTTTTATTCATATCAAATCATTTTAAGTAGATGCGAAGGTGTACATATTAGACATTCATAATATACTTGTTGTAAACGTACATAATATGTATATGTTTATTTCATCTTTGTTCGCCACCAAAACATAATTGACGGAACAATCCCATATAAAAAAAACGCTTGTATATACAAGGGTAAAGACACAAAACAGTCATTTTTGCAACATACAAATTATAATAGTTCTCTTGGGTAGGATTCGAACCTACAACATTTAGCACGGCGGCATAATAACCGCTTATCTGTGCGGCATCCGTGCAGTGAAATATATATGATTTTGACTTTCCGTGTAATTTAATATAGTTTCTGTTTTGTTAAGATTTATATAGGGTTAAACAAAAGTATATTATGATATCTATACTAATATTATAAGCTAAAGAGTTTGTTTGTTGGTTGAACGCGCTAATCTCAGGAACTACAGGTTCGAATTGAATAATTATTTTTGTGCTGAATAGCTCATTTATCGAGGAAACATCACGCTACGCATCAATGAAAATGTTGCAAAAACGCCAAAAATTCTTTTATGGAAAGTAGACGAAGTTGCGCGGGTCTGCTAGTATACTTATATAAGTACCCTCTTTTATGTCGTTTATTCGCCGACTACATTATTTATTTGTTTATAAAGACGGACAGTGCTTGGATTTATCAAACAGACATAAATACCCAGACTAGGAACAATAATTAGTAGATCACACAAATGTTTGTACCATGCGGGGATCGAAACCACATTCGTTAAGCGTAAAGTTAATTGTTTTTTAATATTTACCAAAAGGGTAGATGACTCACATTTTTAAATTATTTAATGTTGCCATTTACTTTAACCAAACTTTATAACTAAAATATTTATGGCATCCACGTCACCGCAATTTAAATTTAGCTGACGGAGGAGGCACACATTTAAAATATAAATTACTCCCTTATTTTGCAACCAATTTTAATCCTGTTTTCACAGATTCATCATCATTAAAAGATTTCATTTGATTGCTATTTGTGTGTAAAATCAGATATAGGCAACTACGCTATTCTTTAAAGGTACTAAACAGATTAATACTCACTCTTTAGTCTTAGTCTGCATATTAACGTAGGTACTAATATAAGCGCCATCTAGCCCCTGCTTCAAGTTCCCGTAGAACGGTAAAGTCATGGTGTAGTTGTCATCCTCGTTCATCATCCTGTCCAAGGAGATGGTCATCAGGTTGTACGTGTCGTTCAGTTTGACGTCCATACTCCTCAAGTTTTGAGGTCCAGTAAACGAGATGAGGTCCTCAGCCACAGTGAAGTCTTTCGCGTGCAGAACTACCTTGTCCGTAGTTCTTTTTACGTTGAACTGGAATGAAAAGAGATGTTTTATAAGAATTGCTTGCTGCAGGCAACCTCCTCCCCTCCTCCATCCTGTGTATGAATATGTAGATAACTTAGAAGATATTTCAATTTAATCTGGTGCAGGGTAGTGAATGCAGCGGCTACGCATGAGGTCTCAGGTTCGAATGCCGGGTCAGACCAACAATAAGTTTTCCGGTATTTCTGTCAAGAAATTCTTAAGCGCGGCTCAGAGTTAAGAAGTTCGAGGTTTCACATAGCCCTGTGCGTCGAAAAGCGCGTAAAGCAGTTGGTCCTACGCCCAATGTTCGTCCAATCGTGTCAGCTTGACATTCCATCCTATATGAGAATTAGGGAATTGAGTGTGTTCTTGTGTTTGCGCACACATTTGTGCACTATGATGTCGCTCGCGCCTCGGTCTGGAGGATCTAATTTAAAACAAGTGTCAATTAAAGAAAAATATATATATTAGTTGACGCAAAGAAAAATAATTTATAGATGGCATAAAATAAAAGAAATGAGTTTGAGAGCCATCAGAACTATTACAGCTCCTACGATGACATGCTGAAGTAGTAGCATTTTCCTAAGCAAGCTGACTCATTCAAACGATCACCAAGTGATTGACAAAAACGGATTCCAAGTACAGAACTGAACACTTTACTAAGATTTAATAATTCTATAATACATTGCCTAACCCAAGAACCGAACATGACATCTCATACTGGCATGTCACTAGACGAACGAGGTGTTTATTACAATGTTTATTTCTAAAGTACCAAAACTAAATAATAACATTGACACTCATTGTCACAATACAACAAATATAAACAAGACGCAAGACAGACAAATGTTATGTAAATAAAATATGTCATTTAATGGTTCAAAAAATATCACGTCGACTTCCCGACTTAAGTTAATCGTCTTTAATGCGGTGAATCGTTAGATGTGTTCGCAATATCAAAATTAGAACACAAATCTCAAACAACCTCAGCGGTAGTGAATGCCACTGCTGTGCAAGAGGCACCAGAATAGTTTGCAGAATCGGGCTAATCAAAATAAGTTTTTTTAAAAATCACATTTGCAATACAGTCTGGAATGAAGCTCGGTAAACGGCAATTGGCTAAACACCTATTACGTGAGATCTAAAACCACTAACCTGGCTACTGGCCCTAACTAAAATACCTAGTGATATGTGGGTATAAAATATCGCTGCTAACCCTTTGGGCATACAGTCTATGTATGTATTAATAATCGCCTAATAATCATATGACTAAGGTAATATAATAATATAATTTTATAATAACAAAACAGCCCTGTAATTAACTGTCCCACTGTTTGGCACGAGCCTCTTCTCAGAGTTAGGCCATAGTCCACCACGCTGACCCAGTGCGGGTTAGCAGACTTCACATATCTTCGAGAATATTATTGAGAAGTTTAAGACATGCAGGTTTCCTCACAATGTTTTCCTTCACCGTTAAAGCAAGCGATAATTGACTAATTAATACGCGTATAACTTCAAAAAGTCAGAGAGGCCTAGCGATCGAGCTAATATAGAATAATAATTATATCCTGGCTTCTATGACTACCATCAATAATATCAGCCCATTATTAAACATGAGTTGTCAGTGTTGTATGAATAAGTTCAGAGTCATAATCCACCACAATGGACAAATGCGGTTTGGCAGACATCACAGACCTTAGAGAACATCGATTATTTATATTTACTTAAGTACCTACTTACTATTAAATGTGTAGGTACATAATTCATCAATCACTCAACTTTAAATTACAAGGCGCGTTCAATATGACTGACAAATAAATATGATAGTTGTCTATGTTTGAATATGAATGTTATGTTATAAGTAACAGCAATTAGCATTTAACAGAAATGTTTTTGTAAAATCAACATCTAAAATTGTTGCAACATGAGGGGAGTAATTAATATTTTGAATTAGTGGAGATATTTGTTTGAAACGTCGCATTTAAATTGTGGTTACGTAACATGTTTTCTGTCATTTGACAATTAAAAAACAAAAAACCAGATTAGAAAGAAAATTTCTATCATAATTACATGAAGAATAATGTGTTTTCGGTTTAACATGAACAGCAGCGACAACATAGTGGGTGACCGTTGCTGACCTCTGCTTGGTACGATTATGAAATACATCGATCAGAATCTTGCATGTCTGACAGTTCTCCATAATATTTTGGAAGATGTCTTAACTTTTTCAACCGTTAATGGCCCAGGATGGTGGATTACTGTAACAGCTAACCCGTACTGGATGTGCGTGGTGGAATATTATAACCTTACCCTTCTCATACCGAGAAGAGGTCTGCGAACTCTGCGATTAGTGAGACAATTCACAAACAGGGCTGATATTAATATTATATTCAGTTTTTAGCGAAATCGTCGATCCTGTTCTAAAGAGATGATTATTGTGTATCCTTAAACAGATTCTTACAAAGCCTTGAACTAAAGATTTCACTACAACAAACTGCAATTGCAATGGTCACGCCTTTTTATGTTTAACAAACGTTATTACATTAATAATTGTTATTTAGATTACATTGTATAAACGTTTAGTTAGTTTTTGTCCTGCAGTTGCGTCGGCCCACCTACTTATTAATGTATAGAGATTATTGTAATTTGTCAATTTGAAAGTGAGTTGCGAAAATGTTTTGTATGCGTTGTCCAAGGTTGAAACTTGTTTAATAATAAATTTGTATTACCTCAGCGTTGGGGTTTTTGCGCCAAATTTAGGTTCAAGGGGAATTTGGGTTTAAATCTGCAGCAGACCAATTAGAGAAATATAATTTGGAGAGGTATGACATAACAGGGTATATACTTATCTTAAACTTGGAATAGCTCAATTAGACAAGTACAAGACCACAGCTAAAATATCCTACGGCATGGGACTGTCACAGGCTTTCTTTTTAATCCTGAGGACGTCCCATGCCATTGTAAATAAATCCTGTGTTCTTATCCAGGTCATGATCGATTTGTCATGTTTCACCAGAATCGTTCAACGCTTTACGCGGCATTTAGTAAAAAACATATAAACATTCTAACCAACAGCTTAAAAAGAGCATCCATTCAGAAGTAGACTTCTGAAATGATGCTCTTTGTTTAACTGCTATTTGCAATTTGCTGTTAATAGGAATAACACAGCATAGTATTCCTGCCCACGGCTTAAATGTATGCTGTGTTATTCCAGAACATGGAATAAAGATTATTTGCGAGTGATTGCGTTACAATATTTATTGAACATCTTCACTAACGATCAGGTTAGGAGTCAACGTTGGCAATATACCAAGTTTAAATTAATTATACTAATTTATTATATAGGAAGATCCTTCAAACCACCCATCCCCTCACTTTCAACCATGATTGAGTGACGTCACTACAAGGTATACGGCCGCGGTCAGCTGGCAACAGTGTGTTCACACCAAATGTATTGTTAACTGACGACTGTGTGCCGCACCACGGGGGGAGAATAATACAGTGCGTCGCAGAATATTTAGCTTTGTCTCGTTCTCTTATATGTAATGATAATATAGGTAATATGGTCTCAGGTTCCCTTTGAGCCTCATTTTGTAAAAGCAGTCGGACTATATTTTTCCTTCACACTATGCTATCAATTTGAAACGTACAATTCGCCACTGCTATTAACAATAGTCAGTTTGTGCACTTTTACACTACACGTATACAGTTATGAGACGCTTGCCGATACGACTAAGAAAATAATAATAACTTATTTTGGTACATATGTATACCAGAAAAAGCAGGCAACAGGTATTTTAAGCTAGACGGGCCGAATGGATATGACATCAACTTTATAAATAAACAGTGAGATCCTGCATGTATTTTCTAACCTAACCTAAACTAGGAACTACCCTAAATGTAAATTCATTGACTTCACTCAACTCATTAACCTATACATTTTGATGATCATAAGTTTAGGTGGGTACGAACACAGGAAGTTCACGCTCACTCAGACTCAGCGACTATCACACGTTTGGTGTGAACGCAGCCTTAAAGCTAATAAAATAAGTATGTGTCACTGTAATGGCTGCCCCTCCCCCGCCCCCCACTGGTATACTACTTTACATAATATATTATTATCTATTTAAGTTATTTTACTGTCGTAATACATTATTATTTAGTGTGCATTGTACACTTAACTACAATTGAATGATGTCATTTATACGGTTATAAAATTATTTATTTATTTTCATATATATGTCTGTACATTAAGATATCCGTTTTTGAATCCGATACAAGATAATTTATTTGTTTGTGTGTTTGGGCTTCGCGAATGAAGTGATTTTGATATGGTATTCACTGTTACTTCAACACTGAGTAGAGGCGCCTGATCTCTCTCCGATCGTGTCGGATTACCGCCTCATCGGATCATAAGAGATAGGGAACAGAGAGTGCACTTGTGTTTGCGCACACACTTGTGCACTATAATATCTCCTGCGTAGTTGGCCAGTCTCCGTTAATACTGGCCGCCGTGACCGAAATTCGGTCTGGAGGACATTATTATTAGAGGTCCGTGCCCATCTGTCACGCAAACTGCTACGTTCTTCAAGGAAAAACCTGCGTCATCTAGTGGGTATAATAACAGGCCACTGCTCACTCAACAAACACCTATTTAACATCGGCATCACTGACAGCCCCTTATGTAGAGGCTGCATGGAGACCGAGGAGACACCAGCTCACGTGCTGGTACATTGCAAAAGCGTGAGCAACCAACGGGTGAAACTACTAAACAGTCCAGAAACGATGAAGGAAGTACTGTTCAACATCGGTCCCCTATTGTCTTTCTGGACGGAGCTGAGGTGGTATGAGTAACCGAACAACTTTTCGCGTCGGTCACTTACGCACAATGGCCCAATTGTGTGGCTAAGTGCGGATAACACACGTCCAACTAACTAACTAACTAAGAGGTCCGCGCCCAGCAGTGGGTCAGTTGAATACAGGGCTGATATTATCATATTATTATTTCACTGCTTGGGTACTTGTGGTTCAATTTGAAATCTAAGCTATATTGCATATTATTCCGTTGAGTATAACCAATATTAGAAGGGATTTTAGTTTTATTTTAAATAATTTACATGCATTAGTCTTACATCTCCATTTCCAAAGGGTAGGCAGAAGTGTAACACACTCATGTTTAGCCACCTATAAGTTTAAGTTCCATCATAGGTGGCGATTGACATCTAACGGGCACTGTTCCAGTCACCGTGCTGCTACAGAATTTCTACCCGATAACTCTTTGCCCGATCCGGGCATCGAACCCGAGGTCTATGACAACCATACACGCAACCACTGTGCCATAAAGGCAGTTCACCAGATCGGAGACATCCTGGAGAGCGGCTGAATTAAGAGTTAAATCAACAAGCATGAATAAAAAATGTATACGAGTAAATAAAGCCAGAGCTATATGCCAATATCTTCTCGTATCCTCTGCCTACCCCTCCATGAAACACGCGTGAATCTATGTAGGTTCTGTACACAGTGACTACACAAGGTATAGGTAGAGGAAAACCTTCGCAATAAGTTAGTAATTCCGTCGGTGTGCGGACGCAGTATATGGAATAGCAATTATATAGCTCAGTTGTCAATATCGTTGTCACACGTATAAAAATACTTTTAAAATACATATTACTAGCTATCAATAGCAGATGTATATATTATAGTCTGAAGCTTATAGCCCCGAAGGCACAGGAGTAGGATTCCCAACCACACTGTTAAAACAGAATTGATTTTAAGATACACTTTGTGGACATTATTTAAAAAACATTTACACTGTAAAGATTTTATGTCAATTAAAAATATTATTATAATTATAATGAACTTTAATAATGTTTGCAATTCTATGAGTATTAAACTTTTTTCGCTCGTTAATACTTTTTACTGTTCCATCAAAAAAAACGTATACAAAATAACCTTTTCATAACCGCTGGTATTCGGGCTGGACTACAGCGAAACCTACTTATGTATAATTTATATATCAAAATTATAATAAATTGTTTAATTGGGCAAGAAGCTACAAAAATATGTTTCGAGAACACTTAAAAATAAAATGCTATTAACTTTTCTAAAATACTGTTCATTTTATTTCTCTAACCTTAATATACATACTTTATTTCTTGTAAAAGAAGTTACTAAATAGGAGCATTCCCCACATTTAGCCTGCTATACTTTTAGATCCTACTTAATAGGTCTAACCTATTGTCATCTACCGGGAACAGTTCTAGTCTCCATACTGATAATCTTGCAAATTACTAATTAGATAAATTAGTGGCGTGTGTTTTTGGTGGCGCAAAAGTAATGTCATGATGTGAATGTGGCTTAATTTTTGCAAATCGGGTCAAATTTCATTGTGCTTTGACATTAATGTTGTAGACAGATAAATAATTAGTTGCCAACAAGCCAAGGAGCGATATACACCTGAAGAACGTGGAATTACTGTTACTGCTTATTTAACCAATTTTCGGTCTGTTGTTTTAACGCAGCGTAAATTTCGTCGTGGTTTTCCTCGTCGTCATGTTCCGTGTGCGCGAACAATTGGGGCACAAAGAACCCACATGAAATGAATCAAGAGCCATTGCATCTCCTCAAAGTGACTGTTTGGTGTGGCATTTGCAGTTAAAGGACGCCGATGGCACCACCGTAACCGTAATTGGTGAGCGTTACAGGTAGATTTTAAACGATTTTTTGTTGCCGCAAGTTGCTGAATTGGATCTTGAGCATTGTTGGTTTCAGCAGGACAGAGTAACCGCTCACACAGTTCGGGCAACGATGGCAATTTTGAGACACTAATTTCCGAGCCGAGTTATCTCACGTTTTGGAGATTTGAACTGGCCGTCCAAATCACCAGATTTAACGGTGCCAGACTTCTTCCATTGGGGTTATTTTTAATTTTACGTTTACCATAACAAACTCCAAACAAGTCTTGAAAGCAAACATTGAAGAAGGAATCGCCAATTTAGAGCCAGTTGTTTTGCGAGAAACAATTCAAAATGCCGTAAAACGAGCAATCGATATAATTTTTTCATCTTAATGTCATAAATTTTACATGTTCAAATAAACTTTTTATGAACACAGAGCTTTTTTTCATTTCTAACAAAATAGTAGCCAATTCACACTAAGGCATTACTTTTGCGCCACCTTGTATATCAAATTGCTATCTTACAAACTTGCTTTTGTCCGCGGCTCCGTACGCGTGGAATTTGGCAGTATTAGAACTTGTGAAAAGGAGCTGATCGACACTCATAATACATGCCTGATAGATATATTCATTGATAAATAGGTAATGAAAAAACCTGAAAACCTTATTATTACTCGACATTTTGATAGCGTACCAAGATGAAACATGCATTAGACCTCCAGCAATACATCTATGAAAACCGCATTCAATTTCGTGCGGTAGTTTTTGATGCGTACACATACACACAGACAGACAAAAGTTCTAAAATAATTGTTCAAGCTCTTATAAACACCACTCAAATTTACCACTCAAATTATTTTTCTTAAATATCTCCTATGTACAGACATGAGTTACAATTTTATTAGATGTATAATTTGGAACCTTCAGAAAAACTACCAGCAAAGCCCTTTCTTTAGCAACTTTTAATTTGTTAAAACTCCACATGATATCATCATATCATAAGAAGGAGGCAATGATTAAAGACTTTTGCCTTAAGGAAAAAAGACAACGACACAGATGTTTTGAGGGTCAAAAACATTGATTATTATTATACCAACAGTGACATCGTTTTTGTTGTTTAGGTGAAGGTGAACGTAAAACGGCATAATTATACATAGCTAGTTACGTACATAGAATGTACATAACCAGCTATGTACCTGCCATGTCTACCGAGTGCGTGGGACAGGTAGACACTTAGTAATGGGATCAAGTCAAGCGAGACAAACAGCCTAGACACGATTTATTAGTAAGGAGACAGTTGAAAATATCATTGACTGCAACTTTGTAACCATATTTTCTCTGAATAAATAATTGTTTCTTTATAGCGTGAGCAATTTGAGGGTGCGTGGTAGGTACCTTTCCTCGCAATGATTCTACCGCGTAAGATAAGTATCATTTAGCATGCCGCAGGCTACTTGAATCTTCCAATCCCTTAATTGACAACACGCAATCAGCCTGCATAGTAGATAATCTAGCCCTTCTCATAATGATAAGAGATAAGCTCAAGCAATAGGACAGTTTATAAACAGCTCTGCTGTTATTATTATTTGTATACTAATATTATAAAGCTGAGGAGATTGTTTTTTATTCGTTTGAAAGCTCTGAAATAACATTTCGAATTAAAAATGTTTTTGCATTAGGTCATCTGTGTATTGTAGAAGGATACTCGTATAGGAAACATAACATCACATTACGTGAACAGAAAACATAAACGTGTATACCATGCGGGCGAGCACTAGATTTTAAATAAGACCTCCAGCAATGCATCTGTGAAAACTACATTCATATATTTTGTGCAGTAGTGTGCATGATGCGCATACAGACATACAGTCAGACAGACAATTATTCTAAAATAATTGTTATCTTCTATTTTCTCTTAGACAGACCACATTTCTTTTTAATATGTTTCACGTACATGTTTGTAATGAAATCGGCGGTAAACTGAAGCTACTAACAAGACAGACTTTATTCCAATCCCGTTATCGTTCGTATTTTTAAAATCAAAACGACAATCATAAAGTCCCATCCCACACAATAGACTCGACATCTATTATGCATGGTGTTAAGTTTGAGGTGCGGGTCTATGACCTCAGAAGGAATTAAGCATTGTTGCCCACGCCCACGCGTGCACACATACCAAATCTTATGACAATATTTATTGGACAGGTATTTTTGTTGGCATGGGACATTTACCTTTTACACATCGTGTAAGAGCAAACAAGATTAAGTCGCCGATTTTAAAACTTTATCCTGCTAATATAAATGTGAAAGTTTGTTAAGATGTTTGTTACTCAATTACCGCGGAACGGATTTAAATGAAACTTTGCACATAGATAGACCATGTCTTGGATATCACATAGGATTTTTATTATAATAATGCGTGTGTAGCATAAGTTAAATAGGCAATAGCTATGATACGCTATCTAGCCATCAGCATCTTCCATTAATCTTTTTAAAATACAATCCGCACTAGGAATAATGTCGGTCTACGGACACATAGTTCACACTCGGAACGTGTTGGTGATCTATTTAAGGATCACACATTTTTCTATCATATTCATGTTTTCTCTTGTGGAATTTGAACCCACAACACTCGGTGTATATACTGAGCTACACAACCTAATTTGATACTTCTTAATGATGTTCTTCTTTACAAGCTCATCCAAAATCATAAAATTAATTCCTTTTATAACTTTTACATACCTGTATTACGGGTGAAATGTGTATTGGTCTAATTTATATTCTGTAACATCTTTATGTACCACATTTGAAGCAAAATAAATAAGTACATTATTATTATAACTATTCATAATGGAGATTGTTGCTTTTAGCTCGCCCGTAGGTATTTTCACTTTTTAACAATAATCAACAAAGAAACAAACTTATATTACAAATGCGAACTAATTTATTACGAATTCACTTTAATACTACTGCAATGATTTTTATGACATTCGGTTAGGTAATAGCTTGCATCTAGTATAATACATAGGCATATAGATATACATATAATACAAATAGATATATTTTTTATCTTAAAAAGCTGACTGCCGCACTCGTCGATTTAACGGGGAACTTTACAAACATTACAACAACGAGCAAAGAACATTCAGACTCGAAACATTTGTGGACCGCACAATATTTTTTGTGGATCGAATCCACTGCACACGGCGAGTGGCAAATTACGATGCGACCACTTAAAATAACAGTTAATTATAAACGGCAAATAAAACAAAGACAAATATCAAAGTATATAATGCCCGTTATATATTGACATTCTACGAAGACGTTCGAACTATATTAATGCAAATGTCCGTGTCACCGTTATGGTAACAAGTTACCTACATTGT
This sequence comes from Catocala nupta, assembly GCA_963675205.1. Taxonomy (NCBI): domain Eukaryota; kingdom Metazoa; phylum Arthropoda; class Insecta; order Lepidoptera; family Erebidae; genus Catocala; species Catocala nupta. The sequence goes on from OY776103.1 coordinate 1,240,127, forward strand.
TGAGTTAACATTCTTTTAAATATATCTTTGGGTGCTATGACCGAGTTTTGTGATGGATATTTGGCAGTCTTGGCGGTCAAAGCGTTAATTTGCGCTCATTTGCAGGAAGATTCCAGGTTCGATAATTAATAATCAATTTAATCTAAAATTATATTGTTGTTAAATTAAATTTGCATCGTAAATATAAAAGTTTTGAATTTGTTTGATTATAATTTTCGTCTGTATGAGTTCGATCTGTATCTAATAGCAATGTGCTGTGAATTCAATGTGTACACTGAAGCACAATTAAATATTGATTTATATCCCAAAATACCAGTTTAAAATTAAGCAGTCGCGATATAGCCCATGGTTCGATCCCAACTCATTGTGCTGCCGACTTAAATCCACTCATAACACAAGCATTTATTAGCTAAGTTCGAGGAGTTAACAAAAATTCTAGTCATTTATAATCGTAATAATCTACGAAAATGTCCATCTTGTCAACAAGCACACTTTCACGAGCAGCAAACATTGTCTGAATATCTAACAACCAATAAATATCGGTATCTTATTCGGTTTACAACTGTTTTTTTGTTGAGTAACTATTCACAAGCTTTAATGAAAAAAATACCTTTTAGGAATAGTTTCTTTTTTATTTACAGTAAGTATTGAATAGTTTTATAATGTAAGTACAAAAGTAGAAAAATAATGCTGGGGAAATGAAAATTTATATATTATGAATGATTCGCCCTAAAAATTTCAATATAGATTCGATTCGGTTGACTTCTTTTTTGTTTTAAACTGATAGCTATCGCACTAGGAATAATTTCTGTGTCACGCAGGACTTTACAAACATTCAAACAACGGACACAAATGACACCCAGACTCGGAACAACCATTTGTGGATCACACACACAAAATTTTGTCCCGTGTGGTATTCGAACAACACTCGACCATTTAAATCTATACGCCATCCGAGCAATGATTGGCCACTGGGCCAATAGTATAAATAGAGTGACTTACCAGTATATCAACAACGCCGTAGAAGCTGAAGTTGGTGTTGGGGTCTACGTCAAAGGTGTACTTGACATGGTAGTGGCGCGGCACTACGTCTCCCGGCAGGAGGTACTCCGCCGCCGCAGCCGCCACCACGCACGCCACCAGGGGGAACAGCCAGCGCATTCTTCAAGCTGCACAGGAACACACAACTGTTAGTTACATACATAGTATCACGGTTAGGGGGTAGGCAGAGGTGTAACGATAACAGATCAACAGTTATGTTTTAAAATCACATGGAGTGAGAGCGAGCCTGATCCAGTCTACCAAGCAGTTCCAGAAGTCGTGTTGCTTGTGAGATTTTTGTTACAGAAAATGTCAATGACATTTTTCTCGTCATAGAACTCGAGAACCAGGGACCTCAAAATCAAATTCAATCAAATCAGGTAAATTTATTTTTATAAAATTTTGAGAAATTTTTCTCGAGGGATGAATAAATAAAAATAAATTTACCAGGTTCTGTATATATAGTGTAATCGTTGCAATGTCATGAACACATGCTAGTTTAATAAATATATATATATTCAATGTAGATATAAAAGAGCAGTCATAAGCGTCTTGCAGGCGTTTTTATAGATAACTAACCAAAAAGCAACTTCAGTAATTTGAGTCTCTCTACAACTAACTTTGACATTCGAAAATACTTATTATTGTGACCTTAACGAAACATTGCTAACGATGCCACAGACTTTACTAAAAACGGTAGTGGACGGTAGTGTTGCAAATCCATTGTGGAACAGAGTTGAGCAAACGCGGCTAATGATTCAACGGCGCGCCTATTTGGTATAAGCATTGTAAAAGTCGTCGAGAAAAAGCTATAAAGCAAATCGTCTTGAAGACCTAGTCAAAAAACGTCAAATCCATGTCAAAATATGTCGCCTGAATCCCTATTACAACACGTTAAATCATGTTATTCACCGTTTCAGTCCGCACTGTAATCGCTATTTATAACAAAATTTGGTTTGACCAGAAATCTAAAAACACATTAGAAAAGAAAATCTAAAAGGTTAAGAGGACTAAGTTTATATATTTATATTCTTATATACATAAGAATATAAATATATAAACTACGTATATGTTACAGAAAGCCTCCTAAACGGCCGGACAGATTTTGATAAAAGATTCTGTTGTTTAAGTCTCTGGATAGCTTAGATTCACAATTGAACCCGGTAGGTGTAGCTGCGATTGGAATACCAAAATAATTTTAAAATGTTAAGCCAACGCTTTGCTTAGACCAATTTTGTCGAGACAGCTATCGATATGTAAATGTATAGCATACAGGTAAAAAGCTAGGTACCCAAATTATAACAATATTAAAATAAAATTAAAATAACGAACTCTTACGCCACACAACCTTCTCACAAATAACAACAAAATGCTTAAAACTATTTAATCTCCCACCTGTACCATAACTACATATCATACAATTTATCACAAGCCCATATAAATACTGAATATTCATTAACAATAATCTATAGCGGTATGCTACACGCATTAGTCAACCTTGTATCGAAATGCTAACTACCAACTCACTTTAATATTATCTTCAGTTACGTATACAACCATTAGAACTATTTAGAACGAACATTAGGACTCAATTTAATGTTTACGTTGTGATTTGTGATCTTCGCTACGGGTGACATTTCGGTCAGGGACGTCTTGTAAAGGCAGTGGTTGTCAAACTGCGGTCCGTTTCAGGGACAAGTGCGGTCTGAAGCCGCAAATTTGAGCTGAATATAGGTCAGGAACGACTGTGTGCACTTCAAACTGTGGTGCAATTCGGGAACTTTTGCGGATCGCGGCCGAATATTAAACGAGCATCTATACTCCATTTGGTTAGGTACTTAACTAAAGGTAAACAATCTTGATGTGACTATTTACACAAACACATATTAAATAAATAAACTACTGCTTAAACTAACGGTTCGATTGATTTAGTAATCGTTATTGTTTTATTTACTTGATCTTTAGCAGCATTTTATTTTTAAACTGAGTTTGTAGTTAAAAAGACACATCAAGATTGTTTACCTTTAGTTAAGTACCTAACCAAATGGAGTATCGTTTTCTCTGAGTTATTAACTATTTGGGTTAATTCATTAAAATTTGTTGTTGAGAGTGTGATTACTTTAGAAATGCAATAGATGGGCTCAAATACATAGCCTCTCGATCTTTACTATCCTTAGCCTGGGCACTAAGGTTATTAAGCAGGTGCCATGCTTTCAGCTAGACACTTCATATACTGTCGCCTTGGATGTATAAAAAATATGAATGAAATTGAATTTAAATACCTACCTATCTAATGAAGGGTGTTTATTACATTTTATGTAAAATGGAGTTTTAGGAAATTATACAGTGCATAGGTAATTAATGTTCCTAAAGTAATTACGCAGCTAGATACGATTATAATCTCCCGTAATGGTTGTGGAATCATGTACAAGGTTTAAATATTAATTATTTGACGATAGTAATGACTTCAAGACCTTGAATGCTATAATTAACAACTACTTTGCTTTCTCCCTTATTTATTTAAAACCATAATATCAAAATATGTAAGCATACGTCTCGAAGAATGCTTTACCTTGCTTCTATTTATTAAATAAATATCAATTTTCCTCACAGGCTAACGCAATACGATTGTCTCCTGTTCAGCGTCTGTACAAGTCTAGTATTAGTAAATTTTATGAATTCTTATATATGTGGATTACATAATTACCGCGTTAGTTTGTTTAGTATTATACCTGCTTAGTCATTTGCCGAAAACTTTGACGACCGCTGTCCCTAAGGATGTTTTGTTACAAAGCTAGGGTATATTATGGATATAATAAGCACTATAACTTTGTGTTCGGCATTCATTTGACGATGTAAGCAAGTACTTATGGCGTTAACCATATTATATTATTATTCATACACATTAAACTACTTTGTACGGATTTTATCGCGTTGTTTAGTTAACACTTTTATTACATCATTTTGAAACTTACGCTATTTAGATTTAAGTTTACACTTTCCCAACGTTTCGATCGCTTTTCAGTTGCCATGTTCACGAGCAGTCTCACCGTGGCTGGCTGCTGAAAAGCAACCGAAGGGTGTCAAATAAACAATGCCATAAAACACTCCTATGTATAAAATAGCTTAATTTTAATGAATAACATTCACGTAAGCGTAAGACAGTATTATTATTTCTAGTTTTAAAGAAATCTTACAATTACAGCTATTGAAAAGTCCCGTAACTGGTTTGTCTTATTGTCTAAAATAGCGGCCCGAAATTACAAACATAGAAAGAAAAAAAATATTTTGTTTATAAAGCTAAGCTTAACCTACTTATCTAGTAAAATATATTTGAAAGACCGTTTATGTCTGCGCGAAAATAAATGCTTTCCTTTTCTATTGTATTGGTTATTATCACATTGGCAGATCTGCTGCTAAAAGAAAATTATTAACTGATAAGCCCAATAATAACTTGCCTACAATTAAGGCGAACTTATGCTATGTCAACCAAGCAGCTATACGAAAATAGATTAGTATAATTAAGTATAACAATAATTTCAGTCTTATGTAGGTCTCACTGTGTAAAGTATCAAGCCGTAGTACACAGCAGGTTGGTAGGCTTCACATATCGTTGAGAACATTATGGAGAAATCTCAGTTTGCCTTCACTGTTAAAGCGATAGATAATAATTAATCATTTAATAAATTTTATTATTTAATATTTTGCCACTGCAATATATTATAAATATTTATTTGATACAGCAGTAATAGCCTCGTGGGACATCGACGGACCGCCACGTATAGAACTCGAGTTCGATCCCAAGACACCTCTTACTTTTCAGACTATTATAATATCTAATATTAGTATAATCAATCAGTATCATTGCCTATCATCAATTTCTTTTCGCTTGCTATAAGAATGTATAAAAAATCTTGATACAATCCATATAATAATAATAATAATATTCTACCACATACACACAACACTATCTAGCCCAAACTAAGCAGAGCTTGTACTATGGGTACTAGACAATGGATAAACATACATATATACTTTTTTTTTTTTTTTTTGTTTTTTTGTAAATACATACATATTATACATAGAAATACCCAGACCAAGACAAACATCTATGTTCATGCACACAAATATTTGTCTTGTGCGGGAATCGAACCCGCGACCTCAGGCGTGGCAGTCTGTTACACCAACCACTACGCCATCAAGTTTTATTCAATAGTTTAATTCAATCACCGTAAACTAAAATAAATATGTTTAAATAATCTTAAACCTATTGTAGATATTGATATGTTACACGGCGAAACGAATATGATTATTTTTGTTATATTATTTTATTTGTTATGCACAACCATTTCTAATTTTAACCAATATTATGCAATTGTATCTACGGCACAAGTTTTCATTTTAATCACTACGGCACTGTTTATCCTTGTAACGCAGGGCACTTAACAAAATATTGAAAGCATAAAGAACATCCAGACTATTTCGACGTGCAAACTATTAGAAGATTTTTTTTGTCAAGTGTTGTGTTCCCCATACTAGCTATCTGGCATCGCGACCACTTAACCTTTACCAAAACTTCCTTAAATCCTTCTTCATAATATGCTTCCCGTCTACCGAACACATTTCCAAAGTCCACACTCTTCTTCTCCCTAGCCTTTATTATTCCCAAGTCACTTGGGGTCGGCTTTTCTGATCTAACCGGATTTGACTGGATATCAGTTTTTACACGGAGCGGTTGCCACATGACCTCCGCAGCCCGAAGGCTAACGATACCCTAAGGCTAGACCAGTGTCAGGATATTATAGAGCACCGACTTCCCAGTAACGACTGCCATAGATGTTCATGGCAGCCGAGACCGACGGCTTAACGTGCTCTCCGAGGCACGGAGCAGGCGACAATTGTCAATCAATACGCACATAATTTTGAAAAGTCATAACTTCCGAAAGTCAGAGGTGCGCGACGCGGGTTCGAATCCGAGACCCTCTGCATTGCAGTTTGTTGGTCTCCCCACTGAGCTATCGCTGTCCACACTACTATTAAGAATATCCAAACAACACTGCGATTTACCCCAAAAACGAACTCGAGACCTCATAAGCACCAACACGCCAAAGGTCACAAATTAACTATTAGTAAACTTCGTAAGTTCATTTTTGTAATTATTTTAACGCTCGCTGAAAACACTTACACTCCAATGCGTGTAAATAAGTGATTTCTAAGAAAATCCAAGATAAAATCAAAGAACTTTTAGCTTAAAAGTTAAAATCTAACATGTTAGAGCAGGAACCAAACAATTCTGGGGTGGACCCCTTTATATTCACCAATGCTTACCACCCTAGCAATGGTAGTAGTGAGACGATCACTTATCCACGGCGCCATGCGTGCAGTCAAGGACAAACAAACATAAAATTAAACTATTATAATAGGTATTACAAACGTAAGTGACCGAGTACTTAACAACAAACAATAATGAATAAAATCTTAGTTATTGCAACTCGTGGCATATTAATTGCCAATGTATAACATAAACTTGAATATATTTGCCCTTGTGAATATTTTATACTGCATACGGGTACTTAGAGCCGCAGAAGTAGTGAATAAGACTGCTGTGCATAGCGACTCAAGTTCAATACCCGAGTCTGGTAACATATTGTTGGGGTACTCTCTCAGTGGACACACTTCCAGATACCGTATTATATATAAGACCAGCTTATGCTCGCGGCATCGCTCACGTAAAAATAGGTTAGGTTTCGATATTTTACTAACAGTACCTTTGAAAATATAGTCTATGTAACTCGGTGATAATATAACTTTCTAATAGAGAAAGATTATTTACATCGGTTGAGTAGTTTTTGATTTAAAACAAACAAAAAATCAAATCTTTCCTTTTTATAATATTAGTATAGATTAACAAGAAATTCTTCGCAAAAGCCTTTTAACATTCTGCCTCACCTAGGAAACGAAGGCGAGACCTTAAACACAGTATGGCGTAGCGTGGGTGGCATCCGCGGAAGAAAATTTTGCCGACCTCTTATTTAGGTATTGCAATTAAAAAGATTATAATATACAATAATTCTAAAGAACTTTTCGGCAAGAACAGTCATATTTATTGTCTATTATTATTGTGAAATTTTGCCGCCCCCTAAAAGTGCCGCCCGAGGCGGGCCGTCCCTGCCACTACGCTACGCCACTGACAGTAATGCATTTACTGCGCCACCGGAGTCGAGGTAAACTTTTAATTTAGTTTATTTTAAAGAACTCTGGTTTAAAAGAGGTAATTTAATTGTATCATATCAGAAAACTGCTCTGAGTGAAAGTTTTTAAGTAATCGAAAACGATTTAAAGTAAACTTAAAGAAAGGTGTTCCACTTTGCGGTATAATCTTAAAAGAGAGCTTTAAACGAAAATCATTATAAGCTATATTATTTTGCTCGTAGCTTGGCTTCTGTTAATGTATCTACACAATACATAGTCAATAAATTTATATCCTAATATACAGGTGATTTTGAAATTGTGTAATTCCTTTTAACCACGCATTCTTTCATTCTACTGGTGGTATAGAATAACCCTGACCATATTTTATTTTTGTTTTTTTTTTTTTTGAAATTTAATGAATCATTTTTTTTTTGTGAATATATTACCATATATTTTTTAATTAGAATTGTGTTTTCGGCAAAATTAATGTACTGATTTTTTTCATGAAATGGTTTCAGATAGTCATATGTTTTAATATTTAATTTTTTACTATTATAAATAAAATAACATATCAATAATTAATGTCGTAAATAATAACGGGCGGTCTCTTTTATTGTCCCTTATTATTTACGACATCCGTTATTGTTAAGTTATTTTTTTTTTTTTTTTTTTATTTTGCTCGTCAAAATGACCACACTCCACCTGATGGTAAGCAGTCGTGTGGTCTAAGAGCAGTGGCCTCCACATCGTCCTCATAGCAGCCGAGGCGATGTTGAGGTCTCTACTTTGACGGCCTGAGAAGGTGCTTTTTCACGCCCCGCTTAAAGGACCCAGGATTGAAGGAAGAAGGAAACACCTGCCTTGGCAGAGAATTCCATGCCTTGATCGTTCGGCAGAGGTATGAGGACCCAAACTTGTTGGTACGCACTCTAGTCGACTCCACCGTGTAAGGATGGCATCTGAGCCCAGCACGCGTTGTTCTGGATAGGAAAGGGGAGGGCGGGATAAGGTGGAATAACTCTTCAGAGCACTCCCCGTGGTATATTCTGTAGAAACATGCCAAAGAGGCAATATCCCTACGGAGTTGCAGAGGTTCCAGTGAACTCGTGACCTCTGGATCTCCGATGATACGGACAGCCCGCCGCTGTAACCTGTCAAGAGCGTCTAGCAAGTACTGCGCGGAGCCATCCCAAAGATGAGAACAGTACTCCACGCAAGGGCGCACTTGTGCCTTATACAATAGGCACAGCTGCCCAGCTTATTTTTAAATTAGTAAAATATTAAGATTGTGTCGGGTGGTTAACATATGACTATCTGAAACCATTTCATGAAAAAAATCAGTACATTAATTTTGCCGAAAACACAATTCTAATTAAAAAATATATGGTCAGGGTTATTCTATATCACCAGTAGAATGCGTGGTTATAAGGAATTACACGATTTCAAAATCAACCTGTATATTCTGTTAACGTAACTCCTTCCTAACCTCCTTCTAACCCTGCCAACGTGTATGCGAAATTTCATGATAATCGGTCGAGCAGTTAAGGCGTGATCGTAACAAACAAACAAACTAAGTATACACACTACAGTAAGAGAAACCTTTATTTCCAACTCCAGAAACATCCCTTTAGTAGCGAACACATTCGAGAAATGACTCTGTGTCATTTTACACGACTAAACGCTGATTCCCAAAATACAAGCTCTCACTTAGTTTGGGATGTAATAAGGTACTGTGAACTGATGTTCACAGTACCTTATTATGTTTACACTATGTATATCTGTTCTTCTATCAAATAAATATCGGGTGTAAAAAAAAATGTGGCCGTTAGTTTTTGACTCGCATTCGCAATTATAATATTAAGTTAGATTTTTGGTGACGTAGCTTTAGTGAATACAAATGCTGTGCACGATGTCTCGGGTTCGATTCCCTTTCGAAAGATGCAATTTAATGTATTTACTTTGAAGTAAGTCAATTTAACTAACAAACATGGTAAGTGCAAAAATTTGAAATACATATAATTTGCATATTTAATATTGCGTTTTTTATTGGTATCTTATTAATAAGCCCTAGCACCCTGTGTTGTGTATAAACATGTGTTTATGTGTGTGTATTTATTTATTACATTCACCAACAGTTATGAGTTATGACAGTAATGCAAACAGCATCCATTCATACATCTCGTACCTATGTTTATAAACTATCCCTTATCTGATCTACTCACAGAATGTGAGACTACCTAGCCGGGTGGATAGACGGCACACACCTTTTAAAGAGCCCGGTTTTCTCACAATTTTCTTCTACATACCGGAAGCGACAAATAAAATCTTATATAAATCCGTTTAAATACTGGGTGTAAGGGACGGCGTAACGAAAACTTTACTAACACGTCATTCTATAGGTACTTATCTCGACGAAAACTTCTATTAATAAAAACGCAAGATGAAAGATTTTATATTGATTAATATAATTACGCGGTACGCAATGGATTGCTACTGATACAACGCAACGCTCATGCTTTAAATCACGCCAATTTAATAAAATTGCTGTATTTTAGTAAAATGTGGTATTAATTGATTTTTATTTAATAAAATGTTATGATATACAGTCAGAAAAGGGTATATAAATTTGAAAAATAAAGCTGTGGTAGCCCAATGGATAAGGCATTGGACATGCAGTCGAGAGGTCGCGGGTTCGAATCCCACTCATTGCACTACTAACGTGAACCCACTCCTAATACTAGCTTCTAGCTTAGCTGGAGGGGATAACAAAAAAATTATGCCTTTGAGGTTTTCCTCTTTACTTGTGTTGTTAGACATTACTTCTTACCAAATTTTACGATTCTAGTTCAGTGGACAGTATCTTATAGGTTTTGATTCCCTTGCGATTGTAAAAATATACGACATAACGGTCATATGTTTTGATATCGTTAACTTATCAGTTTGAACTTTTCTCCAAGAGATTGCTCACCTGAGTATTCGATATAAATTTCAATTTGATACCTTTACGCGTTCCGAGAAAAAGACAGACAGACCGACAGCTAAGGGATCCTTTAAGGGTCATTGTTACGCTTTCAGGCCTTAACGTTTTAACCAATCATCACGAAATTTCGCATACACCATGTCAGGATTACAGAAAAGCACATAGGGTACCTTTTATCCAGAAAAATCCTACTAATTCCAAACGAAACCGCGGGTTAACGTTAGAGAGTAACACTGTAAACATGACGCAAAAAAGTGACCGTGAGTTATTTGCCTGTTCTTCTCATAGGTTGTACGCCATTGCATTGCTGAATATGGCAACAGGTTAATGTAAATTCACATTAATAAGTTTAACTTGGACGTTTCTAAGCGTTTTGTGACCTATATGAATAGACATGTAATTGTTGCTTTTCCTACTTGTTATACGTATGTAATTGGAACGAGAATTCCTCATGATCCTTCTTCTATTTGTCTCACGTATAACTAGTCATGCTATAAATGATTAACTATTTGCGTATGGCAATAGCCAGCATTCTCTTTAACATTATGCAATAACCACAGTACTTATCACAAAGAGCTTAGAGAAAGTACATCTTGCGCGATATTAATTCGAGAGGCTAAGAGATTATGTAATGAAGCACGTTGACATTCTGTTTGCTATTAACAAAATATCATCACAGTAAGTAAATACTGATATCTATATACCTATATACATAGACTGTGCCATCACTCCGTAAGAATCCTATACGCTGTACCTATATACCCAAAGGACAAGAAAGAGCTTACACCCATACTTCGCATTCTGGATTACAAAATTTGCGCGGTTTTCAAGCCAAATTTTTTTTTATAATATCTAATTATAGTTTATCTGACTTGGGAATAATACGCAGCATTAACACCAAGCTACATACTTATACCGCTGGACAATACAAATAAACCTATTACTCTAAATTTCATATTTTAGAAATATAAACATTTCTGTAGCAAACAATCATAATTAAGACCCTAAGGTACTTTCTGTCACCTGTCAACATTGTTGACATTCGACAACAGGCCGTATGGATTACCAAAATAAACTACACCAACATAATTATCATAGTCAATAAACAAATTAAAAGCATACCTGGTACCGATATATATTAGAATCCAGTATAATAATTATATTCTATAACCAAACGACTATCATGTTTCCTGCTATTCTTGATTGCAAATTTCAAAAACAAGAATAAATAATTCTGTTATCTGATTAGTAAACAATATACAAAACGGTCGATAAATAACAAAAACTTCAAACATAACGGTGACATCTGTCAAAAACCAGAGACAATGCATAGAGAATGTTTGTTTACGAGTTTTGTTTTTAAATGTAGGCCAAGGAAATTTTGTATATGTTATTAACTGTTACTTGAATGAGGTGCGGCGAGACGAGTTTGTGGTTTCTATGATAATGTGACAAACCCATGAGACTATTATGCGATGGACACACCACATCATTTTGCCTTGAGTATGGTGAAACAAGCACGATTAAGCTATCATAACTTTTGCTAAGCTTGTGGCTATGTGGTCAGCGCCAATGTGCCAATTTAAAGTGCTCCCAAGCAGAAATATAATAAAAAGGAGAGAGTTTTGCTTTTTTGTTAGTATTTTAAAGATTATATAGCAGGCTGTGTTCTGTGGATTTGTATAGAATAGTGCTCATGACAACTTTTTATTATCAACGGATCAGTCAGATTCCGAAGTAATGGCATTTCTGCCGACGAACGATTAGGTCGTAGAATAAACGCACTACTATAGTTTTTTCCTATAAACTGCAACATGGGGTTCTTTATGAAGGGCTTTAAAAGGATTTGCATGCAAGTGTACTGACTCTTGCATGCAGAATCCAAGTTACCGAAACCTGCATGTAGATCCGTAAAGTAGGCTGGTTTTACAGGTCTATATGCAGGTTTCGGTAACTTGTCACAACTATGTAAGTTCCATACCTTGGTGACATAAAATAAAAATATCTGCAGTTAATCTGCATCAATTAAATCTAATTGCTTGACGGTCACCTTTCGTGCATGGTTAGCAAAATACCAACACCGCATTTTTCCAAAAATCCTTTTTAAGTCTGCGAAAATGTAGCATTATATTAGGTACACAGTTTGTCTATCTATATTTAAACATTATTGCCTAATAGGATGGCCTAATCTCAAATTGTTGTGAAGGGGAAAGTACGAGCAGGTAAGTACTTAAAAATATTCAGAGGCAATACGTCGTTCTGAAAGAAGACTTTTGAATAAATAGTTAGAGTTTTTACTTTTAAGATAAGCATTATAATAAAAATATAAATTCTTTTTAAGACCGTGTTCTTTAAACATCTTTACAGAAGATTAAAATGCCTTAATTTTAATCGAGAATGATTGTCGAATTACTAAAAGAGCGGCGTGATTGGTCATAAATATAATTTCACGCATATTTAGTATGGTTAAGTAGAATTATTCAATTATCCGACAACCTGTGGCTAATCTAATATCAATTAGATACATACTAATTACTTTCAGATTATACAATCAATTCGACTGCCTCGTGTGTCGTAGAAAAGTTTACGAATACTTTTGCGATCAATCGGAACGTCCCGGATTAGAATCTCTGTTCGGGCAGACTAATTGGGGTTTCGGTTGAAAAGTGTTGGTAGTAGCTAACAGCACAGCATTTGAAAATATACTCAGAGGAAGAACATTGCTTGATATTACGGAAGACCCAATATATAGGTGACGAAATCTAGATGTAATAAACGGGGAGAATACCGACGAGATCCTTTGTATATAGTATTATACATTAATTATATCATAAACCCAGTTTACTAATATTATAAATACGAAAGTGTGGTTGATGTATTGGATTTCAAAATACAGCTTTTTCAAACATATATATACTGTCTTCGATGGTGCGATATACATATATATAACTAAAGGACAGACAAATTGATAATTCTAAATCTCCTTACTCTGTCTATTAGAAAAAGACACAGGCATAACAATAGAGTTGCATTGCGATCTGGTGACTGTTTTTATAAAATATCGCAACGTCATTGTTGGTCAGTGGCTGACCTCAGCTGCGCCAACCTTCGCGACAGTGACCTCATTGCGCTATTTATTATTCAGCACACACGCGCAATGCAAAGTGCTTGCACTTGACCTACGGGACTGCACAATTGTCTTTTTATTGGTAAAGTGTCACGGCAGTATATGGTCGAAGGGGTAGGCAAAAATAGCCACATTTTGCTACGTACGCAACTGTGTGTCCAGGGTTTAAGAAGCTAGCAAGTCTAAGGTTCCCCTATAGGTATTACTGAGGCTTCTAACGATAAACTTTCACTTGCTCATGAAATTGATGAATCTCTTTTTCTTCAATTTCACTATCATGGATAGATGGATACAACAGCCATAGCCTAGTAGACCATTAGACTCCCACGCAGAGGGCTCGGGCACCCTTTTCAAGGTATGCTACTGCGTGCTTAGTACATTTTTTACGGTGAAAGAAATTGTCGTGAGAATACCTGCAAATCTGAGAGTTCTCTATAAAATTGTTTGTAAATAGGTGAAGTCTGAATAATAATAGACTCACTGCATGGCACGGGTCTTTTCTCAGTGTGAGAAGGGTTAGGCCATAATCTATCATTCTGGCCCAAACCTTCTCACACTGGGAAAAGACCTGTGCCTTGCAGTGGATCTATTATTATGTATGCTGCTATTAGTAATATTATAGATAATTGCATGGCGACCTCATCATGTATCAAAAACTAAATATTAAGAAAACTGATGGTTCGTTTGGGTCACGATAGCAAAAGCTGGTCACGCACGGTGCAGTTTGCGAAGGATGTGCTCGTTTTTTAATTATCTTAGAGTACAACGCATTGAGTGGCGAATCTATTACAGACATTAGGGAGGCAGATTACAATAGGATGATCCCTGCTGGGAATCCCCTTAATGCTGAAACGGATAGATACGTATGACTACCCTACAGAAGACCACAAACAAATAGAATATAAAGGGCTGTGTCTGACGTTCCTGCAGAAAACGCTGTGTTGTCAGCAGAAGGGCTCTAGTAATCTTTGTCTTTTGCACTGACAGGGATTGCCAGAATGTTTAACCAGGTCACTACATATCTCTAGTGTTGTATATAGAAGATAAAAATGTTAAGGTTTGAATAGGCTCCCATAGGCTATTTCTAAACATATTATATCATATATTTAGAAATAGCCTTCGATGATGTAAGCCTGTATAATTTTATGGTGAGAATGGTAATACTAAACATTACTGATGTTTAATATTATCATTGAATGCACGGATGTCGTAGTGGTTTAAGTGTTGCGGGTTCGATTCTCACACGTGACAAAAATTTGTGTGAATCACAAATGATTGTTCTGAGTCTGGATGTTCTTTGTGTCCGTTGTTTGAATGTTTGTAAAGTCGCCCGAGAGACATGAATTATTCTTAGTGCGGGAGTTGTATTCAAACAAGAACAGACATCTCACAAAATAATTATTGTCAGAGTATTTATTCTTTAGCATCTAGACTGTCTTTACTAATAGCTAGCTATCTTGTACTGTACTCCGTGAATATTGTCGTGGGTAATGTATTTTAACTCTGTCAACATAGAATATTTTCGCTATACTCATTCATACATTCATTCATTCATTCTAAGTCTATATCATTCTAAGTCTTTGTCTGTCAACGAATACTCAAATTGTACAGTTTATATTACACAACTGTTTGTAATCCTTACTAATTATAAATGCGAATATAAGTTTGTTTGTTTGTTACGCTTACGTCTTAACTACTCGACTGATCATAATGGAATTTCGTAAGCACGTTGTCAGGGGAACAGAAAAGGACGTAGGGTACCTTTGATCCAGAAAAAGGAACTGTTACTAATCTAACCTCACCTACATTTACGCGTGCGAAGCCGCCGACAGAATCTGGTCCTTAATTAAATAAAGTTAATTTAACTCCATGTCGCTAAGCTGACAATATCTAAATCTTGGCATTATAGAACCGGATTTAAATCAATAAACGTTGCCGAACAAAAAAAAACTCACGGTGATATAAGAAATGCCAAAATGCAAATATAATGCTCAGACATTGAACTTAACTGTGACTCAATCGTTTGAATATCATTTGCATAAATAATGCGCTGTGATCGACTGTAATCATAGTAGCATCAGTTCATATATTTCTTTCCTTAGGTGATTATTTACTTCCTAAATGTAAATACACATTAGATCAGAACCAATATTGCAATTTTTCCCGTGCCTACGCTCGCGTTTTTTCCCCGCTCTAGGAATAATCCTGTGTCGTGGAGGACTTTGCAAACATTCAAACAACGGACACAAAGAACATCCAGACTCGAAACAACCATTTGTGAATCACACAAATTTTTGTCTCGTGCGGGAGTCGAACCCATAACACTCGGTATAGCGGTAGCGTCGAGGTCACTACGCCATACGTGCAGTCAAAGTTTATGTCAAATGTCTTAACCTCGAGAACTATCGATGTGACAAAAAACATCTAGATCTTTTTATAGAACAGCACAGAGTTTGGTAGTGAGAATGCACAGAATTAAATTGACGAGTCTCTGAAAACAGCGAGCAACTACGGTAGCTGAATTATACAACCGACAAGTCCCTGAAAACAGCGTTGGTACAGTCGGCCAATAATGTGGTCTACCACCCTATGGTTGAGGTTCATTTGAACATCATGGAACAACAAGGTCGATTTCCCCTTGCAATAATATTATGACATTGACCATTGCTCTCATTACCACTATATTCACGTCATGTTATGTGTCAAGTTAGAAAAGTCAACCTTAACGATAATTAGATCACACGGAAACATTTGTCAGAACTGGTAGACCTTCTTGACCGACTGTACTGCGTAGCAGAAGTATTTATAAATGTGTAAACAAAACCCTTTCCTTATAATTCGATGTCAATTTCATAAAACGACGTCCAATGTGACCTTTGCGACAGACCTGTAGCGGATACAGACACTCGGAGGTCGCACGAATTACGTAAACTTTACAGGGAAAACGTCTACCTAACTGTTACAAAACATTGTACTTTCACTAGTTCCTCTTATAAGGATACTAAGTATTGCCGGCTACTTTGTACGCGAGAAATTTGGAAGCAGGTAACAAACAACTAATACCAAATTTTCAAAAAATTTGTATGATTTCTAGGTGTAGTATATATATTTTTTTATTATTAATCCTCAACTTCAATCTTATCAAGATAATATATGCACCAGATTCCAAGTTAGACCTTCAGCAATACAACTATGAAAAACAAAGAAATTAAATATAATGACCACCAAAAATATTCATTGCACAGCAAAATATGCTTACTAAAATATATCATAACGAGCACCTATACGCCTCAAATCACTGCATTCCGTCTCGGAGAGATTAGGTTATGTTAGGTTCCTTCTTAAACCCACCCAAAAATAGGAGCCCCGCGAAGCGGGGCTCCGTCGACTTATTTTGATCTCTTTAAATATGTATATTGCGATTTTAATTTTGGTGATCATTTACTATTGTTGACTGTTATATTTTACTATATCTGGTGATATGTTAAACATAAGCCAACAACAAATTCAATTTCGTGCAGAAGTTTTTGCTTGATGCGCATACAAACATACAGACAGACAAAAATACAAAAAAATATTATTTCGCTTTAATAAAGACACCTCACATACATGTTCTCAAATATGTCCCATATACATGGTATAATGGTTATCGCCTGCCAGAAGGCAAGGCTTGGTCACTGCTGTGTTTTAAGTGTGTAATGAACAGCGAAGTAGTTTAAGTCGACGCCTCACCTCTGCCCGTATGCGAGTGATATGTGTTAAATCCACACACGGGACAAAATATTATGTGATCCATAAACAATTGTACCAAGTCTAGACTCAGAACAAACAAAAAACGGATACAAAAACAAACATAAGTGCTTTATGTCCGTTGTTTGAATGTTTGCTACGTCTTATAATAATAATAATAATAATATCAGCCCTGTATTAAACTGTCCTACTGTTGGGCACGGGCCTCTTCTCACTGTGAGATGGGTTAGGCCATAGTCCACCACGTTGGCCTAGTGCGGGTTGGCAGACTTCACATAGGTATCTTCGAGAACATTATGGAGAACTCTCAGAAATGCAGGTTTCCTCATGATGTTTTCCTTCACCGTTAAAGCAAGCGATAATTAACTATTTAATACGTATATAACTTTGTAAAGTCAGAGATGCGCGCCCTGGGATCGAACTCGAGACCTCTGCGTGGCAGTCCAATGGTTTCCCACTAGGCTAGGCTACGTCTTGACATAAATTAAAACAGCGCGAGTATTGTCTTTTGAAAACCAAAATAAAAAGAAAAGGAACAGGTACAGGTAATCTAATTTAAATTTAACATTATAATTTTTAACATAAAACGTATTTTAATTCGATTTATGTTTAATTTATTCCTTAAAATTCAAATCTGTTTTTTGAGGCTAGACTAATCAGATAATTTAGAATCTAGACCGTTAGTTGTTATTTATGAAGTCTCTTACTATAAAATTGTTATCTTAAAATCTCTTACTTAACTGTTGTTTGAAAACTAATAAAAAATAACGGGACAATCACATTAACATAATATAATATTTCTTTTTAGTTTTATTTTCTTGTATTTTGGGTATCTCTTTTTAATGTTTTAGAAATCTACTCCACTTTATAAGGCTTATGGGATTCGAACTCACAACTAATAAATGTAAGGCCGATGCTTTAATCATCTGTACAACACACGAATGGCCTAGTTGCTTAAGTGATCGACTTGCTGCTGCGAGGCAACTACGTCGAGTGTTGTGTGTTCGATTCGATCCTCACGTTACAATAATTTGTATGATTTGTGTCCGTTGTTTGAACGTTTGTAAATTTCTTCAAAACACAAGAATTAAGACTAGTTAGAATGTTCACTTTAAAAAGAAATCATTAATTATATTATCACCCATTAATATCACATTACGTAATAATATTTATAAATATTGTTTTGTGGCTATTTGTGCCATATGCCATATAGGTAAGGTACACACAGCGGCAGATCAACCTAGACTGTTTGGACTTTGAACTGTTAGAAGTTGAACGCTGCGAATCATGCGAGAGAGTGCGTTATATTTTTGTTATTTTGTCTCATTCACGCTAAACGGGACGCGGCAGTCTATCCTTACCATTACATCGACACCCCTATGCTCTGTCCCTTTCTGACAATTCTCTATTTTGCATGTAGCGTAGTTATGCGTAGTGGTTAGTGTAACCGACTGCCACGCCTGAGGTCGCGGGTTCGATTCCCGCACAAATCAAACATTTGTGTGCATGAACATGGATGTTTGTCTTGGTCTGGGTGTTTCTATGTATAATATGTATGTATTTACAAAAATAAAGTATATATGTATGTTTACCCATAGTACAAGCTCTGCTTAGTTTGGGCTAGGTGGTGTTGTGTGTATGTAGTAGAATATTAGTATTATTCTCTTTATTTAAATATTTTCAATATATTTTTCATTTTTAAATATACATATATCTATAAAAATACATATCATTTAAAAATATAAAATATATGGTACCCCACCGGCATCGGGAACAGGGTCCAAGCTGCCAGTGGTTAGGATTCCAGAGATAGGAACCTCCTCACAATGCGTGCTGTATCTAAAAGCACTGCCTTCTGCATCAAACCCTTGATCCAAGCACCCAACGCGAGCCTCTTTAGATGATGATCGAGGCTCTTGGCTATTAGACCATTGACAGATATGACTATCGGCACAATGATTGCCGAATCAACATCCCACATGTCGACAACCTCGCGAGCCAAATCGAGATATTTAATTTGCTTATCTTTTTCAGCTTTCGCGAGATTGCCGTCATGCGGAACGGTGACATCGATAATCAATGCGCGGCGCTCTGATCGATCTATCACCACAATGTCAGGTTTGTTGGCCACAACAGTCCTGTCTGTGATGATAGTTCGATCCCAGTACAACGTGACATGACCATTTTCGAGAACTGATTCAGCTACATACCTATAGTACGGCACTTCAACATCTACAAGTTTGTATTTCAGAGCAAGTTGCTGGTGAATAATCCTGGCTACTTGGTTATGTCTGTGCAAGTACTCGCCGTTAGCAAGACGAGAACAACCGGAAACTATATGCCTGAGGGACTCACCAGGTAGGTGGCACGCCCGACAAATGTCAACCGTACCATCCCTCAAGATATATCTCCGGTAGTTATTCGTCTTGATAACTTCGTCCGCAATAGCACAGACAAACCCTTCGGTTTCCCCAAAGAGGTCACCGAAACGTAGCCAGTTCACGGAGGCTAACAGGTCTATATCAGCTCCATATAGAGCCTTGTAGAACCTACCGTGAAGCTCCTTGCTCTGCCATACATCCCTGCGATCGTTAGTGCTAAGTACTATGGGCTTGCGCCAGTTCTCTTTAGCCAAACTGAGCGGGGTGAGTCCGATGTCTACAGCAACTACATCCCGATGCATACCCACGTCTGCCTGAAGAAAGTATTCTCTGAGGTTGCATACCTCGCGGTTATGAAGGGCCTTGGCATTCAGAAAGCCTCGGCCTCCACATTTCCGCGGGATATACAATCTCATCACAAACGAACGTGGGTGATGCATACGGTATGCCGTCAAGAGTGTACGGACCCTCCGGTCCAGGGCATCCAGTTCAGTCTGAGTCCACTTAAGTATGCCAAAGGAGTACATGAGCACCGGCATGACCCAACCGTTACAAGCGCGCACCTTGTTGCCACCTGATAAAAGACTTTTTAAAACTTTTTTCAGGCGACCAAAGAAACGCTCCTGCAACGATTGCTTCATGTCAGCCTCATTGATACTTAACGCCTGTGACATACCCAAGTACTTGTAAGTATCGGTTACAAGAAGTGATCGTAGGTTAATGGAATCCGAAAGTTGTGTTCCTTCGGATTCCACTATCCTGCCTTGCTTTACATGGATGACAGCACATTTGTCCACACCAAAATCCATACTGATATACTTACTAAAAGTTTCAGTTACTTTAAGTAAATCCATCAACTGTAATTTAGTGTGGGCAAACAACTTTAAGTCATCCATATACAACAAGTGGGATATCACTCCACCACCTCTATGTAACCTGTAACCTAGCCCTGAACCCTCTAGTAATGTACTAAGAGGATTCAATGCTAGGCAGAACCAAAGAGGACTCAGGCTGTCGCCCTGAAATATACCCCGCTCAATTTTTATCAATTCGCCATTCCCAGGGATCTGTCGACATCCTGGATAGCTAAGAACCGTTTTCCATTGCCCCACGCATGACTTCAAAAAGGGGCGCAGAGTTGCATTTACTTTATACAACTCTAACACCCTCAAAAGCCATGCATGAGGCACCGAATCATACGCTTTCTTATAATCTATCCAACATGCCGCCATATCCCTTTGTTTACGGCGAACCTGTTGGCTAATGGCCATATCAATGAGGAGGAGCTCCTTAGTACCACGAGCCCCCCTCTTACATCCATTCTGAGAAGCTGACATTATTGAATTTGTATCAATATATTTATTATTATTATGTTTCTCTTATCACAGGTACTTTCTAACATATTAGAAAATACCTGGCCCTTTGGGAGGCCTACACGGAGACATGGGTCCAACGTGAAGAGGCCCTTCGAGAGTTTTAATCAAAGGTGTGATGGAACACCTACAGCGGCACTAGCCGCAGCAGGCGTAGGACTATTGCTACGTATGGATTCTAATATATGGGCTATAGGTATGGGTGTTTGGTGGACTGGTATATTGCTAACTATGGATGAAAAACGGCGTCTGCCCTGAATACTCTAATAGCATCAATGCAATGGGCAGACGGTGACTCGCCAACTCACTAGATGGACCCCCTGATAAGCCACAATAGGCATACAACCCAGCAGCAGAGGGCAACACCGGTGCGAGTGGCTAGGGGTGTCGAGCGGTGCGGCGCCGGTTTCACCATCACAGGTCTCGTGACAACGGAGACCCGGAGCGGGTTTCCCCGTAGTTATGCCCTTGAAAATGACACTTCCACCCTCAAGCATATAGCTCTAGCGGCCCCCCTCTGACCGGCCGACCAAGGCAAGCCAGAGTTGAGAGTCCTACGGGCGCTCTTGAAGTTCCACCCCAGCCAACCAGTAATGGCAAGCCGGGGACGAGGCCCTAACCAACTCTCTGAGGCATTCAGGACCGCAGTGTCGCCACTCACATTCAGCTCGCCACAAGCTGCCCTGCGGTTTGTGCGCTTTAATTAAACCTGGTGATACATTTTTTGTTTATATCACAAGGCGAAGGTGATAGTTTTAAAGCTAGTGTACTGTGCCCTCCGAAATCGCGTTAGTCTCATGATGAGATAACGACTGTCCCAGAGGGGTATTATTATTATTATTATAACTTGATGTGTAGCCGTGTGTACAAATACGAATAGACTGATAGAAAAGCGAGAAATAAAAGTCTGAATTCAAATCTAATTTAGATTACCTTTTACATTCAAATAACCTTTAGAGTTTAATTAAAATGTTATTTTAAGTTTTTTAATTATTATTTGATTAATATATAATACTAGATTTTGACCGCGACTTCGTTCGCGTAAATGTAGGTTATATCAACTTACTATCCCCTGGGAACAGTACTTTTATCTCGATGAAAGGTACCCTGTGTCCTTTTCTAAACCACTGACAACGTGTATACGTAATTTCATGATGATCGGTCGAGTAATTAAGGCATTTAAGCGTAACAAAGAAAAGAACTTACATTCATACATACATTACATACTTACTTATAATATCAGTTAGGACTTCTTAAAGTACACCTACAATCTACATCGCACACATTTTTATTTTATTTATTTTTTATTTATTTATTTATTTAGGTTTGCTAACAGTTGTTACATTTTACTTACGCTAAATATAATTACATTTGAATTTCGTATCTTAATGTACAACCATATAAAAGCAAACACCACATGCAATACATATTTGGTTAACTAAATAGGTATATAAAAAAAGAAGAAAACATACATATACAATTCATGTGCTACGGAAAGCTATTTGTTGCTTATAACTTCTTTTAGAATTTTGCGGAAATGAGACAAAGAATCATTGAATTCATCCAGCGAGCCACTGTATTCATTCGCCAGTTTAATTAAACGGGGTATTGGAGAATTAGATCCCAGAACAGTTTTTCTTAATGGTGGGTAAAATATCGTGATTTTAGAACGTGGATACCTATTTATTTATCGCTACACAAATGTAGATAGAATTTTGTCTTATGTATATGACAATAACAGGGTGCATGGCATTGTATAGTATATTGGGAGAGCTGTTGGCAAATAATTACAAAAGGGAGAAAATAGTAATAAAATAACAACATTAAAATAAAAATTACAAAAAAGTACTGTTCCCGAGGTAAAGAAACATATTGTCAGAATCTTCTAAATATATTGATATGAAATTAAATCAATATAAATTAATTAGAATGTAAATACAATATGTCTTTGAGGATAACAGCCGTGAAGTTATTCAAGTTTATGGTACATAGAATGTCACGTACTTGAGTAATCTGTCAGGTAGGTACTCAACCATTAGAGAAGTTGATATAATTCGCCATTTCCCACCGCTGTCGGTAATCGCCGGATTTATCTGTACTCGGTAAACTTTCACCATATAATCTCGTTATTTAGATAAACAGTGTTACTTTATTACGACAATAATATAAAACACGTTTTGGATGATGATTAGTTGGTAAAGTTTGTTTAGATTTAGTATTTTATGTATTTTTTAAGCTAATGTTGTTAGCTTATTGCTGTTCGATCAACTTTTAGTATTTTGCATAAATAACCTGAAAGATATATGTTTAGAAGTTCTATCTATCGTCTAGTAACTGTTTGATTAAACTGTAGGTATTACCGTTTCAATGCCTGGCTATACGGAAGTGGTCTTAAACTCTAAATGGCTATTTAAAATTTCGTCTCAGAAGTCAAAAGTAGATGCCCGCAATTACATAGTACTAGCTAGCTACATAGCTGACGAAATGTGAGTGTAATACACTTCTGGTATTTTAGAGATATACAAGTGTAATAGCATAAATTACGTTTTGTATTGTAACGAAATCGGTACCCAATACATGATACGATTTATACTAAGTAGTATCTTCCTATCAGCCCAAAAGCCGAACTTGTTTTACTGAAATATTCTCATTTCCTTTAAAAAGCCGTATATAATAATTACAACAGTCCCGTCTCAGACAACCTGCATATTTCTTTATAAGGAGAACGCTTAGACATGCAGGTTACCTCACGATGTTTCCTTCACCGTTAAAGCGATCGATAATTAATTTAACACGAACAAAATTCTTCTAAAAGTCAGATGTGCGATTCTCAATGTCACATTTGGCTTTTAGAAGAATTAAAAAAAATGAAATATCATTTGATTACCACGCAGAGGTTTAAAGATCAAACTTGAGACCTCTGCGTGGTAATCAAATAATATTCAACTAAACTATCGCTGCTGTACATAATCAACAATTATTCTTAAACCCTAGCCCGCTGTACACCAAACTATCTACCGCGCTAATCCGTCGAAATAAGCCCGTCCTTCCCACGGGAAGACACGACATTTATTCAAATCCGGAAGCGCCTGACCATACATCTATTTATCCTATGTGTGTACGCATGTACACAGATAGACCCTCTTTAGTGTATCGAACATAAAACACTTTGTGGGCAATACGTCGACTCGAGTTATGTGTCGATAGAACTCGCGCCGGACGCGCGCTTCCGACAGGCGCCCGCGCAGCCGCGAGTCGCCGGTGACGTTGTGACTTTTTAGGGTTGCCAGTTGCCACCTTTTATTTTAAACTAATAGAGTATATTTACTATCTGAATTTAAAAAATTAATACAAGATATGAAAATAAAGTATTATTTGTTTAACCTGCTTTTTTGTTAACATATTTTGATAGATGTTAGTAACATTCAACAGACGTTTATTATCACATACTTTACAATATATTATGTCTTTGAACGTATAAACGAACAATTGTTTTCATTTAATTTTAGGAAATCTCTATAGCGTTGCTTTAAGTAAACAATTAAATAAAGCCTGTAAAAGTCGTCATAGGTAAAATAAAGTATTTTCACTTGCTTTTTTCCTAATAAAGTATAAAGTACGTTTACTCCAAATAACGTGCAATACCTTATTATAAAATGCGGGTAACCCTAGATGTGATACGTATATACGAGTACATAATATGTACCTACATAGGTATATGCTACGTGTATATACGTACACGGTCTACGTACGCCACGGGTTACTCGGGACGAGATCTATTCGGTAGCGAATTGAGGTGTGATGTGATGATATTTCGTTTGGAAGTTAGGGCGTTCATTGTTGGTGATAGGCGTCGACGTCAGAAACATATTGCGGAGTAATCGGTTGTAAATGTAACGTTTAGTACGTAATATATTATAATACTATAAATTTAAAGCGTCGGCATATTGCGTATTCGATTTAGTGGTCGTAGCGTCGCGATTACTGCCGCAAAAATCGTGTGTCCATTCTCCATAGGAGACAAAACTTTGTGTGATTCTCATATAGATGTTCCAAGTTTGAGCGTTTCTTTGTGTCCATTGTTTCAATATTTGTAAAGTGATACAGGAATTATATGTAGTAAGAGTGGAGTATTTGCAAAATCATGAATAATAACCGTCATTTTCAATGGAATACTTAGTAAAAATAAAGTAAAAGAAAATCTGGTAAATATTTCCTTTCGTCACTGTTCATACGATTATTATCAATTATACCTAAACACAGGGCACCTAGGCACAGCATAAAGCATTAGTAGGACGCAGTACTACCCGGAATCGGCGAAGTCGGCGCCAGCGGTTGATAGTAGTTTTGACGTTTAACTTTGCCTCTAGTGGCACACAAACTTGCGGCTCATCTAGTAGTATATGATAACCCATGGACTATAGCAATGTCAGAAATCTATTGAGCTTAGCCACTGCCTATCATGATAGCAGTACGCTCTCTAAGCCTCGTTTTAAGAAGGACTAATATTAAGAAGGACGAATAGCGCTCGGAGAACACCACGGCAGAAAGTTTATTCCAGAGCTTGCACGTACGTGGTATAGAGCGATGAAAGCATATCTTGCTGATAGAAACGGTCCCAGATGGTAAGAATGAAAGCTGCTGCAGAGTTGAGTGGTAAGATGGTAGAACGGTGACGATAGTATCAAGCCAAACAGTTCAAGGTAGAAGAACGATACCGCATATATAGACTCCGTGCTAATAAGTGTTCGCTTCGTCACTAACACTGCGCCGAGTCTTACGGGTTCGAATCCCAAACGAAACAAAAATTTGTGTGATTTACAAATAGTTGTACCGAATCTGGCTGTTCTTTGTATCCGTTGTTTGAATGTTTGTCAAGTCCCGCGCGACACAGGAATTAATGGCCCGGGAGTTGTCTTTTT
Source organism: Catocala nupta (assembly GCA_963675205.1). Taxonomy (NCBI): domain Eukaryota; kingdom Metazoa; phylum Arthropoda; class Insecta; order Lepidoptera; family Erebidae; genus Catocala; species Catocala nupta. The sequence goes on from OY776103.1 coordinate 1,265,893, forward strand.
AACAGAAGAAAGAACAATGATGTTGTTCAGTTTCGAAACCTGGAGCATCAATATCGATGGCAAACCGCAAACGTATACCAAAAGACTAACGGGAGATGCAGTAACAGAAAAAAACACAAACAGCAGTCCAGTAGTAGTCTATACTAATATTATAAAGAGGAAAGACTTCTTTGTACTCAATAAACCCTAAAACTACTGAATCGATTTTAATAATTCTTACATTTACACATTCACCATTAGAATGCTACTTTATATAGAAGTTACACATATAACATCACGCTACAAGCCACGGGAGCGGAGCAATAATTAAAAATGTGGGTGATGCCGCAGAGGGCAGTTAGTATGTCAGATGATATAATTAACACGCTTAGCATACCGTTTATTACATCTGATATCTTGCAAAGAGCTTAACAATGAATACAACAAAAACATATTATTCAAGTCAAAAATGTTTTGTAAAACATACCTATTTGACTGTGGTACATAAGTTCTTGTGTGGAAATGTCTGAAGTAATAAAATATAACACTTTGTTATGCATGAATGAATTTGTTTCTTTAGATGTCAGACAGCGTATAACACAAAGATATATAGTAGGATTCTAAAACAAGGCAAATCCTTATACATATAAATTAATAGCTTTTTTAAAAACAGTTATTGCTATTTCAAAAAGAAAGACTTGTTTGGAAATTATAATACGCCGCAGGTCAATGACATGTTTAAATTTAACAAAAATATTCTTGAATTCATTTTAAATTACCACAATAAATAACGCCACCTTTAATTTAATGACTTGTTTATCTTCATTCGCATGAGAAATACAATGTCCGAGCAACCAGCACGGGGCCTGTAGCAAATCATGTCGTGAGGCCATTTTGGTATATGTATTAAATATTAAAAAAATTTAAGGCACACAATATTTAGACCGCAGTTCCTTCGGATGCTGTAGTATTTGCTACTTCCGCTACATATATGGTTTATCCAACACTCAATGTGTGTGTCTGTTACGCTTATCTTACGTGCAGAGGGCACGTCATGATCATCTTTATGTATATGCACCTGAGAATGTAAAGATCCGTAAACATGACCACGTTTTACTTGTCATCATCTGCGACAGAATTACTTAACAATATAACAATTTTCTGCACGCAATTTTGCTAATACCCTGGTAAATAGTAATAAATATGATCCCCAAGATGATTCTAACTAAGATGATAGTAAACATTTCAGCGGTAGATCGTAGCTCATCACACTTGTCAATGCTGAAGTTAGTTTACAAAATGAGGTAACTGTTAAAAATAGATTATCAAATAATGTACAATGGCAATAATCATTATATGCAGCTAAACTAATACTTATAAGTTTAAGATTATTATATTATAATCTTCCGCACGGAATTTTGCTAATACCCTCAATTTGATTATAAATAAAATTGGTAATAAATTTAGAACTTTCATATGTTTAAATAAGGTAGCATATTGTTATACGGCTTACCTAACGAAAAAGAGCTTAAGTACTTCAATGCTTTGGCGTATCTGAAATTATTTTCGGCAGTTGGCTTGCCCCTAAGCGGTGATGTCCTACATATGAGGTATATGTACAAGACTTTAGACCTAAATCCTAACAACCTCAGAGCAAATTCTCACAAAATACACAGTTTTGTCTAATAGCCCAAATTGGACAAAGTAAAATAAAGAATTAACCTTCTGGAATAGGCACCAGACAATTGTGGCTTCCTACACCTATACACACCAGTGTCTTAATGTATGGCTGTCCTAACAGCTTTCACATAAGACGGTAGGTAGATAAGTACTAGGTGATGTTGGCCGAGAACGTAGAGCTCTCGAAGTGACGCGTCACTCACATAAATCCCCGTCAGTGCACGACTAAACAAGTCTGTTTGTAGTCACCACTCACAGATTACAACCACGTCTAGCACTCAGCTGGGTAACTGACTGATGTTGTAAGTTATACTATGTGTGAATAACATATCTAGAAATATATTATAAAAATGAAACATTTGTATTTCTGTTTGTAATGAATATAACCAAACCAACGAACCGATTTCAAAAAATCTTTCGACGTTACTAAACGTTTTTATCCAGAATATATAATAGGTAGTCAGCTATGTAGCATCACGTTACTATCTTATCTTATCTTGTGTGGGGGCCGGGCCAGTAAGTACAGACCGGCGACACTTCGACCCAGTGGTATATTTTGTGTCGACTTCCCTAATAACGACTGCCATAGATGTTCATGGCAGCCGGGACCGACGGCTTAACGTGCTCTCCGAGGCACGTAGCAGGCGATAATTGTCAATCAATACGCACATAATTTCGAAAAGTCATATAATTCCGAAAGTCAGAAGTGCGCGACGTGTGTTCGAACCCAAGACCCTCTGCATTGCAGTCTGTTAGTCTCCCCACTGAGCTATCGCTGCTCATCACGCTACCAGCTGCGGGATCAGTACAGTAATCATTAACGTTAACGGTCGGTATAACTGCAAAGGACTACTAGTAGCTTCTAAAAGATCTAAAAATAAAAACGTTATCTAATGAATTAAATAATAAATCTATACTAAATATTATAAAGCTGAAGAGTTTGTTTGGTTGAACGCGCTAATCTCAAGAACTGCTGGTTCGAATTGAAAAATATTTAAGTGTTGGATAGCCTATTTATTGAGGAAGGTTATAGTCTATATAACATCACGTTACGAACACGGGGGTGGTGCAGTAACCATAAACGCGGGTGAAACCGCGGGCACAGCTAGTATAATTATATAACGTAGTCGCAGCCAAAAATATTCCAAGTGGCATGGTCTACTTCAATGGCATATGTATCTATTGTATCATATGAAGGCATTAAGATTACTTTTCGTTTTGCTATCCCAGAATAAAATAAATAGGAGCGTCGAATAGAACTTTAAATGTTACACATATGTAATGCCAATATAAAAAATGTTTTGATGATATGATTCGACATTATTTTATTGTATTTCATTCAATTTATCAGTTATAAATAACGTAATTCCGGTCAATTACTTAGTTAATATAAGGGCGGTTATACACGGTGACATTTGCAGCGAATAAAATGACATTTTAATATGTATATGACGTAGAAAAAGTAAGATAAAGTAAAAATATAAGATAAAGTACAAAAAATAGCAATGACGTCACCCAGTGTGAAGTACATTATCTATTTTCATAAAAAAATGCGCATCGTAATCGATGTGGTGCGGTGTAGATACAATAGACAACCATTCGGTAATTATCTACCTTTATAATATTATCAGCTCTGTATATAACCACGGGATTCTTCTCAGTGTGATAAGGGTTAGGCTGGCCTTAGGGCAAGTTCACAAGTCGCATGTCGTCGAGAACATTATGAAGAATTCTTAGATACGCTTTCGTAACGACATTTCTCCTTTGCCGTTAAAGCAAATAAATATACAGCGTGTAACAGATAGGTGTGGTCATATTTTATGGCCGTGATGTATATCTGATAAAAAAGCTAAGTGCCCTATAATCATACAAAAAAAAAAAAAAATTTTAACTTTTTATTTAATTTTAATTAAAACATCGATACATTCGCATTATATCACTGTCCAAATAGAGCCTGGTAATTTGCCGATTCACACTGATCTGCCGAGTCAGCTGTTTGTGTTGTTTAAGTATCAACTAGAATATGTGAAGGTGATAAATCGATAAAAAAATGCTGTATCTTAGTGAAAATAACGTATATGAATGTGTTTGTCGCGGTTTTTATTGTACAGGTGCTATTTTATGTGATACTTAAATATGTCCACACCTTTCTGTTACACGCTGTACAACTAAATAACGATAAAAAGCTGTTTAATGCGCACGTAAATACGAAGTCAGAGGTATGCCTTCGGATCGAACTGGAGTGGTCTAAATAGCAGTCCAACGGTCTGCCAGTAAGCTAGTCTAATCGTCTACCTACCTTTACACAAGACTATAAGTCCTATGTAAACTTAGTAACGAATACCAACTCTCGTATAATATGTACATTTTGTAGTTTTGTATGACACATGTCATTAGTTTCAAGACTAACAAAACTCGGAACTAATGTATGACCCAGACAACGGTACCGTTAACTTACTGCTTGTTACTGCCATTTTTGTACATGCAATTTATTTTTGTATAAGGATTTTCGTTCAAATTATACACCTTTATGAATATTGTTATAATTTATTTTAGTTATTTTTATTCAGAGACTTGCATAAAAACTTTGCTTATTACTATAATATATAATTTCTTTTTTATACTACTCCCTCACAACGCGTAAATTTTGTGTCGCGGGAGACTTTACAAACATTCAAACAACGGTCATTCCCTCTATCTCCGACTAGTCCAGTTTATGATATAGCGTTCCCCTACACCAACCGTCAGGTTATATTAGGTGGAGCCGCTGTACCTCCCAGTGCCCGAGAGCACCTTCCGGGACCAGTTATAGACAGGTCTTGTCCCCAAATCTCGATTTCTCCATCCTAACCTCAGAGATCTGGTTCTCGTAAGCGAGCGACCTCGTGCCCAAGTGACACTACCTATTCTCCAGATAGCTCACCACTCGCAACTCTAGGAGTGCTAACGAAAACCTCGCTGAAACCGACGGAGAAGCCGCCTCCCATATCTCCAGTATGGTACCGGAGCTGTATAAGGCACGCTCACTTCCCGACGTACATCCATACGCCTACCCAAATAGGCCTATAAGCCGGGTGTGGCCCGAGTCACCTAGCTATGACTCTTACTTGCTGAGCAGGCAAGCGCCCGAGATGCGTTGTGGCAGTGAAACCACGCTGGCACACTTCGCTAAAGACTCGCGCGACTGAATGGTTCGCACTAGCCGCGCATGAGTCCGACGCTCGAACGCCACGTGCTTGCCGAACAACGAACATGTCGTCCTCAGCGGCTAACCACATAGCCCCTGCGAGTCCAACACCAATGTCAGGCATCGCGCACTTTAATCAGCGGTCGATAGAACACAACTTTCGAGGCGCAGTGGGCTTCCTGACCCCGTAGTACCCTGGTTCTAAGGGGATGACCCGTAGTTCTCTCCCCGAAACCCTATCTACTCGGATCCTGATGATAAGAACACCCAGACTAGGAACAACGAATTGTGGATCACACTATTTTTGTCCCGTGGTATAGAATAGAACCTACTGCCACTCTCTACTGCCAACCTAACGCCATTGCCACTGCGCGGGCGCAGTGGCAATGGCGACCACTTAAACAACTCAGCTATCAGTGCAATCAAATTGATGCACAATTCATGACAACGTGTATTTACCAGCCATGTTTTATCATCATCCATGGAGAATTCACAGACTTAATACGACTTTTGTATCTAAGCTTTATACAAAAAAGCATTTATGAATCTTTGTTTTAATAATATATTTGTTATTCTTTAGCCATTAAAATATTTAGAATTACTTTGTATATTTACACAATCAAAATCTCGGCATTTTTATCAACTTATGTAACTGTGTATTTATGTAATTAGCTGTAGACAAAATACTGGTCGACCGACAAAACAACAAATACGATATTCGCAATATATATTGACATTCTTAACTTAGAAAGTAACCGTAATTTGGTCACCATCCGATTTTACAACGGTAAGTAAACAAGAAAAACTGGCTTTAAATTAAATTCAACTATTATTACCAATATTATTAAAAAAGCAAAGTTCCATCTGTTTGTTACGGTTTTGGAGATAATCGTGAGAGAAAACTGCCTCCGTGGCGCAGCAGTAATTAATACTGCTGTGCATCAAGTCTTGGGAACGATTCTCAGGCAAAGTTTTATAGAGTTTTCATGAATAAACCAAAACACTGATTTAAATGGAATTTGGTATGGAGATAGCTTGAACCATAAGGAAGGACTTGGCCCAAAATATTAGGCACGATTTCGTTCGTAATTTTGAGTCAATGCGAATGAAGTCACGGTCAAAGCTAGTTTGCAATAAAGTTAGTCAAGCATTTTTGATAACAGTTCTAAATTACAATTAGTTAATACGTAATTGTATAAATAAGCAGCTATGACACACAGACAGACGGTTGAACAAAGTAGCATCATAACGGTTTCATGATTAAAAATAATACGTAGTTTATATGAATGCGTAACATTCGCGAAAACGTAAGACAATATAAATCAAACAACGTCCAACGCTGGCTACATTAGATCACTGATGTGCTAACAGCTTACGTAATGGGTTGATGAACTTGTTACATGAGCTTGTGGTTGTTAGCTCACCGATTGACGTGGAGTGGAATGCCCTAAGGCGATGCGCTACTTGAAAGTAGACTACAGCTCACTACCTAATATTATTTTAATTTCTCTTTTTATTCTAAGACTAAGTTTTGCACTCAGGTTCGTTTGCGATCATGTAGATATTTTCAATTTTGAAAACAGGTTTTCCCCTGGATGAAAGGCACCCTAAGTTCTTTTTTGTACCCCTGACAAAGTGTATGCGAAATTTTATGATGATCAGTCGAGTAGATTAGGTGTAAAAGTGTAACAAACAAACAAACAAATTCGCATTTATAATATTAGTTAGGATGCTAGTCGTGTTTATTTAGTTTTAAAATATATAAATAATCTTACACCTATATTACAGAATGGATAGGCAGAGGCTTCATACCCACGTTTCGCCATTGAAAAATGGTCGTGAGTTTCATCTTTTCGGTTCAACCCGTTGCCTAAACCTAACCGAAATGTAATTTCAGCGGCTTTATATGACTGGTTAACTATATTTTGACGTTCATAAAGCTGTTACTTTGTGATCTAAAAGTATAACTTGTTTTAAAACTCATGGCTCCCGAATTAATTTTTAAATTAAGTTACAATAATAATAAAATAAGTTATAATATAATTAGTTTTCTATATGTTCCGTGTAGGGTTGCCAACCGTACTTTAAAAGAAAAGATTGTACATTATTTCGGGTAAACGTACTTTATACTTTATTAGGAAAATAAAGTACGTGAAAATACTTTATTTTAATTTTTAATATATAATTAAAAAATATAGTATAGATAAGTAATAATAATATAAAAGCTAAAATTTATCGGTTTGTTTGTACAGGCACAGGTTAGGTACTAATGAACTGATTCTAAAAAATATTAATAAAATATATTCTATTGAGTGAAGCTACGGAAGTTAAAGATGAGTTGAAATATACTCGTAGCAATATCTAAATCTACCTGTATATAAATTATATAAAGATCTACTGAGTCTTGTCATAAGATTCTTGTGTAACTTAGTTACCGTTCAAATTAGGTAAAGGCATGACGTGAATGCGGTCGTGGCTTCAAATCCCACTTATTAAACTACCGACGATAACCCATTACTAATACAAGCACATACGCTTGGCTTTTAACTAGAATACTAGTAATTTAATTTTCTTTCTAAAAAGACTACTCCCGTACAAGTAATAGTTTTATGATGCGGAGTTCACAAACATTCAAACAACGGGCACAAAGAACATCCAAACTAGGAACAATCATTTGTGGATCACACAAAGTTTTGTCCCGTGTTGGATTCGAACCCACAACACTCGTAGCGGCGGCAGTGGCAAGGCGACCACTTAAACAACTTTGCCATCCGAGCCATTTTGCTAAAAGTCTTAAAAATAGTTAATTTACCTATTATTTAAGATTATTTAAAATATATCAAATCAAAAGTAAATTTTGTTATTTGTTACAAGGTAACACTTATGAATGTCAAAGTTACACTAAATTTTTCTGTGAATTTACATTTACTGCCACATTTAGCAAAGCAAGGGTGTAGGGCTCATGAGAAGAACGGGCAAGAAACTCATGGCCACTCTTTCACTCTATCTTATATATAAAATTCTCGTGTCACAATGTTAGTTACCATACTTCTCCGAAACGGCTTGACCGATTTTATGAAATTTTATATGCATATTTAGTAGGTCTGGGAATCGCCTACTATCTATTATTCATACCCCTTAGTGATAAGGGTTGTCCACCCCTAACACTTTTTTTTAATCTTTTGGTCAAATCATTTTTTTATGGCAAAACAACGTTTGCCGGGTCAGCTAGTATTTTATATAATTAATTATTTGAATTTTTATATATGACGTCATACTATAAAACAAAGGCTCGCGGCTTCTGTTTGCGATAAACTCAAAAACTACTGAACGGATTTCAATATTGTTTTCACCAATAGACAGAGTGATTCATGAGGAGGGTATAGGTTATAATTTGTTAAGGGTTTGTACTACCCGTGCGAAGCCGGGGCGCGTCGCTAGTGACATATATTATATTTTATATTATTTAATTATACTAACTTACTTATCATGGTAATTTTAACCTCCTTCATAGCTAAGTTTTCCCTCCTATTACACATTATATAAACTTGTGAACAGTTACTAATAATTATCAAATGTTTATTTAATGAAAAATACACATTTCAAAATAACGATATTAAAATTAATTAAATATACCTTCAATAATAATGAATAGATATTAAAAGGCAAGTAATTAGATAAACGCCACTTGAATAGATTAGAATAGAATGTCAATGTTAAGGTTATCATAATGATGCTATTGTTACGATATTTTGGTACCATGGTAACTTTAGTTCAAACTACCCGAAACGATAATAACAAATGTTGTTGTGATACTTGAGATAAAATAATATAGAATAATATCAGCCCTGTATTATACTGTCCCACTGCTGGGCACGGGCCTCACGGGCCTCTTCTCAGAGTGAGAAGGGTTAGGCCATAGTCCACCACGCTGGCCTAGTGCGGGTGGGCGGACTTCACATATCTTTGAGAACATTATAGAACTATCAGACGTGCAGGTTTTTTCACGATGTTTTCCTTCACCGTTAAAGCGAGCGATAATTAACTATTTAATACGCATATAACTTCGAAATGTCAGAGATGCGCGCCTTGGGATCGAACTCGAGACCTCTGCGTGGCAGTCCAACGGTTTACCGTTAGGCTATCGCTGATATACTTGAGATAACTTGCTCATAATTATTACTAAAAGTAGTAGTATCAGTACTAGCTTATGCCCACGGCTTCGATCAGGAATAGAATTTTTCTGGATGAAAGGTAGACTGTGACCTTTTCTGTACCCCTAACTACGTGTATGCGGAACGTCATGACGAGCACGTTTCTCATTTCTTTTCACGTATTTTACAACGTTATCAAACTATTTGGATATATTAAATATTATTTATGAATGATTTATATGTATACTAGCTGTGCGCATGGTTTTACCTTCGTTAAATAACATTACTAGTTACTATTAAGCTTCTTTCTATATAAGCATTAAAGCCAACATTTAACGCCAGAAACACTTTTTTGGCATTTGATAGCCCAATTTTAGAGGAAGGTTATTAAAAGTTAAACATAGTAACGAAGCAGTAATACAAAAACAAAAAAGAATAATATAGCATAAACGAAGAAATCAAGTGATACATAGATTCAAACAAGTTGCGTTCCCAGGTTAGGTATATGCCGTACTTATTTAGTTTTTTGGCAGGAAATCTTAATAGCAACACGGAGTTTGGAACTGTTTCCGGTAGGTGGCAATAGATTCGCACGGTATCTATTAATACGACTTTATATATTTGGCGAAATTCGTACATGCATACCGTCTCATAGGTATAGCCTATATGCCTAGAAAGTCAGGTAGAGACGTATACCGACCACATTTCACCAATTATAGCTTTAAGACTGCGCCGAGCGAAATGTGCCAAAACAGGCGGTCACAGTTAAGTCGATAAAATAAACACTTTTTGTTTAATACAAATATAAAATATACATTTACCATAACAATTAATGTGTTTACAATTACTCCGTGTAAAAAAACTTAATATAATTAATATTTTCGCCTACAAAATTACGTAAATTTGCACGAAAAATGCAAAAACGCAAGCTCGTGTTACGTGATTTTCAGATTATAACAGTAGAAATATATCTTATTTTACAGCTTAAACGAAACATAAATAGTTATATTACAATTTGTCCGTACCAAATATTTAAGTTATTGGTTGACTCCAAAGATACATATCTATCAAAAAAGAACTTCAAATCCTCCATACAATTTTACTATGGCGGCCGCGCGCCGATTTGAATATCGAGCTCTGTCATTCTGTACAACCGCGTCTTACGCTCGGCGCAGTCTTAAGTCGCACGTTATAGGAGACGAGACTAGGGCATAGTTCCAGACTCCTGTTGTTAATACCTTGACAGGAAAACCCAACAACTCTTTGTCCAATTCGGGTATCGAAACCGAGACAGTCGTGCGTTAAAGGCGACATCAATACGAAAAATATGCATCCAAGCCTTAGCCAAGATTAAATGGATAGGTAATCATTTAACATATTTACTCACAGCGGCACACTGGTGGCCAGAGACAATAGATTTTCAGTTATGTCTAGTATTCTAAGGCTTTACAGATTAATGTAAATAGCCATGACGGTTTTCTGTTTATAAATAAACGCATTTTTACGTCAATTAATTGAATATTTAAAGGAAATTATATCTAAGGCTGTATTTGTCTATATTGTGAATGTTTAAAAGTTAATATAGGTACTTAGTTTTATCATAAATATATAAAAATCTCGTGTCACGATGTTTTTGGTCACCTCCGAAACGGCTCGACCGACTTTTATGAATTTTTTGTATATTTGGTAGGTATGAGAATGTGGTCGTAAAGTATATTTCATACCGCTAGGAGATGAGGGTATCCCTATCGAATGAGTTTATATGGCAGAACAACGCTTGCCGGGTCAGCTACTAATAATAAGTACATGTCCGATGGGTGGACAGAGTCAGAATATTCTATTATATTCCTCATCCTCTGTAACGGATTTTTCAACTGATGAGCATTTTTAGGCAAATGCTAATTTGATATTGTAATGTTATATTAGTTCTGGATAGTATTCTCTTTTCTTTATACGGTTATTCGATTGTATGTTTGTCATATATTTATATCTACGGTGTATAAAATAAGTAAATATTTGCTTGCCTAAACGGCATAATGTATAAAAATCCATAACAATTCTATTACCATCAAATGTATTTTACCTCCATTTAAGCAAATAAATGATGTGTTTTATTTGTAAACTTTGTAAAGGTTTTTAGATGTTTTTTACTGAATAACCTTATAACTATACTCTACTATATAATCTTACTGTGCTCTCCTTTTAGATTTAGTTTATTTTGTCATTACATAATATTATTTAAACTGTGTTCATTATTTTGCATGTTACGTTTGCCTTTAATTATTTGTTACACTTATAATTTTCACTCATGTGTCTACAATGGCATCTCAAATAAATAAATGAGGTTTGAGGTTTGAGATATCTTTATTTCTCATAAGAATTTAAAATGTATAAATCATCAAATGGGTTTGAATTTAACTTAGCACATAGTCCTAAAGTAACACATAGGACAATTTTATCGCAGTATCCGCGATAGAAACTAATCACGAATAAGTATGAATACTATATTATGTTCTGCTATTAAGTTATTAGTTAATACTGTTATAAACGATAGTTGTATAATAATATAATGCAGTTCTCAGTCATTCTTAATGTGTTATGTTTTCCTCTTTATATAAGTACTTGTTATACTCTATGCTCGCTGTGATTTTACCTTAATATATACCTGACCTTATTTAATTTATAGATTTATAGAGATATACGTATACATATAAGGTAAATAAAATTGCACTTGAAGTCAGCAGGTAAGTGTCTTGTTTGAAAATGTCAATGCCGGGTAGGATAAAAATAGAGATCTATTTATTTAAGTTACCTATTTATTATTTAAATAATAATTACGTAAGAACAATAATACTTATGTTATTGTGAAGAATAGTGATGATTAGTTGTCTGTATTTAATATATTTAAAAATAATTAATTCCTATAACATGTTTTGAACTATTATTTTTGTGCCTAGATTAGACATTAGTCAACAAGTTTAAGTTAAACTTTAAAACTATTTTCTTTACGAATTATTAATGTAAATAATCATACAAATAACCGCAAAGTAAATAATTACGCACAATAAACTCACGACGAAACACGTAAAAAAACAACAACAAATTAAAAACTCACTGGTCATAAAGCACAAAATAAAAAAAAGAAACTCCGTTCTTTTTTTTAAATAAAATTAGTTCGCAAATATGTCTATGGTCACATAATGTCGTGTGTTAGGAGGTGATAGTAAATGTTTGGTACTCACTGTGAATAGTCCCGCAGTCGAACTGCGACTGGCCGGCCTGCCGACCGCCTGATGGTCAACAGTGGGGATACTGTTGTAGACCGTTTATAGCGCACGAGACGACTACGATTTGACTATTATCGTACGGAAACAGTCGATACTTTTTACCGTCATTCTGGCTCATTGGCAGATAAATTGTCACAGAGCGGTATTCAATTTGACTGTTTTGCTCGAGGTAACTAGAGACTGCCACAGTGGCGCAGCCGTAGTGAATGTGACTGCTATGCTGAAAGTCTCAGTTTCAATAACCGGGCAAAGTTATTAGGTTTTTCTGTCAAGGTATTTGCAATAACAGCCTATTGCTGTTAACTGAAATAATATCAGATTTCGTGCAGCAGCTGAAAATTTCTTGACTGAAATACCCAATAACACTTTGCCAAGCCTAGGAATCGAAACTCATGCTCAGTTGTCGCATTTACAACCGTTGCACCACTGAGGCAGTCTTACTTTGTAACTCAGAACTAAACAAATAGACTCATTGCCTGGGTTGCCTACATGGTTCAATTAACAGTACACGTCACTGCCGCCGCACCGAGTGTTGTAGGTTCGATACCGACACGGGACAAAAATTTATGTGACCCACAAATGGTTGTTCTGAGTTTGGGTGACACGAAGGTGTCTAACGCCGCCAACTTACTAACTCCAGTCTAGTATTAAGATTTTAACAGAAGATCCCTATAACTTTTTGCTAGCCCGGATTTGAATCCGAAACCTCATGCAATGTGTCCAATTAGCTAAAATATAAATTACCTTCGAATAGGACGAGGTATGACTGTTTATATGAATTACCTTATAAGTTTAACTCATTTAATCCTTTCCCTTATACTCTGGTATAAGAACATCTATGTAGTTTAACATTGCGAGTTCAACGTAGTCCGTACGAAGCCCGCTCCGCTTGCAGTTAGATCTTGACGTACAGCTCCTTACTGATATTTTGAATGCTAATATGTGCATGTTAGTTTTTGCTTTTGTTACAACGAATCAGTAAGATTTCTAGTTTATGTGTCTAAAACTGATATAGATTTTGTCATTCCGGAAAAGTGCGCAGTTTCTTTAGGATAGATTTTAAAAGGCAAAAGATGGAAGCTGCGGGTTAAAGCTAATAAAATATATATAAATAAAAATAATAATATATGAAGTAAGCTTAATAACTACTATTTATAGGACAAATATTTAAACCGTAATAATCATAATCATAATCATAATCATAATCATCATTTATTTGCTTTGAATGTAGGTACAAAAACAAAATAGTTGGTAACAGTGGACAGCAGTTCAGCTACATTCTACCTTAGAAGCATGCAAATATCTTCGTTTACATTTCAATCATATTGTGTTTTAATTTTAGTATACATTATAAATGTCAAATATTTTGTAATTAAAATTAACACTTAATCATATACAATTAAACACTATCAATGTCAAATATATCGTCATTATAAATTCAATATATAATAATACTAATTAAAATAAAGTTACATGTCAGAAGAATTTAAAAATATTTATGTTAATATATCATAGTGATTATGTACATAGTGGTTAGTTATTAAAACTTTAAGGTATTTTTTAATTCAGAAAATAAACATTTTATAATTTATCGTTCAAGAAATCAGTAACCTGATAATAATCTACTTCACATAAGATATACTAATTACTTCAGACGTTCACATTATGTGTCTAAGGATCTTACCACTACGTTTAAAAGTCTTCTTATTGCATGCACTACTTAAAAGTTCTAGAGATCCACATATCTACCTTCCCATCGTTTTTCTTTTATCCCTTCCTTAATACCTTTTGACTACGGTTGACAACCCGTGAGTGTTAACCCTGTAATCGCGAGTAATCATAGCCCACATCAAGCGCTTGTCAGTATTGGCTATGATTGATGGGCTATAAAGGATAGAAAATTATAATATCACATCAGTTTGCAGTCAATTATTTGAATGCCAAATATTATTAAAAACTACTATTGTGTTTGGATGCTGGTGTGCCGCTTCGATTTAATAGGTTAGGATTAATGTAAAAGTTTGTGAAGATGTTTCAATGTTTGCTTCTCAATTGAACGGATTATAATATAGGTAGGTACATTATTTGACACACAGATAGACTGTACAGTTTGTTACGCTTGCACAATTGTTATGGTTAAAGTTGCTATGTGAGTGTGAAGAGAAGAAATCACATATGGCCAGTCCCACAACTAATAAGTAAAAGTTATCCGAAACATAAATCACAAGCTGTCTCACTCTTGTTAGGTTAAAGAAGATGGCGAGACTTTCAACTTATAGATAAATGCTATTTGGTGGTGGTGGGACAGGCCCTTAGTAGTGTAACTCAGTTTAATAAGTTCAGTGTTACACTTTTTAGTTACTAATAACAATACTTCTCTCTAATAGTTGTCTAACTAGTTGTTACTGTGTAACGCACACTCGACTCGATATTGTGTTTCATTGATTACACGCCTAATGTAGCGTACGGTGTCAGCATTATTTGTAAGTAGACAATGGGCTTTTTTTTTTCGGACTTGTTCCATATGCAAGCCCTCTCGCCACATGGGGAAGCGAGAGGGTTATGTCGGGCTCTCCCGAGACTTCGGGCCTACCGACTAAAACCAATACAAAGCATCGAGTTGTGCCAACTCGATGCTTTGTATGATGGGTGGGTCGCTGCTCGCTGGAACTAAACCAAGTAGAACATAGCCTGGAATAACACAGGATACTTTTAACCCGATATGCTTTCCTGAGATTCACTCAAGCTAGCAAAAGAACAAATACAGAAGTAGTGAGTAAAATCGTGAGGTATAAAGTCGCTCACAAGTAAATTTCACTGACATACGACATGAATAGTTCACGAACACAAGTTGAGAACACGCCGCGCGAGCCGACCCGCCGAGGTGTCAGCCGAACTGTTCAACTGACACTGTCACCAACTAGCTGTAACAAACACACGCCCACAATCACACTAGTAATCGTACAACGTAACAATAAATTTAAATGTTTGAAGGGCGAATCAGCGATTTTGCACTCGGTTGCGCACATGTTTTCGGTGTTGTGTATCTTGTCTAGGCATAAGATTGCGTTTAGGACTTGATTTTGCTTGTGTTAATGTATATTTTGACAGTAAATTCCTATCCCTCGCAGGCAATACTTTTTTGCTGGATGAAAACTCTTGATAAAGTTTGTGCATAATTTGATAATGATCAGTCGAGTAGGTTAAGGCGTGAAACCAAATAAACAAACTCACATTCCCATTTATAATATTAGTTAGGGTAGGATAGTGTATGTGAGAGTGATTCCTGGTTCATACATACATACATACATACATAAATTCACGCCTGTTTCCCAGAGGGGTAGGCAGAGACTACGGATTTCCATTATATTCCTATTATATATTATTATTATATTCCTGGTTCAATTGACGGAAAGGCGTAATAACACTATTTGACTCGGGATTCGAAGTAGGCACCACAAGGTAGCACCAAAATGACTTAGCATTTTTCTGTTAAATATTATTAATAGCAACATGAAGAAAAACGCAATTGACGGTTACAGGCTTACTGTTGTTGTTGTTGTATTACGCAGAACCTAGCATTAAAGTTAAATGTAAATATAGCGAAATGTATATTAGGTACATCTGCATATTCTATCGCGGATTGAGGCGTGAGCCTATATTGTCATTATTTGTCTCTTTGGTCCGGCTTAAGATCGCGCTTATGACATCCTTCGACCTTGGAATCGCAACCAAAATACCACCGCGGCACAATAGTAAGATTCTCTTACGGGAAACCGACGTGAGAGTAGAAACTTTGTTTTCGACTGGTAAACTAAGAGTTCCGTTAGCTCACATACTTTTCTATCTTTTCCATTTTGACTTAAATTCCTTTCATTCAATCTTTAATTCCTTTTACTTAGGGTCGAAGACGCGCGAGAGATTTAAGAAAAAGAAAAGGTGCCCACAATTTCACGGGAAAGCATGTAACACAACACAATGTTACGGTCGTCAATAGGGTGGAGTTACTTTAAACAGGGCCATCACAGTTTTCCATAAGCGAAGATCTGGCTGTAACATTTTGCCAATCGTTTAAAAAAAGCATACGGAAATTGGCTTTGATTCCCGGCATGTATAATATCCATTGCAAGACATGCAGCGATAGCCTAGTGGGAGTTGGACTACCACGCAGAGGTCTCGAGTTCGATCCCAAGGAAGAAAACGCACCTCTGATTTTTCAGTCACCTAATTATCGCTCGCTTTGACGGTAAAGTAAAACATCGTGAGAACACTTGCATGTCTGAAAGTTCTCCATAATCTTTTCGAAGATATGTGACTAACCTGCGGTAGGCCAGCGAGATAGGCTATGGCATAACCGGACTCACACTGAGAAGAGCTCCGTGCCCACCAGTGGGATAGTTATATACAGAGCTGATATTAATATTATTATTTATTACGTCCACTATACGACATATGATTGAACCACGTGTCTTATTACCCTTTATAACAAAAGAGGTGACGTAGTTATCGAAATATCTTGTAAATCGTGACTGGCTAAGTAGAAGTACAAACAGCAAGCCTTTCGCTAACTGAACTACAACCGGATTATAAATAATAGCCGAAATAACATTCGAAACACATTGGATGCAGGCGGCCTAATATCGGTCTATATGCAAAACAAAGCTTTGTTTTTTCGAGGGCTACTGTACTGGCCTATGTCCCGCTGTCTTTGGGCTGATAGATGTTCGGCAATCCTCGGTAGCAGGTATCGCAATGTGAACGACTATGATCGATATTATATCGATCAAATGCAATTATACGCAATGCGCATCACTAGTCTAAATTGTAGCACGTACCACGTAATTACAAGCGAACAGCTCTTTAATTATGTAAAACTATGACAGAATTCATATATATATTTCACTAGCGACTTCCCCCCGGCTTTTCTCGCGTGATAAAAATTTGTAACAAGATTAAAAAATCAAGAAAGCAGATACTGGGGAGATATTACAAAAGACAGATACCAAAAACACATTATTTGGGAAGCTTTGTTATACTTACAACAGCATTCCATTTTGTTATCCCACAGGATCGTTTAATCATACAACAACAGTGTGTGTTTAACCCAGGACAGGACTTATATTTCTATCCTGTGTTAAACAATACAGTCGGAGAAATCTCTGAATCTATTACATAATATATACACATTTATAACATTATTCCTGACATTTCGTCTGCTTTTAAAATAGTTTAGTTTATGTTACAACTTTTATCTATAATGTTCACAATAAATATTGTTAGACAATTCCATTCTAAGTGTTAAACCCGATCAGAGAAATCCAACTCACGAGGACCCTATAAACAACCAAATATTAAGTCATCGTAAACACATTTGGGTGTCGAACCCGGAACAGAACCGGTAAGTGATCAATGTCAACGATAAACTTGAGTCATCGGTAACATAGTATGTGTGAGTATGATATCATAACTAAATTCTAATATATAAATACATAATAACGTAGAAAGCTTTATTTTTTAACATTCCTGCCTGTTTTTGCATGATTGACGTTGCTTGTCTAACTCAATGGATTCCAAGGAAGTTTGCATTTTTGGGACCACAAAACTCAGGTTCTATTCCAGTGGCGGCAAAGTGTATCTCTGTAAAATAATCTGCAGTAGCAGCACTAAGTATTGAACCCAGACCTCGCGAGTCACTGAAGGGCAAGTATGGAAGTAGTATCACAACACGCCAAAAGGTGACCGTAGCTACCAACCGACCCAAGGCCCGGCCAAGAAACGAGTCATTTTAGCTACGGACAGTTAAATTTTAAAATATTTTTGTTTGTTTTTTGTTTTTATGATATGACGGTGGCAAACGAGCAGACGGATCGCCTTATGGTAAGCGATTAACGCCGCCCATGGACACCTGCAACACCAGAGGAGATACAAATGCGTTGCCCGCCTTTTAAAAAGGAGTACGCTCTTTTCTTGAAGGTTTGTAGGTCGTATTGGTCCGGAAATACCGCAGGCGACAGTAATTCATTTCACAGTTTAGTTGTGCGAGGCAGAAAATTTCTAGAAAAGCGCACAGTTGTGGACTGCCAACCATCTAAATGATGGGAATGGAAATTCTGTCGCGTAGGACGATGGCGAAAAGAGGCGGCAGGGATCAGTCCGAACAATTCCTCGGAGCACTCCCCATAGTAAAAGCGATAGAAGATGCATAGCAAGGCCACATCTCTACGCAGCGCCAAGGGGTCTAGCCGATTTTAAACAACCGGGCAGTCGACGATTCGAGTCGCTCTCCGTTGAATGCGGTCTAGAGGGAGAAGCTGGTACTGGGGTGCCCCTGCCCAAAGATGAGAACAGTATTCCATGTGAGGCCGAACCTGCGCCTTGTAAAGTAGTAGGCGGTGGCTCGGCGTGAAATACTGTCTCGATCTGTTAAGCACGCCAAGCTTTTTCGAAGCTAATTTAGTCTTACCCTCTAAATAGCCGCGGAACTGGACTTCACTCGATATGTCGACACCAAGTATTCCAATATTGGCTGAGGCAGTTATGGGGATGTGCTCAAAACGAGGCGATACAACCAACGGAAGTTTTTTAGCGGTGAACGCGCAAACTTGTGTCTTTGTGGGGTTAAATCGGACCAAATTAAGTCTGCCCCAATCTGAGACTTTCTTTAAAAAGGTCTCAATTTCAGACACAAGTTTGTTTCGGCTCTCAATGACGTTTTTTCGAGAGATGTTAGCGCGGCCGGTATAGAGAGCATCGCTCGTACTGTCGTCCGCATAACAATGAATGTTGCTTATTTGCAACATGTCATTGATATGGAGGAGGAACAGAGCAGGCGATAAATGCTGCCTGTAAATGCTGGTGTCCCGCAAGGCGCACACAGCCTTTACAGGCATGGAGTTAGAGCATTCATCGTCGACTGCGACCTTAATGCTTCTGTCTGCTAAAAAGCTAGTGACCCATTCGCATAATCTCTCGGGAAGCCCATAGGAAGGGAGCTTTAAAAGAAGCGCTTTATGCTAGACACGATCAAAGGCCTTCGCTATGTCCAAACTAACCGCCATGGCTTCCCCCTTTGTCTCGATCGCCTGTGCCCAACGATGTGTTAGGTATGCTAGAAGATCAGCAGCTGACCGACCCTTACGGAAACCGTACTGCTGGTCACTAAGCAGCTGATGACCCTGTAGGTATCGCAAGAGCTGACAGTTGATAACGGATTCCATTATCTTCGAGAAAAGGGGGGTTATGGCTATCGGTCTGCAGTTGGACGGATTTGAGCGGTCGCCTTTTTTTGGAATCGGGTAGGCCAATGCTGACTTCCATGATGTCGGGACTACGCCAGAAGAGTAAGAGAGCCGAAATAGTCGCGTTAAGACCGGCGCCAACTCAGGAGCGCACATCTTTAACACAATAGAAGGGGTTTCCATGAGGCCCACTCGACTTATGGATATCAAGGGATAGAAGTGCTAAGCGCACAGAGCGTTGGTAGAACTGGATATCCGGCATACAACTGTCACACCGCGGTTTAGTAGGTGGTTTTTGCCCCCCGTCATCCAAAGTCGAGTTGGACGCAAAAAGTTTGCCCAGAAGATTGACTTTCTCTTTTGCGTCGTGGGCCAACGAATCATTTCCCATGTGTAGGGGTGGAAAGGATGGCTTGCAGAAATTTCCTTCGAGAGCTTTGGCAAGAGACCAGAATGCACGAGTTCCCGAAGGAAGACGCTCAAGCCGCTCGCCAATTCTACCAATGTGCTCCGACTTCGCCCTTGCAATGTCTCTTTTGAAGGACCTGGAAGCAAAGTTATACTCCTTTTTTAATGCGCTGGTATTTACATCACATGCCGTCGCCGACTCAGCCCAGGCTTGGTAAGCTTCCTGCTTCCTGCGAGAAGCGTTTTTGGAAGATGGACCAAACCAAGGCCGAAATTTGCCACCAATGGGGACCACAGAGGACGGAATAAAAAGCTCCATACCCTGTAGCACCACATCAGCAACAGAGTCAGCAACGGCATTGGAATCATCCGGCGAGAAGCATACTTATCCCCAAGGGTAGGACGCAAAGAAGGACCGCATCCCATCCCAATCTGCTGACTTGTAGTGCCACACACGGCGGCTGCGTGTGACACGCGATTGCGGCGGGCACGTGAGAGGCACTGTACTCCGGACAAGGCAGTGATCTGAGGAACCAAGTGGGGCGCCAACAGATACGCGGTAGCCATCCGGATGTGAAGTCAGCAGAAGGTCCAACAGTGAAGGATTTTGGCTCTTCACATCTGGGATTCGCGTGGGCGTGGTAACCAGTTGTGTCAGGCCATATTCCAGGGCGAAGTCGTGAACAGATCTCCCCGCATGATCGGTCTTACTGGAACTGAGCCAGTCAGCGTGGTGGGCGTTCAAACCCCCAAGTAAAACGATCTCTGCGGACGGAATCTGCTGCTGCACAAAGTCTGAAGCCATCTGGATGTGCTCAATGAGTCGGTCAGTTTCGGTGTCACCGCTATGGGACCTATAGAGGCACGCATAGACGCGGGGATGGTCATCGCTGTCTACACGGAACCATAAGATGGAGAGGTCCCTACCTTCAAGATTGCTGAGGCGACGAGAGCTGATATCGTCTATGACATACACGCATTAATTACCGTATTTAACTTTCTTGTACACTACGACCATAAATTAATGAATTCCATCAGTTTTTTGTTGTTTTATTATTAAACACTAATACTAAAAGATAGACAATCAAAAGTATGATTAGCTATTGCACTTTTTTAATATATAAGATATATATTTTTCTTTTCTCGTTTTCTTTCTGAACGGCCATCAGTTCTACTATAAAAGAAAGTGGATTAATTTCGCCTCACCACTGCCACTGCGCCGAGTGTTGTGGGTTCGAATCCCACACGGGACGAAATTTGTGTGATCCACAAATGGTTGTTCCGAGTCTAGGTGGTCTTTGTGTCCTTTGTTTGAATGTTTGTAAAGTCCTCCCACTACATAGGAATAATTCCTAGTGCAGGAGATGCCTTTATAAAAAAAAAAACGTTGACATACCGTCAACGTTTGCTGCGACAGAAAGAAAACCACAATCCTAACTAAAATTAAAACTAAGAACGTGAGTTTTCTGTTACGGTTTCAAGTCTTAACTACTCGACCAAGCATCATGAAATTTCGCACACCCGATGGATAGCAATGAAATGACATTTCATCGCTGATTTCAGCATGAATGGGCCGACTCGACCAGGGAAGGACTACTCTCTCACAGAATATCGACGTGAAATAGCAGTATTCCTACTGTTGTGTTTCGTTCAGTGAGTGAGAGGGCCGGAGGCCCAATCACCCTTTTTCCCCCTTCCCGTTCCTTCTCCTTCCCACTTCCTTTCCTAAAGGGTTGGCAACGCGCACGTGATGCCTCTGGTGTTGCAGGCGTCCATAAGGTGCGGTGGTCACTTACCATCAGGAGGGCCGTAAGTTTGTTTGCCGCTTCAGTTGTATAAAAAAAATCTAGATAACGCGAGCAAAGTCCCGGGGAAAATTCTAGTTCTGAATAAGTACACATTAAATTATACATAAGCTATAAATCCATTTATCTGTGACCGACGATCAGATTGCAAACATTAGACCCATCCGTTCTTACGAATAAATATTGTAAAATGCTTACCGGCAACTTCATGTACCTAAGTCTTCCCATACCACATATCTGCTCCACATTGCAAACAACAACTCATATCATCACGCTACATTTCTTCAAAACTTTGGCAGAGATGTACAACATGATGTACCACAAATTTATGTTCTGCACAATAGCGAGGCCTGTCGTTTTTTGGGCACATTTCTAGTTATCGGATTGCTACTGAAAATTGTCTAACTGAAACTTAACATGCTTTAACTCAAGCGAGAGATGTAGAGCGTAGCAGATTTTGCTAGGACTGTAAAAGCCCGCTAAGTTTTAAGCAACTTTGATATAATTCACTCACAGTGGAGTAGGCCGGCTAGGGAACCAAAGAAACCATGGGCTGTGTTTCTGCGGTGAATAGGGTATCCAGTCAACAAGAGATCCAGTGCTATTTACAGTAGGAAAAGGGAATTGCAGTGTAGTTTTGTGTGTGCCTTTCCCCTAGTACAGTCTTAAAAAAGAAATCACCACGCAACCAGCGCAAGACACAATCACTACTAGGGTTTACACAGAAATGTACCTTGACATAAGACACACACGGGATAGATAATTTTATCCAGGTAATGCGTGCATGTGGGATTCACGTAGGCAAAGCCGCAGCCAGAAATTAGTATATTTCAGACAGTCTCGATAAAAACAAAACGTTAGTTAAATCAATTTAACAAAATATGTCAGAGCAGATTCATGATTCATGTCATGACACAGTATTACGCAATGTTGATGTTTTCTGCAACCGTAGCGCGAACACCACCCTGATAGTCAGTGATTGTACCATGTTGTAATACTCAGGATGCTCAACGGTACCATGTTATATAGCCGATGCATGTATCTTCCGTAGTAAACTTAATTATGTTACTACCTCGCTGAAGCATAGCGTACGTTGTTATGCTGTACATCAGAAATCAAATTTTAATAAGAAAGGAGTCTAGTAAGGCTCAGAAAATTACATACTTACGTAATGTCGTTACTGTAATTAATGTTTTTAGGGATTTTCCTTATATATCGTGATGTATGTATAAATGTGCTGTTATAATAACTTAACAATATCTTTTATCACATTTTATAATTATTATAAACCGATTGAGCATCCCAATCGGATCTCGGATAAGACGGGTCGCGTCGAACAGTCTATTCTTCCTATTGAGTAATTAATTACTTTTCCTCAGGAATCAAAAAAAATGTTTCTGAAATATCGTAGAATCAGTGTTGGAGACACTTTTTCAATCCCATTATTTTAAATTGGATCGAAACCGTAACCAGAAACGGAACCGTACCAAAAAGAAGATCTCCTTTTTAAAACCTAAACGAAGAACCGAATAACTCCTTTTTCTACAAGTTTTCAATCCTTGGTTTTGCATAGAGTAGTATTTAGTAGTAGTTATTTTCTAAATTGATGATTCATATAGAATTCTCAGCTAACGAAATTATGTCGACAGTATAAACGTGGTCGACCGCTACGACGATCTCTGTAACAGTTATCTAATTATTTCTGTAATATAGTCAACAAAACCTTAATTTGGATTCTGCAAAGGAACAGTGAGCGACCGTTAAGCAATACTCTTGGAAGTCAGTGACGTAATCACGTTACGAAATATATTTTGCTGGTTGATGTATTCTAAATAACAATAAATATTAATTTTCGCTCAGTCATGGTTGTTGATACTATAGTATAGCTATAATATCGTTATATAGAAATGTATCAGCGATTCAAATTGTACCTATGTTAGACTATGTAGCTATACCTAGCCACTGTGACTTCATACGCGTAGAATTTGGATGTGGGTACTTACCTACCTATCTATGTATTTAGATGTAAGTGCCCATCTATATTTCTTGTTGTTACGGCTTCTAGGCATATAAAATGAAACCTGCACTAAATCTTAAGTTAGACCTGCAGCGATACAACTGTGAAAACCGCATTTAATTTCGTGCAGTAGTTATTGCGTGATACACGCACAAATATACAGACAATAAAAAGAAATCTAAAATAATTCTTATTGGTTCTATAAATCTTATAAATACCCCTTACATATTTTCTTTAAAATCTTCTATGTAAAGACAACCAATTACAATCTTATCATAAGTATAGATGTGACGCCTAGCAATTTTGTTAAATAACACACAAAACACAGCAATGATGACGCTATTTAAGATTATTTCAAACGACTGTTTATTTTCTAAATGCGACTGACTTGTTTATTCTATATCTTAAACTTAGGTACTGCGGCTCTGAGCTGGAATTTTCTTTGAGAAAATGCTTTGATAAAATACCTGTAGACTAGTGTAGAAAAACACCACTGTGGTGCCACTCTTGAAAGACATACATGACTATTTTATTTAATAAATATGTTATTTTTGTTACACATAAATCAGACTCTGCTCTATCACGGTGGGTTGTGTGCTTTATTTTATGTAGTCTCGGATACATTTTACGGGTCGGACAGTTTTTATGCTTAGAAAGTTTCAGTAACAGCACGGGTCCAGAACCATGCCCGCTAAGTCAATCTAAAGCCATAGCTGGCAAAATGTAGGGGTAATACACTTCTGTTTACGCTTTATGGATATAGGCGTAAGACTCCTTCTCCAAAAAAGACCTGGTCACCATAAATATAATGGAACCAGCTTCTTGTATGACTTGTCTTTTTACCAAAATTCGTGCAATCTTTAAGTAGGTATTCGTGTTTTTATTTTGCAATCTTTTGAATCACGTCCTACCCAATCTAGTCATAAAGTTAGGTAGATATCGAGTTTTGTCTACTAACGAACATGAAGTTCAAAGTTAAAAAGTAGTGTAATAAATAATAACATAACTTTTTATTTAATGTGATTAAATAAAGATCTGTTAATATGCTATGAGTCATCAAAATACTTTATTATCAAACACTACTGAATCAGTTTTGTAATATTTCCATACCTAAATTAATAATTACAGTCTTGATTAGGTACTTTTAGGTGCTTTTTCGGAATAAAACTATCTTTTACGATTCTATAATCATATGCCGGATATGATCAATTAGGTATTAAATCGATAGAACGTAGATCTACCCTCGATGGCGCGGAACGGTTACATATGTAGGTATTTGTATGAGTGTGCGTAACGCAATACAAACACACCTCTGCGCTCCGCGCGCATGAAACAGCTGTTTTGTTTAAAGCACTACGATTAATTACATTGCAGTATTTTAGTAAAATGTGGTAGTGTTTGTTTTTATTTAATAAAATGGATGGTTTATGCATTACGATATGAATCACAGTCAGAATAATTAAAATTGCCGACGAAAATGTGATTTTACTTAAAGAAATTGCCAACGATTTTTAATTCAGGGAAATGGTCTGAATTTACTAGTTACGTTTCCAGTACGCTGTCCCTTAAACCCAGTACCTACATATATAAGTTAATTAACCTTGGGATCGAACTCGAACCCTTTGTGTAGCAGTCTATCGTCTGCCACTAGGCCTTGGTCGCAAGTAATTCTTCATCGGTGTTACTATTGTGTAGTAACTACTACATAAGTAAGTAAACACATCAAGTTAGACACCCTTTATACGCATAACTACGCTACATACAAAATAGAGAATTGTCGGAAAGGGACAGTGCAGTGGTGCGGACTCATCACGGTGCACTAGCGCGTGCGGCGACGCCCGCGGCCCGTTCAGCGGGAATGAGACAAAATAACAAAAATATAACCTCTCGCACGATTCGCAGCGTTTAACTTCTAATAGTTTAAAGTTCAAATAGTCTAGGTTAATGAGTCGCTGTGTGTACATACTGAATTGAAATAAAAGTGGCTTTTCCATTCAAAATGATTAAGGTTTGCCTGTTGCGACAACAGGACAACTAACTTGTTATTTATACTATGTATAGGACTAACAAAGGAAACCACGCAGTAATTACATAAGCATCCCGAGGGCGTAGGCACGCGTGTTTCACATCCACACTTAGCCAACTAAGGTCTTAGGTATTGCACTCTAAGCTCAACTCAAAAATTGCTTGTCAGAAAGACTTCTATCCCGGGCATCAAATCCGAGATCGCATGCACTGCAGTCGCATTCACTGCCGCTGCGCCACTGAGGCAAGACAACAAATTAGATATTCTTGTTTAAATTACAGGTGGGTGACCTATATAAGTTTTTGGGGTTGTAACATAAGGCAGATTCTACTAGGTACAATTATTATTGTTCTTACAAATAAAAATAGTAAATGATTCCAATGATTTATTAACAAAAAATCGACATTTCTATATAATTATATTTATATAATTCAATAACTAAAACTATACCTTACCTATGCAAATTTTTAATCTTCTTTCATTGCGTTGAATTTCAAACTATTTTTGTAAACTAACAATATATTTCTGTAGTCTACAAAGACTTAAAAACTATTATAATTTGAGAGTCTAGGTATGTTAAAACTTTCTTATATTATAACACACATATTCTATAATCTATACACATCAATAAATTCTAAAGAACCCAAAACATATCTTCTTTCTTATTTGCATATTTAAAAATATGTCTTCCTATACTTAAGTATACGTAAACTTATTTTGTATGTTATACCAAAAATGCAACATTGTGAATTTTCGTCAGATTCTATAAAAGTTCAACAAAAAATTCTTAATGGCAATTGATACATTCTGATTAAGCTATTGAGAGCAGCGGTACACCGAAGGCCATATACAATAGGTTTTAAATTATATCTGGCAAACCAACAATCGACAAGTTTAAGTATATAGGTATACACTAGATAACATATAGGTAATTTATATCGCGACTTATATATCCAATATCGATGCAAAACAGACGAGTGCAATTAGGATATTATGATGAAGAAATACAATGCTAACAAAACCACTGCAAATGATAAAATAATTTGGTACGTCGTTTTGCAAACAACATTAGCAACGTTTTGTTGCAAAATTGCCATAAACTTGAACCATGACCTAGTCTCTGTTCTTAATTTAGGCAATTTTCGTTTGAAACTCAACGCATATGGAGAGCCAGTCACATTACTAAATATCGTTGGCGGTTGGTTGTTGGCGAAAATGTATATTTAAATAATTGCTGTGAAGAAAACACCACAATTCCTCGACAGTTGTGATAGAAAACATTGCTTAATTAAATCGTTTAAAGTAAAAATTAATTTATAAATATAATATTATGTTTGTTTCTAGATAGTAATGTTCTAAATTATTTCACATCAACATTGCAAACAATAGGTACTTTTACTGAAATAGTGTTAAATTTCAATGCAATAAAATATATGAAAATTTAATAAGAACCGCAATGACGTCCAGAAATAAATATGTTCCATTTCTGAATAGGGTTGTTCGGTGTAGCCAACCTTTTTCAACAACCGGTGGGGTTGTCAACCAGTGGTGTGGTCTTCATACTCATCCTTAAATAAACTTCGCTAAGTTAGTATTGCAACCGTCTCGAATATAATACTTACTGAATTAAACTATGAACTAATTTATATGAACAAATTACACTATTTAATCGTTTTTTATAAAAATATAATAATATCGAATTTCCAAACACTTACAGTCGATAACTCTTAAAACGCGTAAATATACACGAGATACAACACTAGGTGCTATGTGTATATATACAACTTAATAAGACAATTTCGAGAAATTTACCTATATACAGTTCCAACTGCCATAATGACAGTAAAATTAAATTTATAATAGACATTATTCAATATAGTATTGTATCGCTTTGACAATATCGAGAAAGTATAATTGATATACAAAATAATCCAAGAGACAAATTCAGCTAAAACAAAAGTTTTATTTGAATAGTAGTTCAAGAGCGCGAATACAAATTGAGCTTAGTTAAAAAAAAAGCTTTTTGATGCGTCTTTAAAATGGAATTTATATTTTGTTTAGATATTTCGTGGACACTTTTAATCTTGACACTTATAATCTTGGGATTTTTGTATTATATAAATTGCTAGATATATCAAATATGTTACACTTTTGTCTATCAGCTAAACAACAAAATTAATTATAAATACTTTTCTTGAGAGTACTTCATCATTGTGTAACATTTTTTAGGTTGGTTCATAATTTTAGAACACTGAGAACTAAAATACATAATTTTACATTTTTGTCTGTAGTAATTTATTTCACTGCCTTAAGAACAATTTTGAGAAATATACGAAATATTTTGTTTTGTGGTATAGTCAGTGAAATAAAATTCTTGCTATACATCACTACTATTGATGACATTTAGATGAAATCTAAAAAAACAAATATTTTACTCTTTTGATAGTAATAAAACAAGACAGTTTTGAACCAATTAACTTGATCGAAATATTAAGAATATTTCTAGCACACAAATAGTTTACTACTAATATTTATTAAAATGCATATACTTGTACGTAAAAAAACTTCTGAAGAACTAAATTTAGAACATAAATGCCACTTATAGCATACTGCCAAAGAACTTGGGATTAGACTTAATCCTGCGAATGGTTTTATATTATATTCAATTTCGATTCAACCCATGCTCCACTAATGTTGACACATAATTATGACTATGTAGCTTGCATTAGGTTGCATAAGTTGTGTTTTGCAATTGTATTATTTTTCAAGTTACGAATCAAGTAGAATAGAAGCACAGTAAGACTTTGTTCAACTTGATCAAGATAAAATGACGGAAAACGCTAAAGTGCATAAGCAAAAATAGATTCTATTTTACTAACATTTACAAAACATTTTCTAATGGAATCAGTTATTAAATCACTCTATAATATTTTTTAGTATATGAACACAATACATAACAAATGCAAACAAATTCGGTGTATCATGACAATACATTGTACAAGTATTATATGGCAATAACCTTGGTGGTTATAATTCCTATTGTCATGAGTGATTGGATCCTTTAAACGGTCTGATTTCTTGTCATATTCCTGACTAACTGTCGTATACGTCATGTTTATCAATCATTTAAAATGCTGTGCTGCTAAAATATATATCTTTCTCTACATTTAATTATGAACAAAAATAATTGATCATCAATTTAAGCTGATTTCATGCATATGTTTTACAAACATAGTATTTTTCTAAGTCCAAACACAATTATTGCGATTCCAACCACATTTTGCAGGGCATCTGTCATCGCACGGACCTTTCTATACTAAAATAAGATGCTTCAAATTTTTCGATGTTTTGTACGACATGCGACAGCTAGTCAGAAGGAATATGACATGACCGTCTAAGGAACTAATGGAAATGATTTTGTCACAAATATTAAATAACTAGATATAGCAAGTTGAACTATAGTGCGTATTGCTTCGAACAAATATATACAATTTGGTTAATCCATAAACGTTAGTAGAAAATTACCTTAATGTTCAATTAGGGCAAAATGTTACTGGTGTATGAGATGTTTATTTCTAACTATTGAATGGGTTCCAGATTGATTTCTTTTTATTACGTACTTGCTATGTCTAATTATCTTAAGTATCCATGGATTTTATTTTATAGCGTTTGATTTGTGTTAATAATGGAAATAATTTAAACCTATAAAGTACGTGGACATTACATTTAATGATATTGATATTCCATATTTCAATTTTAAAAATGGAAAGTACATAATTTCGTTGAACATAATACCAAAATATTCAAGGATTCTCTTGTTAGTATATCGACAAAGATTATAAAATAAAAAGTCTCTAATTTTGTTGATTCATGTTTATTAAAAATGCACATTAATAGGGAACACTGTTCTCTTTGGGCGTAAACTTATTTTAATCAATGTTAAAGGATAAAATCGGTGAACGCATTCGCATTTCTTTACCTAAAATAATAACCTAAGTGTCATGTTGGAAAGCGGAAATTTATATTAAAACATATATTTTCTTCACGAAAGAAAATGCTGTCTTTCGTAAAGAAAATAAACAGTTTCTTTGGATAATGTAGGCAGAGAGCTTAC
This sequence comes from Catocala nupta, assembly GCA_963675205.1. NCBI lineage: Eukaryota > Metazoa > Arthropoda > Insecta > Lepidoptera > Erebidae > Catocala > Catocala nupta. The sequence goes on from OY776103.1 coordinate 1,295,788, forward strand.
ATGAAAACATAATTGCTTTAAAATACATCACTGTTATGGAGAACTCTCAAGTTGAGAGCTTACATCCCACAATTTAATTATTTTTATTAATTTTAAGTCTCCCTTAATTTTCTCACAGTATAGAAGAAGAGTTTAAATTTCCAGTCACCAACACATCACAATATAAAAGTCAATACATAAAACGTTTAAAATCATTCCATTTAAAACCGATACATAATAATATTATGTACAAAATTGCAGTTTCATATATTTGTCTTTTACAACTAAATGTGGCTCATATATCTATTCAACTATATTACAGTTTTTGTTTATAACTTGGCGAAGTGTGTTTTGGACTTATATGCTTAAAGTAAATTAATATTTTTATTTATCTACGATTTAATTTTCCAACATGATGATTAAACTTCATGATTTTATTAAGACACCACAAACAACAATATTATATGTATGAATATCCGAACTTTATTTTTATCATTCAATGACAACTTCACTATTATATTATCTAAGGTATAATTGAAACCTAAAAAGGTTCCTATTGGTATAACACAAACAACCGTCCCATCGAAATATTTGTCCAAAAGGCAAAGACAATAAGATTTATACTGACAACTCAGCACCTCCTTAAAGAGCGTGGCAAACTTGGTTTCTGCGTCATATAACACAGGATTGCTTGCCTACGTTCTTCTGCAGGGTATAGTTACCTGGGTTTCTCTAGTTCGAGCGAAATCTTAGGTTTACCTCGCCGAATCATATTTTTTTTTTGTAATATATATAGCCATGATTGATAATAACGCATAGTTCAAAACACACTTCGCTTACATTCGACTTGAACGTTCCCGACGTAGTCGGTATACACTTGACCTACTTAGCACGAGATATCCCTATTGCTTTATCGACCAACTCTCGACCCCATCTATTATAGAATGTTACAAGCCAAATACTTTGCTACTCCAAGAAGTGCCGGCCACCTGTATCTGCATGTTCTATGACATAGCATTGAAGATGAAAAATGTTACTATGAAGCAAAATCGATATCAACAACCAATGCATACCATGGCGTCGTCGCTTTGACAATAAAAATATTATAATCCTGGTTTAAAGGTTCAAAAGTCTTCACAACTTTTACTATAAGCAGGAAATGGCCGTCTAAGACAAATAAAAAAAAATTCTACCATTTCATACAGTGAAAATAAGATTTGGCTCGAAACAAATACTATAATAAAATGGGTATTCAATCTGAACTAATACTTTAAAGACTTGCCAAGTCTTCCAATACCTCTATAGAACAAAATATATAGCGTTATAAACGCTATTCTTATGCTAATACGCTCCATATTAGCTTAACTGTATGTTTTCACATAAAATACGATTGTAGAGTCCACACTGTAACCCCGGTGAGCCGATATTATTCCGCATATGAATACAAGACGGCTTCCAAATCACTGTTTGTCCGAACAGCAATGTTATTAACAAACCATTATTAGAACTTGTGTAAAAATAAGGAAATATTTGAATTTATTTACACGATTATGTAGAAATAAAAATGAGTTTCTTATAATGTAACTATGGGAGGTTTTAAATGGGTATTATTTTTATAGCAATGTGTGGCTGTAATATAGTCGCCATCGGTTTGCTAGCAGTAACACTCAATCATACCGTGTAATGGACGGCATCAATATGCATATGGCCCGGCCATATAGCCAGACAATTATGATTGGCATTAAATGTTGTTCAGATGTTGACTTTGATTCAAAATATTGCAGTAAAATATTGCCCGTTTGCAGGCCAATATTTAATTACAATATAAATCTTGAGCTTTTTTACCGACTTTAAAAATAGTGGGTTTATTCATTTGTACGTTAAATGAGTTGAATTATATTCAATCTAGCAATAGAATACTTGCAGTGTGGATATGCTATTAATAAGCTTATCCAAATTGCAAGTAAAATTAAAGAATGCCGTGAGAACAAGATGGATTCCACTTCATTTACGGTAAAAAACTTATAACACCAGCGTGATAGCTATTAGTCAAGTCTTCTTACACGAAATTATATATCTTTTTTCTTTTCGTGTGTTTAGTGGCCAACCTGTTGTCAAGAATAGTTCAAGACGCCCGTAGGCATCTGACATGACTTAACGACTGCTGTCAATTTGACAACAACCGGGACCGACTTTTAACGTGCCCTCCGAAGCACGGAGACGCTCAGATGAAATAGCACTAAGCGGTCACCCATCTATAGATTGACCGCACCCAACGTTGCTTAACCTCGTTAATCGTTTACCGACCAGTGAGTTCAATAACCTAACCTACATTTACGCGAGTGAAGTCGCAGGTAAAATTGAGTAAAGTAAAACCGCTGCGTTTCACAAAGCTTAGCTTAGCGACATATGGCGACAGGCAGTCCCCTCCCCACAGTTTATATGCGTTTCCAGTAAGTTCTAATAATGGTTGTTCTATATATTGTGTAGATAGACATGTTGGTTGTTGGTGGGCGTGTCTCACTTACATGACGACACAGCGCTTGATGTCGGGTTGGTCACGCGTGGGCAGTGGGACGGCGATGGGCGCGTCGGGCAGTTGGATGGTGCTCTTGAGCGACTCGGGGTCGAACGTCTCTGCGGCGACCACCGGCGCGGTCAGCGGGAGGTCGGTGTTGATGCCTACGATCTGTGGAACAAGTGATATATTCTTCATTAATCTATTGAGTGGCAGCGGTACACCGGCGGCCAGACACAAACGGTTTTCAATTATGACTTGCATTCCAAGAATTGACAGGTGTATGAGTCAATAAGTTGCAATCCATAAAAATGAAAAGGTAATTGTGTCTGGATCCCGAGGTTTAAGGGTGGAATATACGGTGTCTATGGCGAATAGTGTATGTAATTAATATGATAGTTGTAATAGGTTAAATTTATAAAAATATTCTGTTTATGGATTATGTCTATGTCGCTGTATAGATCATATAGCTACTTATATTAAAGTTAGTGATAATATATTATATAGTAGCGGATGTGGGTGTATTTAATATAAAAAGTTAGGTTTAGTTAAGAAAATTTATATTTTTAGGAAGAACGAAATGATTGACAAATGGCAACTTTAAATTCTGAATCAACCATAGTAATTCTATATGGTGACAGCTTATCTATCACAAAAAAGGAGGCTTTACATTTAACTGAGGTAATGGAATCATTACATAGTAAAGTAGGGTATAACTTTATTCTTTGCGCTTTACCTTATTCCTATTCATTAACACAGGAACAGAATAGATTTATTCAAAATCTGAATTTATTATTTTATAACAGTACATGTTATACAAATTATATTACATTCTTTGACACTAATAAGTTTATTATTGACTAAAGATACAATGTATCTTTCATATTTCCATAAAAACCACTTGCTAAGTTGTTAGGATTTAATATATTATTATTTAGAGACGCAAGTACCAGTACGGTAGTGAAGATTTTAGATCATAGTAGTAATATTACTACAAATTCCTATATTGATAATTCTATTAGTTTAAACTATTAGATGAGACAAAGGATAGGCGGCAGACACATAGTATTAGACTTATTCACCAGAATATTCAGGGTCTATCTGGCAAGGAGTTAGAATTAGATTTATTTTTTAAAGAACATGACATTCAAATATGTTCCTAACAGAATATTGGTAAAGAAGTAGTCAACTAATATTTAATAATGAACATTATACAATTGTAAGTGCGTTTGTAAGAAATAAATTCTATACATGGTGGCTCTCTAATATATGTATGTAATCATTTTAAATGTAAGGAAAGAAATGATATAGTAAATCTTTCTATCGAGCGCACTGTTGAATCATCCTGTGTGGTGCTGGAGCAACATCTCATAGTTTGCGTATACTGACTACTGCAGAGTGACTTTAGTGTATTCGAAACAGTAATGGAGGATATTTTAAAACGCTTAAGTTATGGTAATAGGCATATAGTAGTGTGTGGTGATTTTAATGTTAATTTACTTCAGCAATCAGTTCTTTCTCTAAGACTTATTAGTTTATTTAGATCATTTAATTTAAAACTTTTTGTTCGATCCAACCAGAATTACATCACATTCTGCTTAGACAATATATTTTGCGAATGCCAATTTCTATATTGAGTGATTTGACATCCGACCACTGTAGGCAATAGGTTGTATTTCCTATAAATACAATTAAAAAGAAACTATGATCACATGTAGACCAATGACATCTAATCGCCTAAAGGAATGTAATAATAACATTAATGCCAAAGTTGTCAATATGGGCCTAGAAAACGAACTATATGAGTCTTTGCTTAACGTTATTACACTGGAATATAACAAAATCTTTAAAATAAAGACATTTTACAAAAAATTAAGAGTTAAGTTTTGTGATTGGGCAACACCTGGGATATATACAAGTAGAGCTAAGTTGGAATGAAATAATATCATTTTGATCCAAATTTTGTTAAATATGTTAGAAGATATTCAAAATTATTTAAAAGACTTGTGCTACAGCCAAGTCCCTTTATTTAAAAACCAAAATTCGAAATGACGACGATAAAATTAAAGCTACTTGGAACATTATTAATAATGAAACTAGACGCACCAAGCTGCGTGATAATACTATTAAACTTAATATAAATAATAAGACAATTTCAAATAACTTGCAAGTAGCTGAAACATTTAATAACTACTTTGCAAAGATACCTGTTAATACAACTAGTTCCTAAAGGTCTTGCCCAGTAAAAGCAGAATTCTTGGTTAGGGATAGCATGGAGTGTAAAGTCCTGTTTAGTTTTAAATATGTACATCCGCATGACATAACAAAAGCATTTAAGTCACTTAATAAAAAAAAATCTGCTGATTTGTGAGGTATTTCTGGGAAATTAGTTACAAGTATTATTGATAATATAGCGCCACACTTAGCCGCAATATTCAACGGATGCATTAATGTGCGCATTTTTCAAATTTAATGAAATGTAGCAAAATAATGCCATTATTTAAAAATGGATGCAAAAGTGATCCATGTAATTTCAGACCGATTTCTATATTACCTGCTATAAGTAAAATATTTTTTACGTGGGGGAATGCAATGACGCGTATCCCTCCGCGGGGGCGGGCGGAGGGATTATGTCGGACTCGCCGGGGTAAAAGAAAGATGGAATAATAGTGAAGTACCTCCCGGAATACCGACTAAACCTACCATGGTGTTCCTCGACACAACCACTATCGACGGGGCCGCGCGAATCGCTTTCGCATGCGGTCGCGACCCCGCCAAGGTTACGGCCCGCCGTATGAACCGGCAGGCCACTACACAAAAGACCTACCCAAAATAGGCACTTCTAACATTATAAAAAAATCCTACTGTCTCCCCTCTAGAGGGGAGATGGACTCGACACAGAGGCGCGCATGGGAACACGCACGCCGCCTCTCGGAGCTGGTGCTGAACGGATGGCGGGCAGGCCCACAAAGCCCGCCACACCCAGGTCAAACCTCAGGGCTCAGGGCACCGGTTCTGCGGTTTGGGAGAGGGTTTAAACGCTCCCTCTCCCGCTTCGCCGCCTCCTTGATGGAAATCACTTCCTCGCAAAAGGCGGCGACGGCGTTCCACGACCTCTCACTCCGGACCATAGACTGAACTACGGCCGGGAACGAGAGGGCAACCGATCCGACTGCCGCGATCAACTCACGGCGCTGCGATGCCCAGGCGGGGCAAACCGCCAAAGTGTGCAGCGCCGTGTCCTCTACAACGTCGCGGCAGTCGCCGCAGTGGTGACAACCGGGCGTCTCTTGCCGGCGTATACGACACAAGAACCGGCCAAAACAACCGTGGCCAGTCAGAACCTGTGTCAGCCGCAAGGTGAGGGCGCCATGCCGCCTCTCTAGCCACTCCTCAAACAAGGGACTTACCGCCACGATCGTGGCGTGCCCGAGCAATTAGAGACCCACTATAACGTAAACAACAATATGGTTTTCGAAAGGGTCGATCTACAATAGATGCGGTTGTTACACTTTTAATACATATTTTTGCTGCTTGGGAAAATTCTCAAGATGCCATTGGCGTATTTTGTGATCTCTTAAAAACTTTGACTGCGTTGAACATTAAACGTTATTGCGCAACCTCAGGCATTATGGTATTCGAAATGCTGCACTCGACCTCGCTGGTTCTTACTTAAGCGATAGACTACAATACGTTGAAATCAACGGAAGTAGGTCTTCTGGATTACCAGTCGCAATGGGCGTGCCACAGGGCTCAATTTTAGGACCCTTTCTGTTTCTAGTGTACGTGAATAATTTGCTGTTCTTCATACAGAAGTTGTGCGACATTGTATTATTTGCTGATGACACATCACTTATTTTTAAAGTAGATCGTAAGGCACCAAATTTACAGGGTGTTAATTCTTTACTCGCGCAAGTCCTGGACTGGTTCACGGTGAATAATTTACACTTTGTGACAATGCAAATAAAAATGCGGTTGTGCATCTATATTCTTCAATAATAATCAAATTAAGAAACAAGTTACTTGTTAACATCACAAATAATCACGAGGTATCTCTACGTTACTAAATTGACTTAAAAGTAATACAGATCTTTAAATCCTGTATGCAACAAGCAACTAGTTCCATAAGTTTTTGTCATTTAAGTAGTCGTTGACTAAATAATAACCCTTCCGAATAAGTTGTATTTCAACGGCGCTTTTAAATTTAAGGCAATGGTAAATTAATTATATTAATAGGTATTTTATTTAAAAAAACGTATACCGAGTCCCGCAAATGTATTGTGAACTTTATGTAAACGATGATATGGGCCTACTAACTTATGCTTATTTCTAGTGTTTACGTTATGGATATCACTATTCTTATTATATAAGTGAATATTATGTTTAATAAAAATAATGTTAGCAAATATATATTGCGACGCAACAGTAAGTATGCCTATTTCTTTAAATCGATCTTTCAGGGAAACTCGTGGTCCCAAATTATAAATGCTACGTACTGCACGCTTTTGAAGAATAAAAATTGTCTCGATATCAGCTGCTTTGCCTCACAATAATATACCATAGGACATGACACTGAAAGTTACTGAAGTATACTAGTCTCGCAGTATCTACATCAGTAAGCTGTCTTACTTTCCGAACTGCGTATGCGGCTGAGCTAAGTTTCCCTGCAATACACGATATATGAGCGCCCCACTGAACTTTGTGATCTAAAGTCAAACCTAGAAAAACTGTCGATTGTACGAAAGTAATAATTTCATTATTTAAATTTACTTATATTTATTTTAGGACTCTTTACATTTGGCAATGTAAACTTGATACATTTTGTTTTTTTAGAGTTCAGTAGTAAATTATTCGACGTAAACCAGTCCAGGATGTGCGCGAGCGAATCATTAACAGTATTTAAATTTGTTGCTCTTCTGTCTACTTTAAAAATAAGAGATGTGCCATCTGCAAATAAAACAATGTCACACAAATCCTGCACGAAGAACGGCAGATCATTTACGTACACTAAAAACAGAAAGGGTCCTAAAATTGAGCCCTGTGGCACGCCCATTTGTTATATGTGATGTTCAACTAACAGAAAGGTTAGTTGAATAGGTACGGTGATCGTGTCTGGTGAGCTATGGCTTATTGATTTATGTCGGAAATTTATGTGGTATATCATAATTTGTACAGTAAAGCTAGCTTGCATAATTTGTAAACTTAATTTGCGCGATTCAGATTTAGAAATATGTTGAATGGAGTAGAGTGTTATTGTGTACAGTGCCATCTTGTGTTGTTAGTTGTAGTATTTTTGTAAATGTGATTTCAACATGCTTCATAATAATTTCGAGTTATCAAAATATTGTGAAATAAAATGAAAATAAAAAAAAGGTTAAGAGCGTTTATTCCGACGGAGCCGATTTCGCGGGTTTTTATAGTCCTATTATGTTACAAATAAATATCAATGAATAAAAAAAAAATTAATAATCTGAAAGTTCCATTGTTTATTAATGGAATGTTAAAGAGAAATATATGAGCTTTCATAATAAATATTTTAAAACGGATGAATTTAAATTGCGCATTTTCGTAAAATCTGTAGTACAGGGCGAGTTAATTGCTCGCTAGAGCAATAAAAACTAATCGTTCTATAATTCCGTAAATGTGAACTAAACAACCACAAGTTGTATAAGGCAATGTATTAAAAAAAATGTGTACATTCATTCATTATTTTTAAGAAAACAGTAGTTTAAAAAAGAGCTTTTAGCACAATATTGGCGCGCAAAACTGCTCTTATTTCTAAAAAACTACTATGATTATAAAATAGATACATACATACACTTGAGAGCAATAAAATCGCACACGTTGACTTTTTGTTGTTAAAGCAGTTTTTTTCATAAATGTGAATACATATTAAAATAAAACTTACACTATTTGAATGTTTACTTCAGTACCTTTCTAATGATATCAAATACAGTGTAAAAAAAGTACCCATAGGGAGTTTTAGGGCACAAAACCCAACATACGGATAAAATTACCCAATTTAGCTTAACAAAGAATAAAAATAAAACTCAAAATGCTTGATCAAATTGTTTTTTAATAAGGTGTATTCCCTCCCCTAGCCTTGATTACAGCTCTTAATCGGTTTTTCATGGACCGTATTAATTTCACCATGAAATCTTGTGGTATGGCGTTCCACTCCTCTTCAATGGCAAGTTGAAGCTCTTGGAGGCGCGTAGGAGCAGGGCTTCTTGCTCGAACTCTTCTTTTTAGCTCATCCCAGACATGCTCAATCGGATTGAGATCAGGACTACGAGCTGGCCACTCCATCGCGGTGATTCCAACATCTTCCATGTAGTCGCAAACTGTTCTAGCGACATGCGGTCTGGCGTTGTCGTGCATTAAGAGAAAATCTTCTCCCATAAGCCACGCAAGCGGCCTCACATGTTCTTCGAGCACTTCTTCGACGTATCGTGCAGCCGTCAAACTTCTCGATCTCGGGCCGGTATTCGCCGTAGTGATGAATACAATGTCAGTTTTAGTGTCCAACATTATGCCACCCCAAAACATACACGATCCACCTCCAAAAGCCACACGTTCGCTTATGCAGCATTGTGAAAATCGCTCTGATGACCTTCTGTAGACCCTAGAGCGTCCATCATGACCATGTAAAGTCATTCTGCACTCATCAGAGAACATAACAGCCCGCCATTGGTCATACGTCCAATTTAAATGTTCCCTAGCAAATTGTAGCCGGGCTTGTCGGTGAGCTGTGGTCAATTTGGGACCATTTGCTGGGCGATGTGAAGTCATTCCTGCTTCACCTAGTCTTCTTCGAACTGTCCACCGACTTATACTGACATTGCGAACTTCTCGAAGCTGTTGTCCCAGTTGAACCGCGTTCAGTTGCCGATTTCTCAAAGACCTTGTCACAAGAAAGCGGTCATCACGCTCTGATGTTGTGCGTCGCCGGCCAGATCCTGGTCGCCGAATGTAGCCACCGATCTCTTGGAACCTCTGGTATACACGACGAACAGAGTAGCGGCTCAAATTATGGCCTGCTTCGAGCAAGGCAATAACTTGAGCGGCTTCTGCGGGCGTGGTATCCATATTTTTCCAGTAAATCCGTATGCTTCCAGTAGAGATGTTATCACGTTGACCTTCGGTATGCAACTGAATAAAAATTCCAATAAACTGACCTTTTTATACCTGCGGCTAAGGGTGCAAGTAGTGACAACGCAAACGCGTGAATTTGGGGAATTCGGTGTACGGTCGGTTTTTGTAAGTTACGTGAAGGTCAATGATTTTAATTTTATGTTTTTGTAAAGCTAAGCTTGTATGCTTTAATTTTGTCTAATGATTTTTACTCAATATCTTTCGATTTTAGAAAACAATCAGTAATAAACCAAATTACAAGGGGTGTGCGATTTTATTGCTCTCAAGTGTATTTAGGAACGTTAAGATTCATACTACGTCATATAAAAAAAATTCGAATCTAAACGTTTTATTTGTAATTGATATGATTTTTTTAAAACGGCCTATAAATCTCGAAGCGCGATGCCATCTCGGCCATACCGCGCTAGGCGCTCTCAGGGTGTGGACGTAACGCTTGTCACCGCGCCCGCCATATTACGTAAAAATATAATTTTAGTACCTTAATAGCGCGGCTGAGCCTTCTTGATCCGTAAGATTTTTCACTACTTATTTTTTTATAAATATGAGATGTTGATGTGTCTTGATTTACATATTGCCTCGATGGCGTAGTGGTTAGTGTAACCGACTGCCACGCCTGAGGTTGCGGGTTCGATTCCCACACAAGTCAAACATTTGTGTGCATGAAAACGGATGTTTGTCTTGGTCTAGGTGTTTCTATGTATAATATGTATGTATTTACAAAAAAAAGTATTTATGTATGTTTATCCGTTGTCCATTTGGGCTAGATGGTGTTGTGTGTACATGTGATAGAATATATTATTATTATTATATTATGTATTTGACTTACGTGTTGGTCTAGAGTCTAGCGATTAGTATTGCGGCGCGATCAAACACGGACCGGACGGGATTTGTAATGTACTTACTATCTATATATCGCACCTTGAACGATATATAATAAACCCAAAAAATGTTCCTACATATGTATGTCTGTTATAGACTTTGATACCATCCAACCGATGTATTCCAATCCGGTTTCATTAGAAAGGCTGTAATGAGAAGATGGTTTTAAAACAAAAAAAAATCTTTTTCTTTTTATAGCGTAGTAGCTCACACCGGATATCCGCTAGAATTGTATAGAAAACGTTCGACGTATGTGTCATAGTCATCAAATATATTTCTAGTAATCTTTGTGTAAAAGAGGACTGATGTAGAGATGAATAGTTTGTATGGGTTAAGGAATCTAAGTAAACATAAGTATATTTATCAGTTCTACTCAGAGACAGAGATACATGAGTTCGTGGATACATGATAAGCAGTATCCACGAACTCATGTCTCTCATTAACTAAAATACCTTGTTGTAAAAATCAGATAGTAATATTACGCTAAAGAGTTTGTTTGTTTGGTTGAATGCGATAATCTCTGGAACTATCAGTTCGATTTCAAAAAATATTTTTGCACTTTTCATAAGTACCATGGTTATGTATTTGTTGAGGTAGGTTATAGGCTATAAAACATTACTCTATGACCCACAGGGTGGGCGCAGTAACTGTAAACGTGGGTGAAACCGCGTGAACTAAAACGTAATTATGTGTTATTTTCAGATTACAAAAAATATGGATAAAAAGAACAAAGCCAAAACGTATGGGTATACTAAAAGAAAAATGAGTACTTTGGCGAATAATTTGAAACTGGCAAGAGAGGCTAAAAAGAATTAAATGTTATTTGTTGGAGTCAATCTTTTCTAAGCAATAGTGTTATGTGATATATCTTACATCAAATTATTTTATTACAGAAAAATACTCTCTAATTTAGCAAACGCAAAGGCACTAAATTGTACAGTTGCGATTCTACAAAACCAAGTAATTTTTGATAAAATTTTGATATGCTTTTCTTTATATGCGTTCCACTTCGCGATTTTAGTTGTAAATATTTGGTATTGTATTATAAAATAAAAAATAGCACTGGAACAATTAGAATAAGAACAAAAATTAAAAATTCAGCAATGTGGTCTTTTTGTCGATCAAGAGCCGTTTTTTTTGGGAGCCTCGCCGGATGGTCTGTGTGAAAAGGGCATTGTAGAAATAAAGTGTCCCAGTTCTGCATTTATTCCAAATGCAGAACTGGGACATGAAGCAATTGCACAGAAAAAATAAAATTTTGGAACCAAGATGGTTCCGTGAATAAATCACACGATTGGTTTTATCAAATTCAGGGGCAATTACATATTACACAAAAACATATTTGCCTCTTTGCAGTATGGACAGGCAAAGCCTTTCAAATTAAAATAGCAAAAATTTACAAAGATGATGAATTTTGGAGCCAGAATATGGAAGCAAAATTGATAAAATTTTACAATAAATGTCTCTTACCTGAGATTCTAGATCCCAGAAAGGCGCGGTCAATGCCTCTAAGAGACACAGTTTATTGAGAGTGTTTATTCATGTTGTCGCGGGGGACTTTACAGACATTCAATTAACGGACACAAAGTACACCTAGACTCGAAACAATATGTTGTCGTGAGGATCGAACCCATAACACTCGGCGCAGTACTTAACGGCGAGGGCAAAACACCGCCAATCTAATTGTAATTACAAGCCGGCTTATTAATATTGTAAGTGAGGCCCGGTACAGATAAAAGGGATGGAGTGGCAAAAGAAATGATATTTGATAAAAAAGACTGGTCGATCTCGGTTTTATGGACTTGCAATCATCCTTTTCTATCTACAACATCAAATTCCATAATGGTTCTGGGCGTGATCGCATGTTGCTTGCATCATAAGTTGCTTGCATTGTAAGTGGATGATCCTGTTTCACTATATTTACTTTTAGAGGCTAATAACACTTATCAAACAAGATTAATTCCTTGAGTATAATCATAGTAAAGTTAATAAAAGGTGTTTTGTAGCTCCTTTCAATGTTAAATGATATATGTATAATAAAATCAGAAATATTTGAGTGAGTGAGTACGTGAGTTTTATTTTATTGTCCGTTCTTTCTCATGGTTGTACTACCTCTTGCGAACGTGGCAGTAAATCTAAATGTAGAATCAGTAAAATATAAATTCTATAACTAAATTGTAAAAAAGTGAATAAAAAATTTTACGTAAATTATTTCTTCCTTTTTTGGTTTTGTATTTAGTGTTATTCGTAGGTTTTCATGCCTTTTACATAATGACACAATATATGTATATTTAAAAAAGTGACAATTAGTTAGATGAAAATTACAAATTAATTCTATCAGAAGTATCAGATAATAAAAACTGCGCAAGGTAAATTACAAAAAAATGTTGTTATTCTGAGAAACATCCTCCTACTAAACAAGTAATAACTAGCTTCATTTAATATATTTATATGCATTTGCATTGAAAATAATTAATTTGAATATTGTCATAATCGACGTATACGTAGATAAAGACTTTTCATGAATGGCAAAAAGGATCAAGATCATTATTCCACGCGACATCGTCATGATGCACCTGGGTTTCAAACTGGCGGTGCGCGGGGTGCCGCGGTTCTACAAATACCTAAACTCGATCCGCCGCGCGAGGCGTATACGCTCTTAAAATTTCAAAGCTTTGTGTCTGAGTGTTTCTGTATGTGTTGTTTTAAGATTAGGATGGGTTGCCAGAGCTAGGTGCCGGAGGGCGCGAGATGTCTTCCAGCCACCCTGAGGTTTGACCTGGGGATGGTGGGCTTTGTGGGCCTGCCCGCCATCAATTCAGCACCAGGTTCGAGAGGCGGCGTGCGTGTTCCCACGTACGCCTCTGTTTCGAGTCCGTCTCCCCTCTAGGGAGGGGACAGTAGGGTTTTATCGAGAAGTGACCATAGGGTAGGTCTTTTTGCGTAGTGGCCTGCCGTTTCATACGGCGGGCCGAAACCTCGGCGGGGTCGCGACCGCATGCGAAAGTGGTTCGCGCGGCCCCGTCGATAGTGGTTTTTGTCGAGGAACACCGTGGTAGGTTTAGTCGGTATTCCGGGACGTACATTATCGTTTCAACATCTTTCTTTTACCCCGGTGAGTCCGACATAATCCCTTCGCCCGCCCGCGCGGAGGGGTAGGCGTCAATGCATAGCCAGACGAAAAAAAAATAATAAAAAAATGGGTTGCTAAAAAAATGTTTAGTATTATATATTTTAAGTGGTTTGTGAAAGTTTGTTTAAAACTGGAGAATTACTTGCAATTTAAGTGACAAATGTTTGTATTTTTGTTAACTTTTTTCAATTTAGCATTCTGTATTAGGTCTGGTATCATGTCGGAAATATAATTAATAAAGATCAAAAACACAACTTCTTTACTTTAAAGCTTAAGCAGTAAAATCGTGATATAATAAGTACGTACGTCTGCGTTCCTCCTCTGCGCTGAAGGTAAACTAACAGACGTAACTCGGCGGAAGGGCTCGGCGAGGCGGTCCAGCACGCGCATGCGCTTGCCGGCGCCGCGCGCGCCCGCCGCGCACACCGGCGGCGCGAGCGCGGCTTCTGTCGCGAGCTCGATGCTGTCGTCGGCGTCGTGCTCGGGCTTGCGCTTGCGCCCCACCACCGTGCCCGTTGGACGACTGTGGTCCGCCATAGGGGACACCACTGGTAAACAAACACACATTATTTCCACCACGTATTAACACCACAACGCCGAGTATCGAGCAGCGGTTAACAAACTCGACTCGACCAATCAAAGGCAGGAAATGGTCTCTGAACTCACGAACATCTACGAGGCTTGGTTTAATTGTCTGGCCCTCGAGGAAGAAAACCTCGCGATACATAATTAAATAAATAACCCTAATCCTAAGGTGGATGTAGCGAGTACATTATTACACGTATTCCGATAGAGCACATCTTAAGGTAAGTTAAAATGCACACGCATGCAAATGTATACACGCGCCACACTAGTATATTAGCTTTAAGGCTTTCTTAGCCTGGCATATGCTGAACTAGGTCCCATTTGGCAAAAAATTTTATTATTATTTAATTTGTTATTTTTGTATTTTTCTTTGTCAAATAAATTAATTTTCTTTCTTTCTTTCTTTTCTTTACTTTTACTGAAATTAAACAGACTATAACACCATCTGAGTCTCGTTATACCTGTTGCCAAAACATAGGCAAAGTGGGCAACGTGCTGAGAGGATGTATGTCTGGTGGGAAACCAGTTTTTAGCACCAACCTCAGTGGAACAGGCAACCACTGTTTCCATTGCCTTCTCCTGGGAATAGGCGTCACGCCAGGTAGTGACTGTTATATCGTCCTTACTCGTGGGAACAAAAACAGAATGAGCAATTATAACCTTGAAAACAAACAAAAATTAGATAAGAGCAACCCCAAAACTATGACCAAACAATTTTTCCACAAAGGAATGTTTATAAATCGCCCAAGATCATTTTCTTTGTGTGGAACAACTAGGTCAAGGGAACATTGAACTGGCAGATAAAATAGCTGAAGAATCTGAAGAACAGCTGTTCACAGAAGTGCATTATGACAAGGCAAAGATCCAGTCCAGACGCAATAATGCACAACTAAAAACAGACAAAATTGAATTCAGGCTTGCAGCACCAGCAGTACCATCATCCAATAGCTTCAAAGGGCTCGACGATATAGAGCAAGCAGACAAACCTGAAATACAAACACCAAAGCCCACAAGACCCTCCACTATTTATTATATGATAAATAATCACCAAATTCAAAAAAAAAACCCTGGATACACTAGAAAGGAACAAGAACCTTCAAACAAAACAACAAATTACGAAAAATCGTATGCTTAAGCCACAAAAGAAGTCCATGAAGAACCTATGACACTAAAATTTAACACAAAGGATGAAAATCAAAAACCTAATGAACTTAAAACCATTACGGAAACACTTATTGCCCCGATGAACCAAATGTTAATTATGACTCGAACGCTAACCGATTTAATTTCAGAAATGTCATCACATTCACAGCACTAAAATTGTGTGTATGGAATGCTAATGGCTTGTTAAACCACTCGAAAGAGTTAAAAATATTCGTTAAAATACACCACATAGATGTCTTACTAATCTTAGAAACAAACCCACTTCACATCCGAAAGCCACTTCAGACTACCAGGATACAACATGTACCATACTGACCACCCAGACAACAAAGCACATGGAGGATCGGCCTTCCTTATCAGGTCAAACATCAAACACCATGTACTACAACAGTACTGCAAAAACTACATCCAGGCAACAAACGTCGCGATAACAGACTGGATTAGTGACATTACAATATCGGCCCGCTATTGTCCACCTAAATTTACTATCAAGGAAACGGAGTTCAGTAACTTCTTTCAATCACTTGGAGGCAGGTTTATTGCAGGAGGTGATTATAATGCCAAACATTCGTTTTGGGGTTTCAGGCTTGCCCTACCCAGAGGACGAGAACTCCTTAAATGCATACAAAAAAGAAATATGAACGTGGTATCGTCTGGTCAACCGACTTACTGGCCAACAGACAAAAGAAAAATCCCAGATGTTATAGATTTTTGTGTCAGCAAAGGAATCGCAAAGAACATCATATTGTGCCAGAGTTGCTGGGACCTATCCTCAGACTACTCTCCAATCATAGTAGAACTACACACTAACCCCCAAGAATGCGTCAGAAAATGCGTTCTGTATAACAAAAGAACTAACTGGTCCCTATTTCGTGAGCTCACAGACAAAGCATTCCAAGAATCAGTTAGTCTAAAATCGAAAAACGAAATTACAGAAGCAGTGCTGGGCTATGTTTCAACAAGAGTGTGGAAGATGCAGCTTGGTCATCGACCCCACCACTACCATCTAGAAACCTGGACAATCACGTAGCGAAACACATGTTCGATAAAATAATTAAAAAAAGGAGAATACGATAACGCTGGCAAACAACCAGAGACCCTGTTGCGAAAAAACAACTCAATCACGCCAACAGACAGCTAAAGCGCACTCTAGAGAAAGATCGTATAGGTGTGTATCGTGACGGATATCACAATTACCTCTCCGGCCTGGATGCTACTGCTTCCTCGGATTATTTTTTATGGAAAGCCACTAGATGAATAAAACGGCCCGTCAATATCTCTCCAAATCTGATGGTACCTGGGCATGGACAGACCAAGAGAAAGCCGGAACCTGCTCAGAACATCTCTCAAACGTCTTCACTCCTCATTCATATGATGGCTCCAGAAGATGCAGCAGAAATTACTAACCACTTAAATAGTCCAAAAGATACGCAGAAAATTGCTCTTAAATTTTCAAAAACAGAATTTTCCTAAATTATAAGGAAATCGGACCCAAAAAAAGCTCCAGGATACGACCTTATTACAAACCGCATATTACAAGAACTACCTGAGTCTGGCGTAACTTTCCTTACGTCACTATTTAATGCCATAACGAGACTGCAGTTCTTTCCGCTGGAGTGGAAGGTCGCACAAATTGTAATGCTGCTGAAGTCAGAGAAACAACCTGAAGAAATGAAATTGTATAGGCCCATAAGTCTGTTACCTATGTCTATACTCAAAGAGAAGGAGCTAATTCCTGATCACCAGTTTGGATTTCGCAGTAAGCATGCCACTATCGACCAAGTGCACAGACTAACAAAACATATCATGGAATCACTAGAAGGTAAATTCTACTGCGCCAGTGCATTCTTGGACATATCTCAAGAGTTTGACCGCGTGTGGCACGAAGGATTGTTATTCAAATTAAAAAATGGGCTACCAGATCACCTTTATGGAATATTAAAATCATTTCTCCAGTAGTGCCATTTCATAGTACAACAAGGGGAAGCACTGTCTGATCTCTGCCCTATAAAAGCAGGAGTTCCGCAGGGCAGCGTACTGGGTCCCATACTCTACTTGCTCTTCTCTGCCGATCTGCCAACATCTGAATCCTTAATGACTGGAACCTTTGCTGACAATATACTAGCTACACATAGCGACCCAAAAATAGCCAAACAAATACTCCAAAAAGGGCTAAATGACATATCCCATTGGCTCAAAAAGTGGCGAATAAAAGCAAATGAAACAAAATCAGTCAACGTAATGTAGGGACACATGTACGATAATTATTGTTAACTAAGCATGTTGTATACAATATAGAATGCATTTGTATGTGTACTGTATGTGTGCTTAAGCGCGGCTGCGCCCGCGATCGTTAAAAGTTTTTAGTCGCAATATAACTTCCATCTGGAACTCTTGTCTCGAAGTATTATTTCACGCTCCCCTACACAATCTTCAGAACACGATATCTCAGGCTAGTTAGAGACTTGCCAAAGTGGTGACCCCGACGTGATTTTATCATTCACCTTAAGAAGAGACTCTTGTCCCCCAGTCACACTTAACAACATTGCAGTCCCACAGGCAGATCATGTGAGATACCTTGGATTGCACTTGGACAAAAGACTTACCTGGCAAAAACATATTTTCACTAAGAGAAAGCAACTTGGTATTCGAACGCGAAAACTTTACAGGCTCATTGGATGAAAGTCTCAACTGTCTCTCGAAAACAAAATACTTCTGTACAAGGCAATACTTAAGCCCGTCTGATCGTATGGAATCCAACTGTGGAGTACTGCATCCCATTCAAACATTGAAATCATACAAAGGTTTCAAAATAAAGCACTCCGCATGATAACCAATGTCCCCTGGTTCGTGCCCAACGAATTATTACACCGTGATCTACGCCTGCCCTCTGTGAAACAGGAAATTGTACGCCATACCATCGAACGACATCCAAATACCCTGGCCCGGCCACTCATGGCAAACCACAACAAAGCGCGACGTTTAAAGCGTAAAATACCTCAAGATTTAATACAATCACAGTAAACACAGCTACTGTTAAACAATGAGGATGTGACACAGGCCACATACCAAGCGCGCCAGCGACAGCACCAACCAACATACTGCTAAATGTCCCACAAAGGAGACAGATTGTAGTAAATAGAGGAAAAAAAACTTACTAACTCTGAATGTACCTCAACTCAAATCCTAAATTGAACAATATCTCAACAAAACTACCATACATCTATATACAAACAATTTTGATACGCGTCCAATTACTTTAGTATCTTGTTAAATCTTTAAATAATGTATATCTAATCAACTACACTAAAATCAAAACAATCATTTTTCCCTAATTTAAGTATATTACATTTAAAATGACGTATTTAAAAAAAAAAACTAATATTTATTACAATATTAACTCCTAAATAAGGTAAAGGACACCGGCAGAAATAGGCTTAATATAACTTCATGTTACTCCAATGCCTTATTATTCAAAATACTTTAGATATTTTTTGATGCCATGTTCTCTAATATTTTGTAGATTTATAATGGGATAGTATTTTATTAAATTAATAAAACTTTAACGTACTTTATTTACTGGTTCCGGTTGACTTTGGATAATATACAGTGTTGCTACGTATGAAATAACAATTAGGCAAATCGATATTCCTTTCACTTTTTTTATTTGAGTATCAGTGTTTCAGTATATTGTTAGTATTACATACACAGATCAATGAATGCACAAAAATATAGACCACTTACACTTCTTTCAACCCATTTCAATTATTTTTCCTTAGATTGAAACGATACTAACTGAGACTTATTTTATTTAATGGCAACTCAAAAATGATTTTGACAGTGTCAATTATTGTTAAGCTACTCGACATTCGCTTGCAAAGAGTACATTTTATAGACTGAGATTCGCTTGCTTGTCCACCGCTTACTGCTCTCGCATTGTGAATACTTCTCGTGCTGTGTGTTTTTATTATGTACTGTGCTTTCTTGACGATTTTGGCGATATTATATAGACTCTCTCGTATATTGCTTTCACGAACGACCCACGTATTCTCACAACGGATATTGGTTTCTCGTTTATTCGACTGACAACGGCTTGTTTTAAAGGATTTCGATCACAATGCATACGCAACAAAATCATATGATGACATATCAGTGCCAAAACATATTTTCCTATATTTTAATTGACAGCTCTCTTGTTGGTAGGGAAGCGATCGAGCAATATTATTGTAATTGTGTGGTAGGTAAAAGAACTGTAGGTTGTTGTTGTCATGTAATGGTTATAATATGGTGCCTTAGCTGGGCAAGGTTTCAACAAAACTTAATAAAGCCTGCACAGTTTTAAGATAATATTTTAATTATCTATGATGATGATAATGATTAGTGATTAATAAAGTGTAGAAAGCAACGAGTAGATATTTTATTTATGCTCCCACTATCATATGAGCCGATAATGATGATCATGATAAACTACATAAGTGTTTAGTTTTGATAATATAATATATGTTTATGTTCCAGTACATAACACACCTCAAATAACTCTTAATTACTTGGTGATCTTAAGATCTTTGAGACTTTTAAATACATATGTATGTGTACCTATTTCATTTTTCTTTGACAGTAAATATCTCGTTACTCCCATTAAGCAGGTAGATGAATATTTTAGTTTTGAAATGTTAATAATATATCTATAAAATAAAGCAAAAATCATCTTGGTAACATTAAGCCCAGAGATATATGAAAACTAGCCGGTCTCGTTTAACATTCGAACCTACTATTAAACTTAGCAAGAAATCCAAAGCTACTCGATTATTTACTACAATAGTGTAATACAAATCATTTTGCTTATCTGAATATCAAACATATCTACCATAATAATATTTACGTACACTATAACTTCATACAACAATACAAACGACATTAAAGTATAATAAAAAAAATTGCAATATCTTGAAAAAAAAACTATCGTAATTAAAATTCAAAGTCGATGTTCCAATTACAAAAAAACAAAAATAAAAACTTACAAAGAAACAAAATAGATAAGTAGATAATATTGTCAACCAATTTCAAACCAATAGAGTCCAACTAACCGTTAGCACTGGTGTTTGAACGCGCGCTCCGGTTGGCGTTGTGTCGCAGCGTGATCTCCTTGAGCGGCTTGTAGGAGGAGCGGCCGCGGATGCTGCGCAGTCCGCGCAGGTACGAGCTGTCGTCCAAGTTGTCCTCTATTATGGACGACGTCTCTGTTATGTCCATCTCCATTGTCGTGTTATTACCTAGTACAAAATAAACATAAATAGAAAACGTCGGAAAAATGTAAAATTAAATCTAAATAGTTTTATAATTTAAATAGTTTAAATAAAAGTAAACAGTAACTAGTAGTGTTTAACAATAGTAGTTTAAAGTTTCAAAATTATGTAATAGTAGTGTTAACGCGATAAAGTCCGTATAAATTTGTTTAATTTCAATGAATAACATTCGCATAAACGTAAGACAATATTATTGTTACGTACTGGGTTCGAGGGATAGAAATGTAAACAATATTACCGACTAAAACACGTTTTATTCTAGCACATAATTTAATAAAAAATACAACAAACACTATACTACACTTTTCCAACTATATTGACGTAGTATTTTCGCTTCTGTTCGCTCCGATGAATACTTGACCGCTTACGATTGTAAACTGACTCGGCGAGCGCTGGCCTTCCCCTTTTATATGCAGTTAAAGCGTTTCCAGAGTTTTCTAGAAACGTCATATCCGGTATATAAACAATGTGAAGATTCGAGAATGTCCCAGCGTTCTCTCTACTCTACTCGTACTGACGAATCTACGTAGTTCCGTATGTATTCAATAGATGGCGTTGTAATAAATTATTAGAAATAACTAACGAGTCTGCCACACAATGCCGTGAGATAGCACTGGGTGTAAAATTATTTAGTAGAACAAATTGTCCAAGCGCCTTATGCCTGTGATGTCAAACGAGATTGTTGTAAAAACCCAGTATTCAACCTCTTCGTCTTAAATGTTAAAGTTATGATAAGCAATAACCCCTATATCTCTGGGGTATTTTGACCCACAGGGCCCATATTCAAACTCGACCGAGGTATGACCTGGTGGTGTCTGCATACCAAGTTACAAGGTCTTAAATGTAAAAGCATTTAAAATAAATGTGACCTTGTGGCTCCTATATCACGGGGGTCTTTTGACCCACAGTGCCCATATTCAAACTCGACCGAGGTATGACCTTAAGGTGTCTGTACACCAAGTTACAATCGGGTCCAGTGGTTCCGGAGCTATGCCTGTCACTAACAGACAGACACACAGACCCACATAGTGTTTTCATTAACCTCTTCAAAGAAGACTCAGAGGTTAATAAAAGATTGACTGCTCGGTTGGCGTAGTGATATAAGTGGTCGCCCCGCCGCTGCCAACGCACCGAGTGTTGTGAGTTCGAATCCCACACGGGACAAAATTTTGTGTGATCTACAAATGGTTGTTTCGAGTTTGTGTGTTCTTTGTGTCCGTTGTTTGAATGTTTGGTGAAGTCCCCCCGCGACACTGAGATTATTCCTTGAGCGGGAGTTTTCTTTTTTTAAAAGAAAAGGAAAATAAATTGTACTATATAACTCATGTTATGTATGGGTAAATGGGGATCTGTAGCATCCACTTTTTGCCTGATATTTTTAGGTCCCACGTAAAATGAGACGAGCCAAAACATATGTTTAACCCTTTGACCGCCAACGCGGTCAATGTTGACCGCAAACAATGGATTTTCTATTGTGTGTGCTCCATGGCAGTGAATGTGTTAAACAGTGCATATAAACAATTACAACTTGGATCTTTCACTACTGACCTAAAATGATGGTTTATGATTACGCAAATATTGATGGAAAATACATTATCAACGTCTTTGCTGTAATTTGTCACTAGTTGTATTCAGCAGTTGACTTCATATGATTGTATAACAAGTGAGAAACGGCAATGAACTGCCGTAAATCTTAGAGTTCGAACAAAAAAGGTATCATGTGACCTTGAGATCAGAGGTCAAAGGTCATAGTCATTTCGAGGTATACTCAACGCTGCTTTGAGAACAGGGATCCATGAGAGAACACTTCTGCTGTCGCTGGTGAAATCATCCTGGGTATGGCATATTATATTCCATACAGTGATGTCACGAGCGGCAGCAGGAAAAGGCCCGGTTCGGTCATGAAAGCGCTGATGCTGTTGAACGTAAACACACAGCGTACCGCGCTTGGACCAGGACTCGTGCTCTCCACGACTCAAACGTGGATCACCTGAAGGCAGCGTTCAACCAAGCCATAAAGGTCTGCAAGAGGGCATACTGAAGAGCGGATGCCAAGTGCGTCGCACGGTTCGGCCAGGAACTCATGGTGCATCCTACGGGCAGTCGTAGCTATTGGCGCCTGGCCAAATTCGTGCAGTCCAACTTTTGCCAGACCTCGCTGCCCCTTCTGAGATATCCGAATGGATCACTGGCTCAAAGGCCGCAGGAGAAAGCAGATCTGCTTGCAAACGTCTTTGCGGCCAACTCCCGAATCGAGGACTGCGGTTCGCAGCCGCCTAACATTGCCAACTGCGGCTACACCATGCCTGATATACGTATCAGGCAACGTGACATCCGTGCGATACTGCGGCATCCCAGCTGTGGTCCTCAAAAAATGTGCAGCGGAGTTGTCTCCCACACTTACGCGCCTATACCGGATGTCTTACGCCGCAGGCATTGTGCCTGATGCTTGGAAGGAGGCGAACGTTCAACCGATTCCCAAAAAGGGGGACCGTTCCGAGCCAGGCAACTATCGACCCATAGCTATCACCTCGGTCCTCTCCAAGGTGTTCGAGCGGATTATGAACACTCAAATTGTCCGCTACCTGAAGGATCACTCGTTGATCAATGATCGCCAATACCGCTTTCGGGCTAACGATCAACGGCAGACCTAGCGTTCGTCACACACCTCTGGGGTGAGGCTATGGACAAACACGACAAGTGTTTGGCTATCAGCCTAGACATAGCCAAAGCTTTCGATAGTCTGGCACCGGTCTCTTCTTTCCAAGCTTCCGGCCTATGGCTTGCCGCCTCAACTGTGCACCTGGATTGCAAGTTTTATACAGAAGCGTTGTATTTGAGTCCTTTGCGACGGTCGCGGTTCCAAATTTATGCAGGTCAATGCAGGAGTGCCTCAGGGGTCTGTCTTATACCCTACGCTCTTTCTTCTGCATATCAATGATATGTTGAATCTCGGCAACATACATTGTTATGCGGACGAGAGTACCGTGCATGAGCGAAATCTCGGACATCCTGGAGCCAAATGGGCTGAGGTTGAGGGGAAAAGGCAGGATCTTGTCGTTGAACTTGACCAGACTTTGGACTGCATCTCTGAATGGGGTGCCAAAAACTTGATCCAGTTCAACGCCAAGAAGACCCAGGCATGCGCGTTATTAACAAAAAAGTCTCCGTTCCTTCCTCTCCCTTCTGTGAAGAACACTCCACTGGTGATACGTGACAGCCTCTCCATCTTAGGTATGGATCTTTGCCACTCCCTTAATCTAAAAACCTAAATCGAGAGCGTCATTAAGCAAGCTTCGCGAAAACTCGGAGTTCTGAAAAGGGTGAGGCGGTTCTTCGCGCCTTGGCAGCTGTGCCTATTGTATAAGGCACAAGTGCGTCCTTGCGTGGAGTACTGTTCTCATCTTTGGGATGGTTCCGCGCAGTACTAGCTAGATACTGTCGACAGATTACTCGCGGAGGGCTGTCCGTATCATCGGAGATCCAGAGGTCACGAGTTCACTGGAACCTCTGCAACTCCGTAGGGACATTGCTTCATTGGCATGTTTCTACTACTCTGTAGAGTTATTTCATCTTATTCAACGGTGGAGTCGACTAGAGTGCATACCAACAAGTTTGGGTCCTTATACCTCTGCCGAACGATCAAGGCATGGAATTCTCTGCCAAGGCACGTGTTTCCTTCTTCCTTCAATCCTGGGGACTGCTTACCATCAGGCGAAATGTGGTCATCGTGAAGAGCAAATAAAAATATATCGACTATGCCGAGTCGAATGGCGTTGACCGCGAGTCTATAGCTCTTACGGTTCTTGAGTTGACAGTTGTATAACAGACAGACAGACAAAGCTGTTGTATAAGAGATTTTTTGAACTCTAAAAAGTAAAACAGTCACTGCAGTATTATTTTTTTAAAATTAATTTAATTTCGTTATGGATTGAATCACGTTAACCGTATAAAAGCTTTGATTCATGCTTTAGTTCGCATTTTACCCTATAGATGAAGTTATACCGGTCCGCTGAATTGCGCTTTCATTTTTTTTACAAGCTGTCAGTATATTAGCTCGGTAATTTAATTTGCTTCATGAGATTAAATAAACAGTTGTAATAATGTGTTATACAAATAAGAGTGTCTTATTCACCGGCCTATCATTTAAAACATTGCAGCAACATTTTGCAGACAAAATATTGCTTTTTAAGCTATGTGCTATGTTAGTTTAGACCCTTTCAGAGCGGGTGCTAGCGACGAGTCAACAACAGCTACGTATAAACACGAACGTTTTTTTAGTCTCTTGGGGCGAGTGCTGGGGTTAACCTGCCATTTGACAGCGGCTAGCCTACGAGCCGCTACATTTATACCGTGTATTTGTTGTGCAAATTTAAACCTTATTTTACTAATTTTAACGATTAAAACTGATTGTTTATCGGCTACCAATGAATTTGTTTTGGATAAAGGACATAGCATAAGATATTACGAAAATATAAACATAGGGTAGGTTAAAAGATACAGTGTATGAGTGTTACCGGTGTAGTTGGCGACGTTGGAGGTGTTGGTGTGGTCGGCGAGGCGCATGCTGCGGCGGTAGGGCGACACCTTAACGCGCGACTTGGAGAAGTTCGTGTCCGTCTTGCGCTGCGCCTCCCGCCCCTCGCGCCCCTCCCGCCCCTCCGCGCTCTCCGCGCTCGCCGCGCTGCCGGGGCTCTCCTCGCCTGCAGCATATATCAGCTCTGTATTAACTGTCCCACTGCTGGGCACGGGCCTCTTCACAGCGTAATTAGGATTATGACATAGTCAATTCTTATACGGCGACAGTTGGCAGTCAGAGATTTGGACTCATGCGAGGGGTATATAAAAAGTGACTTTTAACTTGAACCCAGGAGCAAAATAGTAGACGACTCACGATTGTTTATTATTTTAGACAAATAATTACATTAGGTACCCAACGCCACCGAGGCAGTTTTAATATCATTTTTAACTAAGAACTTACAGCTCAAATATATTTGTAATATTAAAAAAAGAATAAGCCAGTTCAGTCGATATCCCATAATTATGTATTTAAGTTACAATTTCTAATGTCAATGCAATAAACCACTGAAATAATACAAAAAGAAATTCATTTCTATATTAAATCCGAATGCAATTATCAAAGTGTCTTACCGTCATTCGGTTCAATTTCCACTATTTCCATCTCCTTCTCCTCTTGACTCTTACTCTCCTCTGTATTCTTATCTCCTACCACATCTTTGCCATCTTCCTTCTCTTGTCCATCTTTATCTGGCTTCTTCTGTGGCTCATCTTTGTCTTTCTTGCCTGTTTCCTGTTTCTTGTCAGAATCCTGTTTCTTATCCTGTGGTTTAGGCGAGTCTGCTGAACGAAGTTTTCTGTCAGTGACGGGCGCTTGCGCGTCCTCTTTGAGTTTTAATACTTTTGATTCTTTAGGCTGAAATTTTTTAATGAGAAGTCAGTTTTAAAGTCTGTTTGATTCTTAAGAATCGGATCTGATAAACGCAACAGAATTAACCAGAAAGTTGATACTAGTCCAGTAGTTTCGCTTTAAGAGATTAGTCGCTAAACATTTGCGAGATTTTGAATGATTCTGTCATTCTACTTGCAAAAGCACCCAATTTCTACATAAACAATAGTAAGAGAATGGACAATTTATATATTCGGAACAGTTATTAGATTTTAATTCATAAAATGTGTCGCTCACTGTATATACAGGCTCTCATACGTCTATATTCCAGAAAAAGCAGGCATAGGTGTATTACAGCTACATTTCAGCATCTATGTATTGAGCCTCTGTGCTGGTACTGAGAATATCTTAAAAAAAACCCAAACGATTAGAGCAACCACTTCAATATTTGAAAATTGAATAAAGCTTTGTTTTACTACTTGAAAAGTAGGTATACACAGGGTTACAGGTTAAGTCGACCTATTCCCGTTAGGTTAGGTTACATCATTACTGACTGATTTGACTATGAAACACCTTATCCTAAATCTAACCGTTGTCGAGATATTTGAATTTAATGGTTTTTTATAAAAAAATGCCCGATTTTCAGCTATCAACTTGGATATTTTGCAATGCGTAAGTCTTATTATTACTATTTTTTGATTTTTACGTGTAAAATAAGATGCTTTATAACCTGAGTAACCAATATTTAACGTAAAATCAATAAATAAGCCAATTTAGACGATTAAAACTCATAAAATCTAATCCAAATTTAGAAAGATTACTGTTCTTTCAAGGATATCTAAAAAAAATATTATCGCGCCTGTTCTGCAGATGTTCTTAAAAATATCTACGTTTTATTAGCTATCCAACGAGGCATAACAATCAAGGGTTGTAATAAAAAAACATAGGAAAACTTAGTTTCATACGCTACAGGGGAGGCAAAAAAAGAAAGCGTAATAAAACAATTGGCGAGTACAAGATACAAAATTTACTAATGTTTCAAGTTCAAACTAAACATCTTAACACCTAAATTTCATGTTCAACATGACTGCCTCTGTTTTGCACACATCTGCGCATTCTTTTTCGAAGTCCACTTTTTACTACACCAGTAGTCAACGTCCTTCTCATTTCGTCCGCCGCATTAATTATCTTGTCTCTCAATACTTCAACAGATGAAATAGAGCTGGGATCACTGTAAACAAGACTTTTTATGTGGCCCCACACATAAAAGTCCATGGGGGTTAGGTCCGGACTTCTGGCTAGCCAGGGTAAAGGCCCACCTCGTCCAATCCATTTGTTTGGATAATTTGTGTCCAACCATTCTCTGAGCCAAAAAAAAATGTTAATTATCGTCGCTTTACCGGTGAAGGAAATCATCGTGAAGAAACCTGCATGCCAGAAGATTGTCCATGTTCTCAAAGATATGTAAAGTGTGTCAACTTGCAATAGGCCAGTGAGGTTAACTATGGCTTAACCCTTCCTACACTGAGAAAGTGCCAGTGCCCAGTAGTGGGGCAGTTTAATACAGGGCTTATATTATTATTCAAACGCACCACATACATATCGCGAGTTTGGCGCTATGCACATTAGATTAAAAGTGGTACCTACATATATTGCAAATATGTAATTATGCTCTGTATATTTAACAATAAATGCACTTTATCAAACATACCGTAACGTTTGTTTAGACAGTACCAATTGGTGTGTTTAGCATGTATGCTTTATCAACAATAGTTAATTGTTGAATCAGTTTAAATTAATAGTAGGCTAGATTTTGCTTTCTGGTTTATTCTGATTACATTTAATTATAAGATATTTGAATAGGTATAAATAGACAACGCAAGCTGACCTAAATAATTAACTTATTATATATTACTATTCAAGTTTGGTAAAAACTACACATGTCAAAGTCTTGCTTTCGATTTGGTGTTGCAATGATTTTGTTCTTTTGTATAACTTGTGTTACCGCTGGCGCCATCTATCGTTGTATTACAGATACTAATGCGAACAGCACGATACATTTTTAATGTGTTGTATGTTGTATCGTTAAAAGCCAAAAAAACATAAACTGTCATAATTTCGCAAACCTGCGGTATCTATTTAACTTTATATTTTCTGTTTTATAAACATCCATTCCCATCTACAATAAAATACAATTACTGTGTTTGTAAGTCATTTGCAATCCTTTGAACTAATACATACTAAAGTCTTGTGACGTTAATCGCATAGGCATTTATTTTAATTAAGTTGAAATTGTTAAAAGTGGTCCACTTTTCTTACACCCTTTAAACTGATAAAGCTCAGTAGTTTTATAGATGTAGTAATGTGTAGTAGTAAATCGCTGTTCGAATAATTCAGTGACACAGTGACATTCGAAAGCAATTCGTACTATTTTCGAATTTGTCGATATATTTTCGGCAGATTGCAGTCTGCTAATAGAGATCAGATTGCTAATGACTTATCTCATATATATACATTATGAAGTCATAACGTGAGCACTACATTATAAACGTGAAATCTGTCAAGTACGTTTGTACAAGTTGCATATAATTAAGGTATTCTGTACAATTGGGTCAATGATGTTAGTATGGCAAACACTGTGCATTCGTCGTGTTAAGATACGTTTTCACTGAGCGAGCGACCGAACTGTTATAGATTAACTTGAGGATTAATGGATAAACAATTGTTGTGTAGTACAATAAGTAAATATGTATACACAAAAAATATTTCAATACATAGAAATTTCCATAACATATTATTTTATGAAGTCAAATTTAAACAGAAATATTCATTTAAGCCGTGCCCAGCAGTTGTATTTTTATATACAAGTCTGATATTATTAGTATAAATTTCGCTAATATTCCAAACCTGAAGAAATTGTTTTTTTTTGGTCGTATGTTTGTTTGAACGCACTAATCGCTGGAATTGCGAGACCGGTTTCAAAATCTTTTCATGCATTATGTAGTCCGTTTATTGTGGAAGGTTAAGAACCCGCCTCGAGACACGTGAGAGGAACAGTAATCGTGAACGTCGGGCAATCTTGCGTTGCATTGATCAATGTTTCTAACGCCTCTTATAAGTCGCAGCGGCACACTAGCGGCCCGATTATAGAATTTTGGATTTTTTTTACATAGTTATAAGATATATTCAATGAAAATAGTCAGTGAAAACGCAGCTTAACCCGTACGTGGTTTGTGCAGATGTTAGCTGTGCAAATGTTGACATACGCATGCTGTGAATGTGGAAAATCTGATAAGTGGGTGTTTGAGAGTTCATTCATTGTGTGTGTATGGTAATTGAGCGATACATGCTTATTTTGAACCGAAAAGAGTATGATATTCATGAAACTTAATTTACTTAAAATAGACAAAGTTTTGCCTGCTCAACATCTAAAAATGTTCCTAATATACATAATGTCGATTTATGGTCTTTGATATTCTTTCGCAACGTCATATTGAATAAATAACATGACGTGCATAGATTGACACTTATATCAAAGGTGTAGAATTACATAATGTTGCACTTGCAATTGCCAATAATTATTTTAGGTGTACCTACTGGTAACTGGGCACATTAACATTCCGAGCAGCTAAGAATTTTGATTCTATCCTATGTGCTGTCTAATGCTACGATTGATTCCTTCCTAATATACTCGTAGAGAGTCTACGTGTATATTAATACCTACCCCTATGGATATCAGAATCTATATATTACTTTATATATCTTGCAAATAATAAAAGTATTATTTAAATCTAATGAGTAGTTTATGCGAATACCTCTTACATCCTTAAACACTTTTTTATAAAATTAGTGTAGATTTGTCAGTGTAGTAACCAAAAATATGTAATGCATGCACGTGTAAGCATATGCGTGCGTATTTGTGTGCGCCTATGTGTGTGTGTGTGTGTGTGTGTGTGTGCGCGTGGGTGTGCGAGTGTGTGCGAGTGTGTGCGTGTGGGTGTGCGAGTGTGTGCGTATGTGTATGCGAGTGTGTGCGTATATGTGTGCGAGTGTGTGCGTATGTGTATGCGAGTGTGTGCGTATATGTGTGCGTGTGTGTGGGTATATGTGCGTATGTGTATGAATGTGTGTGCGTATGTGTGTGAGTATATGTGTGTATGTGTGTGAGTATATGTGTGTATGTATCTGAGTATATGTGTGTATGTGTGTGTCGTCGACTTACGTCGTCGGCATCCTTGTCAGTCTGTTTGTCGGAGGCGGGGCGCGGCGTCTCAGGCGTGCGCGTCGCCTTCACCTTGCGCAACACCACACGGCCATTAGTTCAACCACTCACCAATCACCGAGCGATAACACCGCCAACGACAATCAACCACTTAATCTTTCTCAATATTAACAATGGCAATACAATAACTAAGCATTGTTACAGATAGTTTATTTTTACGGACTTCGTGTGCTTTGCCAACAAATACACTATGTGTTTTTGGGTCGAAACCGATTACTCGTATAGTCACAAATTGCGTACAGACAGAAGACCCGACCAAAGAAAAAAAAAATTATTATATCTGTTATCTCACTTTGTACTCAGTCGGCCACCTGTATGAAAGTAATTTGTGACTAAATTTACTAGAAGAGTGTGTGCGGTTAATATAACACCTTTAATATAATATATCGACCATAATTATTAAACAAATAAATTAAATACAATATGTTCGCCATTTTACGTGAAAAACGTTAAGTTGTTGATGTCGTTCGCTGATGTTTAACTACTGTTTAAGAATAATATTCGCAAAGAAATATATGACAAAATAAAAGTCCGAGGCATAAGCTTATAAGCTTATCTTTTGAATTATTATTCAAAGTAAATTAGTATATCCAAATGATTTATTATCATACGCATATATTTTTTAAGTATGATAGACGCTTTCCTAGAGTAAGTTCGTCTGGGCCGTACCGTACTAATATCTCATTGAGATTCAGATTCAAAACTATTAGAGATATTTTAACGCTGGTTACGGCGGCCCTACAATACCAATAAAATAACTTACCTCGTTGGGTGTATTCTAAACAGTAGTTAAACACGTATTGTTAAATACACAAAAACAATGAATCACAGAATTAAACCAAATAATAAAATCGACTAAAGTATGACATGTTAATTCGTCGTGGATGAATTGCATGCTTATGTTTAACCTAATGAGTCCATTCGACTTTTTGGCATAAAGTGAAGTCACTCATAGTATTCATGATCGATTAAAATAATCGGTTTAATTGATGTCACGTCCTTCACCGACCATTCAAAAACCAGCACCATTCAAGATCAATCATAAATAAAAATCGATATTCATATCGATTGTTTCGAAAGAAACTGTCACGTTGTCTCTCGATAATAAAACCCCTCGTCCAATAGTCGATTTAAACAAAACGCCACAAAAATCGAGTCAAGCATGATAATAAACTACAGGTACCGAGCAAAGGTACCTGAGATCGCCTGGTAAGACTTCGGCTCGGCACATTCTCCGGGGTCGGCGGTTCAAAACACTCCACGTCCGAAGTGTCGTCATACGTCAGTTCCGGGAACAGCTCGTCATGGTCATGGTCGTCGATGACGAGCATGACGTCATCGTCCTCCGAGTCCGCACTCACCGTTCCGTTGAGTACGTCATCTGTGCCGTTGCCGAGCGTGACGTCAGATACCCCGTTGTGCACGCGATCTCTGCCGTTCTGTTTCTGTTTTGATGGCTCGGGCTTTTTCGACTCTGGTTTCTCTTTTTCGGACTGGAATTAGCAATTTCTATATATTTATACTTAAATATTATGTTTGATAGTGATTTTAATATGCAGTGTTGCCGAATTAGTAGTAAGTACGCGTACATGCAATGGTACAGTCAACAACATAAGTAGCTTATTATTCCGTTTCAAACTGAGATTACACTAACTATCTTTTAATTATTACTTCTATAAAAAACTTAATATTGTTATAATTGTGAAATATAGACATGATCGAAATTTTGCAAGTGTGTATCGACTTATATTGCTGACTGAACATGTGGGTGCATAAAGCGTTATCTCTTTCTAATTTAATTAGTAACAATAATTACGAGCTAACATAACAATCTATGTTACTTATGATGCTCAACTGAGCCTTGGGCATTATTTTTACCTTAGGCTCAACTATTTGCAAAACTCTCTTAGTTTTGTCTACGGTAATTGAGTTCCAGACTCACCTTTCCACTTTTATCTTCTTTATTGTTCTCTTCTTTACTCTTCTCCGCCTGCGGTTCGGGTTTATCACTCTTCTTTTCAGCCTGCTCCTTCTTTTCTGCATGTTCCTTCTTATCTGATTTTTTATCTGCGCTCTTATCTGTCTTTTCTGATTTGTCAGATTTCTCTGTGGCTTTATCTGCTACTTTCTCTGAAGATTTCTCTGCTTTGTCGGCTTTTTCTGCTGCCTGTTTTTCTTTCTCTGCGTTGGCGGCCATTTTCTTTTTCATCTCTTTTACAGGACTGTCTGCACTTCTCTGTAAATAAAAAAGTTCAGTAAGTAAGTACAGTACAGTACAGTCATTTCCTTAAGCAATAGACCTTAGAATGTTCATAGAGATTTAAAATTACCAAAACATAATTATATGTGAATTTATTACAATTTAATGTTTCTCATAATGCTTTACTTTAAGCTTTTGTTCAGTCGACTGGTAGACAGACTCTTTATGCGACAATAAGCGACACCTGACTGACAGATTTTTTGCTAAAAGCGATTTATGGTGTTATAGAAGAAGCCAATGATGTATGTAGTTGTCATGGAAAATCACGACAGACTATGTCCCACGATCATAGCAATCGAAAGAAACTCTTCGACCACTAAACTAACGAACTAATTTTATTGAAAAACACTTATAAGGAAAACAAAAGCAAAATATTTTTAAACATAACGATTAAAACGAAATGGTTTATAAAGACTATCGGGCAGGGACCCGAAGAAGTCAAAAAGAAGATTATAACGTCAACATAGCTATTTGTATGACAATGACAAAAATGTTTGATAAGATACCTTTTCTTTGTCTTCGGTAACCACTGCCTTACGTGATACCTTTTGACTCATGGTTACCTGTGAACAAGAGATAATACGATTAAAATAACAATACTGTTTCCTGTTTGAACACAAAACGGTGGCATCTACAGGGTGTCCGGTAATTAATGGATAACCTTGAAATGTCTTATAGTAGAACTGAAGGCAGTTCAGAAAAATGAAAAAAATTTTTTTTAAATATATTAAATAGTGCAAGATATATTAGCATAGCATACTTTTGACTGTTTATAATTAGCCAGTAATTGTTTCTATTAGCATAATTAGTGTTTAATAATAAAACAACAAAAAACCGATGGATTTCATTAATTTATGGTCGTAGTATACAAGAAAGTTATACATGGTAATTGAAAAAAAACACATCTCAGGTAGTAGTTAGGATAGATATTTTTCATATCTTTTTCTGAACGCTCATCAGTTTCACTATAAGACATTTCCAGGTTATCCATTAATTACCGGACATCCTGTATAGTTATTGTAAATAGGTAATGATTTGTGTTTGTGCGTTGTGAAATTATTTTTCAAATCGGACGTTACACTTTTTTGTGTAACATAGTCTTTAGTCTATATGGACATAGTATACAAACTCAATAAAAGTATACTTATGCAAATATTGTATTTCTAGTTAATATTAAATATATAAATACAATGAAAATAACAAATCAAACAAATAGACAAATCTGGAAGCCATTTTCATACGTTTAAACAGAGATACTTAAAATACTAATATCGAATTAAGAAGTCCTTTTACAAACACATACACAACTCTCTGTAGTGCAGATTTCCATACAGAAATGATCTCACGCCTGTCTAGGCGTCCTCCGATTAACCTTTTTGGAGTCTTGCGAAAAGGTATGCGGTATATTTTACAACTATAGTTTTAGGAACTATGATTTTATATGGAACACGTTTAGGGCGCTTCTATTGCCGTTTAACCGGCACATTTCCTTACTCGGTGCTACCGCAGTAATTTTCTTAATAGAAAAATCCATCCAGGAATTAAACTCCTCGTGCACAAATGTCGCATTCACTACCACTGCCATATTGAGACAGTCAAAAATAGCAGAAACACAACAATAAAAGGAACAAATAATAAAACCTTACTCCGTTCACGACGCATATCAACTTCTCCGTCACAACACTCATTTTCTTATTTCTCAAATTCATTGAAGATAAGTAATCACTAAACGAGGTACGAATAGAGACTGCTTTCAGTTTCAAGATTGCAAATACGTCCTAAACGATGTCTACATACATTATTATATCCTTTTAGTATTTGTGAAACGGTTACGAAATAATTTTAGCACAACTTTCACTGGTTGCATTATACTATGACATGCAAACTTTCAGTTAGTATTATTTTTGTGTATTTGTTATACTCGAATATTACTGGATGACTAAATTTTTTTACTGGAATGCCTCGGTCGTTTTATGGTGTAAATATGATTGTGTGTGGTTATCATGTTGGTGCTTTACTAAAAGTATGCTTTTTAAAAAAAAAAATGTTATAATTACGATATTTCTTGTTAACCCTTCAGGTAAGCTTATATAATTCTGTTAAAAGACATTTCACGTCGTTAGTCCAATGGGTGGGATACGAACCCAAGACCTCTCGATCCCAAATCCGATGCAATATCCATTAGGCATAGTCACGGTGCTTTTTTTATATATCTTTGAAGCTTTTTGTTTCTATAGGCAATATAAATGCCTAACAGTCACGAGACGGCCACTACAACATTTAAACCTTTCGTGTAGTTAGCTTTGACCCTACGACACGCACCTCTGATTTTAGAAGATATACCTACACATATTAAAATTCAATTATTACACGCTTTCACAGTAGAGAAAACTATTGTCATGTAATCTGCATGCCCGAAAGTTGTCCATAACGTTCTCGAAGTTATGAAAAGTTTGAGATTGCCTTCGGCGCTCTTTGGTCAACGCTTTGAGTTTACGTGAATTCTACTTCGGTTTTATTTTAAATAAATAATAATACCCATATTTTCAATTGAATTTGCCCAAACCTGTGCTGGAAATTGTTGTATGCACATGGCTTTTTGGTACCCCTTGACATCTGGCGCCTAGAGCGACCGCTCCTATCGGAGCGAGGTACCTAGGATCGGCGGTAAATTTTAGCAAATGCTTTTGGCTGGCTATATGAACTAGAAGTTTTAACATTTCGACGAAGGACATAGTATTATGTTCCTACACATTTATATAATTACAAACATTTGGATTAAGCGTCAACTTATCCTCGTACTAAGCAGTAATCATTAAAAGTCATTAATTAATATTCATAAGAATAGTTGTTAGCAATTAAAAGCTCCAACATGGTTAAACAGATACGGATTGTGAATACTGAATGATGAAACCTTTTGAAATTATACCTACATAATTATATGTTCCATGTTTTAACTACTAGGGTGTATTATATGAGAAAATGATATAAAATAATATTATAAATGCGAATGAGTTTGTTTACTTGTTTGTTACGCGTTCGCGCCTTAACTACTCAACTGATCATGATGAAATTTTGCATACACGTGGCACCTTTCATCCAGGAAAAAAAGTACTGTTACCGATCGAGCGAGGCGGCGGGCAAAAGCTAGTATTAAAAACAAACTTCTAAAATGTTTTAGGTGGATGTACTGTAAACACTCAAAGACGCGTGAACATAATATATCGATATCAATCAATATATGATGTATTAACTAATCTGAAACTGATAATATCAAAGAAGAGGAGCACCTTAAACCGGCGAGCGTGTATGAAGAATGTGATAAAAGAGAATGAAGCCAGGGAAGTGTGTCAGGATCGTAGCAAATGGAAATCCGTAGTCTCTGCTTACCCATCCGGGAAACAGGCGTGAATCTATGTATGTATGATGATATCAATTTCCTCAATCCACTACACAAAAGTAGCCACTTCACAAAACTTTAACAACTAATCGATATTTATATAACATTGATGATTACTATTCGATACATCGATTCATCGATAGAGTAATACATTACATTCCAACATCGTTCTATTTCAAGTGGCAGTCTCAAGTTTGAATGTGCCTGCATCATTTATTGCCTCTCGATTGTTATCTCTGACATAATAGGGCAGGTGTGTTCTACAAGTGGGTCTGAGATGATTCCGCGCTTATAAGGGCCTGTTTCAAGGCCACTCAGAGTTGGCGCGCTTTCTCTACGGTGTTAGTTCCCTTCTAACGTAGCACAAATAGAGAGGTGAATGAACTGTGACGCACACTAGGCGCGATGCGTTGGTGTATGGCGCAAGTGATTATTGATGATCATACGACTTCCCTATTTAATCTGTGAAGTCTTAGAATACCAGACATATTTAAAAATCTATTGTGTCTAGCCACTGGTGTGTCGCTGCGACTCAATAGGGTAATATTTACTGCACCTACTAAAATTAGCTGAAGAGATTGTTTTATTACTAGCTAAACTCTGAAACTAACAGTCCGATATGAAAAATCCTTTTTACGTTAGGTAGTCCGGTTATTGTAGTAGATAAGTATTGTAGGTATAGGTATATCACATCACAATAATCACAATGCAAGCCACAGAAACGGAGCAGTAATTATAAAAGTGGATCAAACCGCGATTAAAGATTATTGAGTTTGTTTGTTTGTTATGTTTTCACGCCTTAACTACTCGACCGAACATTATGAAATTTCGCATTACATACTGTCAGGGGTACTAAAAAGGGCAGTTTATCCGTAAAAAGACTATTCCTCAGCAAGCGAAGCCAGCGGGCAAAAGCTCAGGCGCGTGCGCTTCATACAAGCAAATAAGCACTGCATACCCTAGTCCGCTGGCTTATGTAAATCTATATAATCGAAATCTTTTTATTAAATACTACAATATAATATACATTTATAAATGAAATGTAGTGCCCTCGCAGAGGTTTCGGGTAGGGCGTGCATACCCTACCAGAAATCTTTGTGCACGCCCCTGCAAAAGCTAGTATACATTATATATCCTGTAGTCTGTTAAAAACTAGTTTTTGTTACATTTTATAGCTAAGATTGTAATATAAAGCAATAGCATCAGCCAAACGTTTATAGCGCGGCGTTCCTTTACCATACCTGTTTATTTTTTACGTCTTATCGTGACTGGCAATTATAGATTTGGTTTGGTTAATTTACTAGAAATACAAATTAATTGAAATAACTTTTTTCTTTTGAGTAATTAACGAAATATAGTATCTGAAGCAGGCGCGGATCCTCGAAGGCATATATTTATGTTTTATTTCTTTGGTACAGGTACCTATACCGATTTTTATTTAAGGCATTAAACGAAGTGGTCGCCTGTTACTATAATATTGTCTGTGAATGGTCTACGGACTTGCCTAGGGACCCATGAATCCCCTTTTTACAATATTTTAGATTTTTGCAGGCTTGTAAAATATCTGATCAGTTGTAGGCCAAGTCTCTAGAACGGTTTTTAGATCAGTCTGCTCCGAAGAACAGTTGCCTGGCAACGAGTAAAACGCTCGCTAAACAAACACTAGTATGATCCTGGCTTTAGCCGAGATGACTAGACAAATTACTGCGAACTAAGTCATTCCACTTGAACCGTTGCTTCCAGCATGGCTTTAATTTTAAACTAACTTTAGCCCGCAGTTTTGAACAGGAACAGTTCAGTTTCCTGGAATCTGGACCTATACCTATGTCTTTATCTTGACCCTGACAAAGTATATGCGAAATTTGGCGAGCGTTCCAGTGATTAAGGCGTGAAAGCGTAATAAACAAACTCACATTCGAATTTTAAATATTATTTAGAATTTAAATACACCTGCGCACACGCTGTTTCTTATATATAGAACCACACAACATCGGTCGATAAAGGCCATGAAGGGCCGTTATTACACTTGTATGAACAGATGCTATACATCGAGTATA
Source organism: Catocala nupta (assembly GCA_963675205.1). Classification (NCBI taxonomy): domain Eukaryota; kingdom Metazoa; phylum Arthropoda; class Insecta; order Lepidoptera; family Erebidae; genus Catocala; species Catocala nupta. The sequence goes on from OY776103.1 coordinate 1,333,913, forward strand.
CGTATTTATATCCCTACGTTTCACTATATTCGTAGCTAGTTTATTTTTACAACTATTTGGGAAGCCGCTGAGTGGTATATCGGGAGTTATTTAGATACTTCCTTGGATTTACGTAATGCGTTTACATAACAGGTGCAACATGCAAAGGCTAAGAAACATCCTTTATTTTTTTAGATTAGCCTTAAGAAGTGTTTTGATATATCTATATTTATATTATAAAACTAGAGATTATTTGTTTCTTTTTATTTTAAGCTCGTTAATTACGAGAACTACCAATTATATTTGAAACATTTAGGGATTTCTACTATTTAAGCCTAACCTAATACCTACTTTGCTCCACATGACTTAACAGTCCGCCGTAAGCATATACACGTAATCATAACATGGGATCCATAAAGTAGTCAACACAACTTCAACAGACTAAGAAATATTCAAAACTCTAACCAATTTTATAGTAGCATTTTACTACTATTGAGATCAGCTTCTCAATCAACGAGATAAAAAATAACACCGTGGCTGAGTTGGAAAGACAGGACCGTAAGCTGACCACCACTATCAGTACAGGTTAAACATCTCACTAGATATGGACTGTTGTGACCAACTTTCAATAGTGGAATGAAAACAAGAATCTACTGGCTCATTACTTTAAAAATTATTTATTGCTAGCAAAAAGCTCCAGGACTTTCTTTTATAAGATCAAGTCAGCAAACTAGCAAACAGCCTGATGGCATGGACAAATAACTGTTAAGTACTACGTAAAGAAGCGACACTAATTCACTAGCAGTACGACTGGCAGTACTGCAGTGCCGGCGTCATTCAGCTATCACGCTCGCGCACGAACGAAAAGTACTTATACGTTGTACACTGTTAGCAAATTTGGATAAAGCTGGACACACAAATAAACTGTATCCTGGATTATTACTTTTAACACCGGTATGTGTCCGTATCACCCCTGGTGTCAATTGTCATGAACACCGAATGTAGTATCACGCATTCCAATAACAAGCTAATAAAAGGATAGGCCCTGGTAACGCTTATATAGTCAAATAGTTTAAGTATGAAATGGTGTATTTTGAGACAAAAATGCCCGCCGTGGACAACATCTCAAATACAGCAGCAAAAAGGCTTGACTCCCAATATAATGACTTAACTAGAATAATTCCATAGCGCAGGCATGATGTTTACAAACACAGTCAATGTTTATACATTTCAAACCTGAGCACAATGTTTACATTGCAATGCATTTATTAAAGTTGTGTATGGTATAAAAGCAGTCCATTTCTGTACGTCTAAAATGAGAACTGGAACTACTTTGATCTATCAGTTATCAGTTTGTTTACGTAAAATAGAAAGCTTTTCTTCTAAATAGGATTACGAAGCCCAAATATAGAACATATATGACGGCGCTTCGATGTTTTGAGAGTGTCAAGAAACGTCAAGAACGACAGCTGACATTTAACAAGCGCGTTTGACGTTTCCCCACTCTGACGCAGCTCTGAGCTCTTTTGCACGCGGTGGTCGAACGGGACATAATCCGTTTGCATCGCGCTCAAGCAAGACGTGTTCAGTGAAGTGTCGTAGTGTTTTAGTTGATTAGAAAGTGCTGATTGTAATACTATTAATATTTGGTTAAAATAATAATCGTACGTCGTTAATTATTTGTAACACGTGGTTTTAATTCTCCTCGCCCGACTACCCACGATAGTTTAGAAATAAATATGGACCCTGAATTGACCAATGATGCCCATGTGCCGTTATCAGAAGTGGGATGTGAAGGGCTTGCTCCAAAGGAGAATAGCTGCGCAAAAACTCCAGCACCGGCATTGGAATCAAGCTTGCCTCAACAGATGGAGTTGTTCTTATCCCGATTGATGGCTATATCACAGCCGCAACCTTCGAGCAACGTATCTACACAGCTGATTAAATTCGATCCTGATGACAAAGAAGCGGATATCGAAGGTTGGTGCAACGTGACTGAAATCGTAGTAAACAACCGTAAGTTAGAAGGCGCAGAACTACTTTTGTTACTCACACGTGCGCTCAGAGGCCGAGCTGCTACCTGCTTAACACGACTGCAGGCTTCGCAGCTGACATGGCCTCAAATAAAAGAAGTATTGCTTGCGAAGTTTGCCAAGCCTATGATGCCACAGGATTACTTTGATGAAATTCTACGTTTTCAAGTTGGCGTTAAAGAGACCGCGAGTGAAGCAGCCGTGCGCCTTTGGAACATCATCGAACGCATTCCGCGGATGGAGATGTCTGAAGATGTTACAACGGGATTTGTATCTTCAGTTTTATGTCAAAAAGATGCCGCGATTCGCCGTGAGTTGCACTCCCATAACTTGACCACTAGATCTCAACTTCTCCGCGTCCTCAACTGCATTTCACTGAAACGAAGGCACGAGGGTAGTGATAACCATGACACGGATGTAAAAAGGACCCGATTCAACGAATCACGCTTCATGGGAACTTGTCATCGCTGCGGTACTTCAGGTCATAAAGCGATAGACTGCCGCAAGCGAAAAGAAGAGCCTACTATTTCAGAGAAGAAGCACGACCAAACATCCAGAGCCGCTGATAAGTCAAGACCAACCACCTGCTACGTGTGTGGGCGACCAGGACACTTGGCGTCTGCCTGCCCAGATCGAGCGGGTGGCAGCGGAGCAGCGGCGATCAAAGAAGTCCATGTGTGTGAACGCAAAGCATCAAGGAGCACCTTGACTACATCATCCGATGAGCCAGTTTCCTTTCTTTTTGATAGTGGTTCTGCTTGTTCGTTAGTAACTAACAGCTACGCCGAGAAGTTCCCTGGTGCTGCGCAGAATGATTTAGTTTATTTGACGGGCATAGGCAGGGGGGATATAGAATGTGTTTCCCAGGTTATTAGCCCCATCAATGTTCAAGGCCTCTCGCTCTCAGTGTTGTTTCATATAGTACCTGATGGGACTATCACCGAACCAGTCATAATAGGTAGGGATATACTAGAAAATAACGTACACGTGCACTTGTATAACAATGAAGTTACCTTTTCTCAGCGTAAAGTTGTTAATTTATCTGACAAGTCCAGTAATGACTTTGATTTTAAAAATATTGATACAGACTTAGGAGGTGACGACAAGCTAGCATTGATTAAAATCTTAAAAAAATATAGTGAGTTTTTCGCCGATGGTATACCAACGCGACGGGTTAAAACAGGCGTTCTCCGCATAGACCTTATTAACCCAAATAAGACCGTACAAAGGCATCCCTATAGATTAGCACCTGCGGAAAAAGAAATAGTCAACGCGAAAATAGAATCCCTATTAAAAGCGGGCGTTATTCGGGAAAGCAGTTCTCCTTTTGCTAGCCCCATTTTGCTGGTAAAGAAGAAAGATAACACTGATAGAATGTGCGTAGACTATAGGGAGCTCAACGCTAACACGCGTCCCGAGCACTACCCGCTGCCTCGTATTGACGAACAAATCGACCGTCTTCATGGCGCACACTATTTTTCGACCTTAGACATGACATCCGGTTACCACCAGATAGTCGTAGACCCCGATAGTATAGCTAAAACGGCATTTGTGACACCGGATGGCCAATTCGAATATTTGACGATGCCGTTCGGCTTACGAAATGCCGCTTCTGTATATCAGCGGTGTATAAATACAGCCCTAGGTCCCTTAAAGGACAAGGTAGCGCAGGCCTACATGGATGACGTCATGTGCTATTCGAGTGACGTCATCGCAGGATTAGAACGCCTAGACCTAACTTTGAAAGCCCTCACTGACGTGGGTTTCTCTTTGAACTTTAAAAAGTGTAAATTCATGAAAAAGGAAATAGAATACCTCGGTTACGTCATAAAAGCAGGAGTAGTTACACCGAACCCTAGAAAGATACAGGCTTTAGTTCACGCCCCGACTCCAAAAACAGCTACACACGTTAGGCAATTTTTAGGCCTAGCTTCTTATTTCAGACGGTTCATACCAAATTTCACCCGTATAGTAGGACCTCTTTACCCGCTAACAAAATTGAAAGGGCCTATAAAATGGACAGATGCTCACAAGGAAATCCATAAAAAAAATTGTTGACATTCTGACGTCAGAACCGGTATTAACAATATTCGATCAAGACTCGCCTATCGAACTTCACACTGACGCGAGTTCAGAGGGCTACGGGGCCATACTAATCCAGAGGAAACATAGTGTCCCTCACGTGATATCTTACTTTAGCCGTCGAACGTCTGACACAGAATCAAGATATCATTCTTATGAATTAGAAACCCTGGCAGTCGTTCGTGCGGTTGAGAACTTCCGGCATTACTTATATGGTCAGCACTTTACTGTCTTCACCGACTGTAACTCTTTGAAAGCGTCCAAATCGAAAACTGACTTGACACCGCGCGTACACAGGTGGTGGGCATTCCTACAAGCGTACGATTTCGATATCGTTCACAAGCAGGGCACTAGCATGAGCCATGCTGACTATCTATCTAGAAATCCCGTCTTGGAGCCCACACCTGGTTCGCAGGGACTGAATAATTTAACTGTAGATACGAACAAGAAAGTTCATTTTGTAGAGCTACATCAGGGTTGGCTAGCTGTAGAGCAAAAGCGCGATAGCGAAATTTGTGACCTTATCAACAAACATCAAAACAACGAGTTGCCCGAAGCGATTGCGCACACTTATGATGTGCGGAAAGGCGTACTGTACAGGAAAATCGAACGCCATAAAATCAGCTCCTGGTTACCAGTTGTACCAAGATCGCTGACATGGACACTCATTAATCACATTCATACGGAAATTATGCATCTCGGTGCAGATAAAACGCTTGATAAGATATATGAACAGTACTGGTTCCCACAAATGAGCAAGCAGGTGCGTAAATTTGTAGATTCATGCATAGTATGCAAAGCTTCAAAGGGATGTTCAGGAGCACAGCAGGTTCGGTTACATCCAATACCTAAAGTATCTACACCGTGGCACACGGTACATATAGACATCACGGGTAAACTTAGTGGCAAAAGTGATAGGAAAGAATATGCATCCGTTATCATAGATTCGTTCACGAAATATGTTCTCCTAGATTACACACCTTCTCTTGATGCTGCTAGTGCGATTCAATCTCTCAAAAAGGCAATTCACTTATTCGGTGCACCGAAGCGCATAATATCAGACCAAGGTAGGTGTTATATTAGTGCAGATTTTAAACGGCTTTGTAGCGACCATAGTATAGAGCTTCACCTTATCGCTACTGGCTCCAGTAGAGCCAACGGTCAAGTGGAGCGCGTAATGCGCACTCTAAAATGTCTACTCACGATAGTAGAGAATGACCCAAACAAAACGTGGCGCGACGAACTCCCCGAGGTTCAGCTCGCCTTGAATAGCACTAGATCTAGAGTAACAGGCTACTCCCCAACGGAACTGATGTTCGGCATACGAGCAAAGTCATTAGGAATGTCAACCTTATCCTTGCACACCGAACCTGAACCCCGTTTAGACTTGGACACTATTAGACATAATGCTTCCGAGAATATTAAAAAGGCTGCTTCGTCAGAAGTAGAACGCTTCAACCGAGGTAGAGCAATGGTGAAACCATTTAGCGTAGGCGACTTTGTCTTTATCAAGGGTAGTGAGCGTAACCAAACCAAACTACAGCGAAAGTTCAAGGGTCCTTTTACGATCGATAAGGTATTAGATCACGATAGATACGAGCTGAGAGACATTGATGGGCCTAACCGAACCTATAAGTACGCCCATGAAAACTTGCGCGCAGTACCCAGGGGTTACGAGGGATTGATTGAAGTAGCTACCTCGTTAGTAAATGAGGCAGAGGAGGCCGAGACGGCGGAAGGCCATAGTCATGAGAGTGGAACGGTAACATCGGATGATGATAGTGATACAGAATCGATATCTAGTTCACACACATTGACTGCAAGCTCGGGCACCCTCTCTGCCTCCGAACATGATGAGTAATAAATGGTGAGTTTATAACAATTGTGTAAATTATGTGCTTTCATCGAGCATTAATGTAAGATCCAGCGAGGATAGGCAGTTGGGAGTAGTGTGGTTGATCAACGGGGCTGGCCCAAAACGGGTCGATGCCCCTGATTAGACTACGCTTTCCTAGATGGTATGCAGTGTAGTTGACCGATTGGGCTGGCCTTAACCGGGTCGACGCCTACGGTCAGGCTACAACTTCTTTGATACGAGCTGGGTGGCAGGAGATTGGTCCGAGACTGGCCTATGCGGGTCGACGTTCCGGACCAATTGATTGCCGCAGCTGCGTGTGGTTGTTGTGACTGGTGGAAGGGACGCTGACAGGTTGTCCGGTCCACCGGACCATGTGAGTTGGTGGGTGGTCGAAGGGACGCCAGAAGTCAGTTGTCCGCCCAGTGTGTTTAATTTTGATGTGAAGCGTGAAGATCGAGATCTTTTTAAACAGGTGGTGTAAATGGTCAGGGATGGGCGAGCGTGCCCAAATGTGAACTACAGATTTCTGTTTGGTCTTTGCAGATATCTCGAGGCGTGAGCAGTCACACGAGGACGTGCGAATGTCAGTCCGGCCGTGACGGCGCTTCGATGTTTTGAGAGTGTCAAGAAACGTCAAGAACGACAGCTGACATTTAACAAGCGCGTTTGACGTTTCCCCACTCTGACGCAGCTCTGAGCTCTTTTGCACGCGGTGGTCGAACGGGACATAATCCGTTTGCATCGCGCTCAAGCAAGACGTGTTCAGTGAAGTGTCGTAGTGTTTTAGTTGATTAGAAAGTGCTGATTGTAATACTATTAATATTTGGTTAAAATAATAATCGTACGTCGTTAATTATTTGTAACACGTGGTTTTAATTCTCCTCGCCCGACTACCCACGATAGTTTAGAAATAAATATGGACCCTGAATTGACCAATGATGCCCATGTGCCGTTATATACGTATGTATACATAATATATTATGTAGGTATATACAGTATCACGCTTGCATATTCTAGAAAGAATTAGCAGGCGTATAACACATCTAAATTTCCCTAACAATGTTTAAGTCACACGGGATAAACGATAAACGTATTGTCATCTACTAGACATAACTTGAGACTGCGTGCTGCTACGAACAAAACTTCCTAATTGAAAAACGCCTTTGCTTATTACGACAATCATACCCAGAACTTCAAATTCACACATCTGAACTAACAAGTCACCTTGAACATGGTCTTTCATTTCTCAAAATAATCAAACAATGCTTACAGTAGTGACTAATTTCTAAAACAGTTTAGGACTTTACGTTGCTATGGTAAACTTACTAACTAAAAAAATACAGCAGTGGACCAAAAACCAGCTTTGAAAATGGTCTTCAATCACTCAAAAATAATCAAATCAGATAAACTGTAGTACAAATTTCCAAAATGGTTTAAGAGTTAGTGTTGCCACCGGTGCTTTTCAACACCATTGCACATGACGTGAATCATACCCAGAACTTCAAAAACACACACACCAACGGCCCAAAAATCATCTTTGCGTGTGACCAAACCAGTAAAAAAAAATTAAAAATCACTTACAGCAGAAACAAAGTTCAAAAATACACCGAACATTGGATGCGCTGTCCTATTTATCCCTCAACACTATATTCCACTCAGCACACAGATCTTCCAACCTCAACTGCACTAAACAAACTGCCAAAGAATTGCATGTGAAAGCCAATTACTCATAATTTGGCTAATCTAACATGCACAGAACTCGTTTGTCTTTCGATTCCCGGTTACCAAACAGGTTTTCTTTCAACTTTCTTTAGTTGCATACCAACAATTGATATTTCAATTGTTATTCATGTACCTGTAGCTATTTATGTATGGCTCAATGAAAGAAATATGAGGGTTATTACTTGAGCATTTGCTTATAATTAGGACTACCGCATGCAATTCATGAAAATCTCTACTAATATTGCAATGTGCGATTTTTGTAAGTTTATATAGACAGTAATCTCCGGAACCACTTTACCTATTTGTTTTTTTTTTTTCATTTGTAGTAGGTAAATTATTCCAAATGGACATAGGCTGCATATTATTTCCACCGCAAACAAAGCCGGGGCGTGTTACTAGACCCTAGCTCCCTGTGTGTAGTTTTATTGTTTACGGTTAGATCATTCCTAAATCAAACTTGGTAAGGCTATATCTTAACGTTGTGCAGGACCCAAAATTTAAAAAAGACAAAATCTGTATATATTTACTTTAGTTTATCGTACGAGTGAGCCGGCTCGTCCTGTAAATACCACCTTCTTGTAGAAAAAATAAATATTTTATGCATAAAACAAGAAATTAAGTTAATCATGTAAACTTACATATAAATAGAAATAGACAAAAAGTCTATGTATAGAATACACATATTCTCTAAATAGTTGTAATTGTTATAAATATCTTAGATGCTGTCGACTCTAAAGCAGTATGTGGCCTGAACTGTTTCTGAAATTGGGCGGAAATCCCCGCTGCTATCTTTTGAAGAGTCTTATGACATTGTCACTATGTAGTCAGACATTAAAACGAAAAAGAAACAGTAATACACAAGCTAATTTCTTCTCGGGATAGTTCTAAATTCAAGCCTAGAAGCAGTGTAAACTTAACGCTAAACGTTTTCCTTCAGTGTGCTTTTACAGTTACCTTCGTGTGCCGACCTCATTAGTATGTAGTTCTTAACTAAACTAGTAACGGGGGAAATAAAGCCTGCTCTAAACTGTTACTGCACGTGTCTTGTATTATGTTAAAGGATCTGCTCTGACCTAAAGTTTAAAGTAGTTTGTTATATTCAAGCGACACTTGTATTAGGCAGCAATAATTTCACACTAGGAATAATTCCTGAGGCGCGAGGGACTTTATAAACATTATCATAACGGACACAAAGAACACCCCTTATCGGGACAACTATTTTTCGGTCACAAATCTTTGTCCTGCTTGGGGTTTTAAACCACAATGCTTGGCGCAGTAGCTGTAACGAGTCGACCGTTTAAACCAATACGCCATCCGTGCCGTAAATTTTTACGGGGTCACCCACAATGTGCATGAGAATAAACGAGATGGGTGTAAAAACCCAGGATACAACCTCTTCGTCTTAAATGTAAAAGTAATGAAAAGAATTGACCGCTATATCTCGGGGGTCTTTTGACCCACAGTGCCCATATTGGACCGAGGTATGAACCCAAGGTGTCTGCACGCCAAGTTACAAGTCAATCGGTCCAGTGGTTCCGGCGTTATGCCTGTCACTAACAGACAGACACACAGACCCACATAGTATTTTCATTAACCTCTTCGAAGAAGACTCAGATGTTAATAATTAATGGATTTCACTTCATTTAATGTTAAAAAATAACATTTACTAGGCTTGCTCTATTTGAATTCCTAAGCAAAGCCACTGCACACGTGTTCGTATGAATAAAATCGTACCAGTAATTAAATAAATTAGTCAGTTACGGATACAGGACTGTCTTGATGGCCTCAAGTGGGCAAGAGTGTTATTCTGTTTTACTATTAAGATATTCTCAGTGGCAGCACGCAGTCTGGAGCTGTGCCCAATAAACGGCATGGCTCGCTTTTATTACGTGGGACCTATAAACTATCGCTGGCAAAAAGCGGATGTTATACACTTCTACCTCCCACCATGTGGTTATAGGCGTAAAACTATTTATGTAAAGGACTCCATAACATCCCTAGCTTTACTGAAGCGGCAGCTATCTGAAGAATATGTAAGTGTCTCTTGGGTACGAGGTAGCTTGCTATAACGAGAACCGAGTCTGTAGATTTGGGTGCAACTGGTACCTATGGTGCTTTCAGGCACTGAAAGATACATTAGACCTCTCTCATATAACCGTACGGTTGCTGAAGTGTTCGGTATATCATAAACAGGGTCAAATCGTGGCATTCGGCATCTCTGACAGAAAAATACCGAAGAGAACGCTCAAAACTTAGAAAACAATAAGTAGGTAACGTTAAACAATTCGATGTTATATAACTCGTTGGCTATTCGCGGACCAGTCGTTCGACCTTGGACAACAAGTTACGCACATAAGGACCATACAAAAACTATTGTTAATGACTTTTTTCGAGTGGCAACACTCTGATATCGTCCGATACCACGTGGGTGACGAAATCGTACATTTATATGCAGATTTTTTAAGATCCTATAAAAAGGCTGATTCATACTAGTAAGGAATAGGCTGAGTATATCTATTAGTAAATGGAGACCTGCACTCTTTGCCTACCTCAAAGGAAATCCGGCGTGAGTTTATATATATAAATATGTTTGCACGACATTTAGCAATTTTAATAGGTATGTGTGAAATTCCTATTCAATAAGGCGAAAGATCCTTTTGATAAAATTAGCATATTTATCTCATGGGCTGAAAAATCTTGCCTAGTCTAGTTCAACGATTGATTGTATGCAACGTTCTCATCTGTTTGAGCCTTACACATAATACAATTTTGTCTCAAGTTGATATGCATTTCCGCATAGGATAGGTCCATTCAAAATTAGGACATATTGAGACATGACTTATTAAGCAATACTATTTAAAAAAGAACACACGTCAAAAGATAACAATATATGTATGCCAACGTTTACAAACGAGGCGCTCATAACCAGTTGCACTCACTGATCGGTAAACGATTAGCGAGGTTAAACAACGTTAGATGCGATCAGTCTATAGATGGGTGACCGCTTAGTGATATTTCAACTGAGCGTCTCCGTGCTTCGGAGGGCACGTAAAAAGTCGGTCCCGGTTGTTGCCGAAATGACAGCAGACGTTAAGCCATGTCAGAGGCCTACGGGCGGCTTGAACTACTCTTGACAACAGGCTGGCCACTAACCACACGAAAAGAAAGAAGAAGAAAGAAAGAAGAAGAAGAACGTTTACAATATATTTTTAAATGAAAATAGTAATTTGAATATCCTGCTCGATGAGTCAGATAATGCCTAGCCTCGACACAAAACTTATATCTATTTACTTTACACTGAAAAAGATTACCGTGGAACGGATGGAGTACCTACCTAGCTAGTTGTTTAAGTGGTCGCCTTGCCACCGTTTTGAATTCGATCTCCACACTGGCAAAAAATTCTGTGGTCTACAAACAGTTGTTCCGTGTCTGGGTGTTTTTTACGTCCATTATCTGAATGTTTGTAAGACACAGAAATTAAACTTAGTGCGGGAGTTATCTCGATAAAACAAAAAATATGTGCCACTCGTTATTATTTACCAAAGAATTTTTCGCAAGACATCTACATATTTGTCCAAATACTGGCAAAACATTTTCCAATTCTTGCATATTACATCAATCTGTCTAAATCCTAGACGTTAAACAGTTACATGACCCCAGCAACTTTGACGAGAGATATTGCCAATAGCATTGTGTCCCGTTTTTATCAGTTTCAGAGTTAGTTTTCTTTTTATTTTGCAGCTAATTTTCTGTCTGGTGCATTGATCTCGATGTCTTGTCACACAAAAACTAGCATTGCATGTAATGAAGCTAGCCATTTCCTGTAATTGACTTTTACCGCTTTCATAGCAAAAGTAAAGAGAAAAGCTTTCTTATTTTGACCTAAATGTAATATTTTCTTAAGAGCAATATAGCTAGGTTTCTTTTAGAAAATATATACCTAACATTACTTAATTTTTGTTTATTGATCATTGATTCAAATACCAAGACGGACAAATATTGTATTTTAGGCTTTTTCCAATAGGACAAGTCATTTTTCGAGGCTCATTTTCTGGGTGAATAAATTATTTCTTTTTGTAAATAGTACCTAATTTGTGCTTTTGTTAAATACATTTTGGTTGGTGACGTATTTACCATGTATTTCTAAAATATATACAAAAACTGGAGCCTTTTTATATTCCAAAAATATATTTAACACATCTACATTTGTTTTTAAATCACACGTAATAAGGCTTTTGTTGTCTCCTGGGCATTATTCCAGACTCGCACCGGAGTCTGGAATAATGCCCAAGATAAAGTTACTGAGACTTTTAGACCTAAAACTCAATCAAACTTTGTCCGGTCCGGGTCGCATTCACTACAGCAGCGGCACCGAGGCAGTGATTTATTAATAATTAATAAGTATTAGGGCATAATATCTGTACTTTTCCTTCAAGCGGCCATAGCAGGCAAAGAAAAAATACGTAATCCCGAACTTAAAGCGCCTTCATGTACCTATCTTGTGTCTATGATGTCAAATTACGATCTCTCAATTACACAATTATCTATCGTCGGTTTCGTGCGAGCACCGAACACGCAACACATCAATCTGTTCTCATCACGGCAGTTACTCATAGGAATGCGTCTCATGCGTTGAAAACGATGATATATAATCATTTTAATGTAATTAATAAGTTACTCCTGCTTCTCGTAGCTTAAATTTACTGTTGTTTATCGTCGGTCAAAAGGTCTTGGGTTTGATTCACAACCGATACCTAACAGCATCAACCGACCTAGGAATATATCGCAAAATGCCACGATCGCTAGTTGCGCAAAAATTTACGATAGACCAATGAGCCAATCAGTTACTCTTTGCACCATCACACGGTGACAACAATGGATACCATTATTAACAAACATAAACAGTTACTAGTCGTACACGACGGGGTAGCCAGTGGTTACGAATTTCCATTTTATTATGTTCCTTTATATCTTTATAGCTAACTTATTTAGTTATCACATTCGTCACGGCAATCGATTTATTTATTCTGTTCTGGGGTCTTACCACCAACTCTTAAAGTATTGTCAAATTATGGGCGAGAATGTATAGCTTTGTCTCCTTTCCGCTCATTCAAGACAATGTTTTAAGAATAATGGTAACATCTCTACTCTGTAATAATAACAGCCCTGTATTCAAATTGTCCCACTGCTAAGCACGGGTCTCCTTTCAGTGTGAGAAGGATTATGTCATAGTCCACAACGCTGGCCCAGCGAGGATTGGCAGACATCAAACATTATGGACAACTCTTAAAAATGAGGTTTCCTTACTCTTAAAAATGAGGTTTCCTTACGATGTTTTCGTTTAGCATTTCTTCTCTACTCTAGTCAATAAAATTTTCGAATACCCTCAAATGAAACAACATGAAAGTGTATGTCTAGGAAATTCACCAGCTAAACACGCCAGCCTTTGTTGTCCGTAGTTCATAAGTGCTTACTGTCAATTAGTAACTGGCTAAGACAACGTGTGGTTGTAGTTTTTGGGCGAGTGCCACAAGGGTCAATGAACGCGGTAATGAGCGAATGTGCCATGCTCGGAGCCAAGGTTGGACCAATAGACGCTAAGTGTTGAAGGGGGAACTCGCTTGCGATTATTTATTAAGGAGTCCAGACTACTTGGATTGTTTTATAGTCAGTTGTTTATAAGAATGTTTGACATCTCAATTAAGCGGCAACCAGACAAATTAAAAAAGCCTTGTTCCCGGGACCCAGGGTAAATGACATTTCTTTATAGTTTTTTTTTAAAGATATTATGTTTTTGATTGATTTAATTATTTAATTTAATTTATTGATTAAGATAATTTATCATTCTTAAAAACCGCTAAAGAAACACTGACGAAGAAAGGAGGCATGACCCAGAATTGTTGACGTATACAGATACATTTGTCTTATCAACACATTAATAAATTAAATGAAGCGGCAGCACAATGATTAATGCGGACTTGCGATCGAGAAGTCGTATGTCGGGTAGTTTGGAGACTCACCGTTGGAACTTCTTGGTGGGTCCTGGAAGACAAAGTTACGACAACCCTCTTTAAGCACAAGTTTTGACCTTACTGGAGGGATTGACACGAATACTAGTCATTTGCAAAACAAATTACAAGTTGTTATCTTATAAAATAAATTAATGTAAGCAAAAGAAACAAAAATCGTGTACCAAACAAATATTTGGTGTTTTGGTCCAAATACTGGTCATTCATAAAAAAACGTATACCAGATTGAGTCTATTAATGGTAGTTAATGGAGTTTCAATGGCACTGTAGGATAAGTAGCACATTGTACAAATAACGGCACCGTAATATTACTTTGTTAGATAAGTTGTTTTTGACTTATGATATAAATATATTATATCCAACTGTATATTCTCGAATGCGTAGGTGGAGGAGTATTATGTCCAGATTTAGTCCGTTCAAGAAAAGTTAAGTACGACCTACTAAGTTTTTATCCGGCCTTGGCCAGGGCACATAGGACTATACAACCACCTACCAATAACTTGACCAACCTGCTTCGTTTCTTATTATAAATATGATCTTTGGTAAACAACAAGTGTTTTGCATTTCACTAGGCATTTTTGAAAATAAGTAGATTGGATTTTGGCCAATAGGCGATCTTTCAAAGACATTGTATATTACACAATCAGCTGGTACTTAAGTCAGAAGAAACAGACTTTACATTTTTAATTAGATATAACAGGCTTCTGCTGCGAGCTGCGCCCGCATGGTTGTCAATTATAAAAGTGTTACAGCGCCATCTAGTGCAAATTACGGCAAAATAGCATTATCAAATCATCAGTAAAGCTTTTCGATTTTTAGGCTGTAAATTATAATATATGTCAGTTTAGATTATATTGCAAATGCGTGCTTACTAATTAAAATCCGTTCAATGGCTAGAATGAGATCGAAGAACATACATTCTAGGTGACATACCTACCTACTCAAAGAAATAGTATGCTTTCTAAATGTAAATACACCTTAACCTTAGATGATAAACAATTTTAAACGCAGCTTTGCTAGCTTCAAATGGCTCTATAGCCTTCTGAAGTGCACCTTCAACACGCCAGACGGAATATTCCTTAGGTACAGACAATATTGACACACAGTTTCTGCACACAAGTGTTGCGTCGCCGCCTCAATATTTGTATAAATAACGTGACTTTTAACATGTACCTACTTACTTTTACGTAGTTTCGATAATACCTGTAAGTGTGATTAACACCTTCCAAATTTTAACTAACTAATCCAAAAAATCTCAAGAATAATAAAATGCAATATATTGTATCGAATTGCTATTTACCATGGATAACTAACTGCGGTCTATGCATAATCTCTACATCTCAGGTCTTGAGTTATATTGAAATAACCGACAAATAACACGCAGATTCAGCACAGCGACTCTCAATTGCAACATTTATGATTACATGCGGTACTCAAATTACGTATATTCAAATACTTTAAACAACTAATCAATTTACCTAAAGCTACATGAAATCTATAGATGAACTAGTTATTTAAAAAGCTAAATGCATGTAACTATTATTATGTATAACAATCTTGCAATGAGACGTTGCCAAGAATAATTATATGCCGAGCGAAATTGTCAACATATTGTGTAGCTAGTTTAGACAGAATTGAAGCGGAATATGCAACAACATTGCGCAACATCACGAGTTGCCTCGGCGACACTTGTTATGACGGGAGATCGATACACTAGACAAAATATCATGGTTTACTCTTTTTTTGTCGTGTATTAATGAATCCTGTATCGTTATAATAGTGTAATTGACTGACATTTATGGTTTCATTCAAATAGTTAGATTACCCAAGCTCTAGAATATAAAAACTAATTAATAGCTTCTCGATAACAAATAAGATAAGCGTTTAAAAACTGGTAGTAGGGGTAATTGTCAAATGACAGAAAAAGGATGCACGATACAAACTGTGACGTAACTGCTATTTGAATTCAGCTCTCCGAGGGAGATAGCGAAGTATACTACAACCCCACTTTTATATCCTATTAATTACTTCGTTATTTTGCAACCAATTTTAATACTGTTTGCACAAAAAGATTTCACTTCATTGCTATTTGCTCTTATGTGTAAAAGAATATACAAAATCAAACATAGGCAACTATCCTATTATATAAATGCTAGTAAAAAAATAAAGAATCTGCAATACTTTAACCTTTTTTAAATGCACATTCGCACATGTCACATTATCAAAATTCTGTTACCATCCCACCGTCTGCTCAGTGTTAAAATACTCAATTTAATTATAAATTAACAATTGTACCGATAGCTTGTTTATAAGTATAATACAGTGCACTGTTATCTCATTCATACATTGTATAATGAATAATTATATACTGAAATTTTCCTTAAAGAATTAGGCCATTTATGCAGTAACCGCCGTGTTTACTTATAGATAAACGGTCTTATGCGGTGCATATTTCAACAATAGGTAAGGAGGATACTGTAGGTATATTAGGTTCAATCGATATTGACCACACACGCTGTTTACTTGTGCAGGCGTTGAAGTTACTCGATGCAATTCATTCAATATTGAGATGTATTTTTATTTACTACCTCGCCGATAGTAAACCGTTGAATTTGTAGCGTAGTATTAGATTTCCTCTACACTTATTAATGTTTCTTACTTTGTTTTACAATAATAACTTTCGTACTTAATTTCATAATTTACGTTCGTGATAATGTATTCGATATACAAACATCGATATATTATTCGTATAACCAATCGTAAATCAAAAATAGCATTGATATGAATTTGCAAACTTGCAAATCATTGATGTTCTTGTTTACAAATATTTGTTAAAGTCACAACTTCGCTCACAAAATAGGAGAGATCTATAATTATATCTATCCGGTAAGTAGGTCTGCGAAGAGAAGAGGAAAGATCCACCGGGCGATGGCATTAGCATATTGGCAAACACATGTTCGGTAATCAGGTTGTCGTAACGTCAATGAATTGAGCACCTGGTCTGTGCGGCATATTGTCAATTTAAACCCCGCATCGGCAGATGAAAATACATATGTACATATGTATGTGTGTTTTATTGGTAGTCGACTTTGGGTATTTATGTATCTATGATTGAATTGTATGTATACTGTATAGCTCGCGGTATATCTGACTGCACGGATGGCGTAGTGCCTAGTGGTTTAAATGGTCGTCTCGCCACTGCCGCCGCGCCGAGTATTGAGGGTTCGAATCCCACACGGCACACAAAATTTTTGTGATCCACAAATGTTTGTTCCGAGTTTGAGTGTTCTTTGTGTCCGTGGTTCGAACGTTTGTAAAGTCTCCCGCGACACAGGAATTATTCCTAGTCCGAGAAAATATCTTGGAAAAATAACAAACGCATTAGGGCATAATGCCCGGTGCATACCTACGTTCTTTTTTAATGCTATACTTAGTTGCTAGATAATCTTTAAAATAACCAGAAACACAAGGACAACTTAAATATGTCTAAATAAATAGCACGTTACGACCGTCTATTAAGCATACATATTGAAATACGTAAGTACTCCTACAACTAAAAAATGGATCTATTTGGCCACGACTATTATGCGTACAACTATTGAAAAAAGTGAATGAGGCAAGAAATCAGGGTCAACCAGTTCTAACTTTTAAGGCATTCTGTATTTGGAGTCTATTGTAAAAATAATGAATAAATAGTATTTCTTTTCCTTGATTTTGTCCGAGTACCATCCCCAACGGTGTTGATACCGTTGATATGTTGATACCTATATAAAGCTTATAAAGCTGAAGAGATTGTTTGGTTGAACGCGCTAATCTCAGGAACTACGGGTACGAAATGAAAAATTATTTTAGTGTTGGATAGTCTATTTATCGAGGAAGGTTATAGGCTATATAACATCACGCTACGATCTACGGGAAACGGGGGTGAAACCGCGGCCACATCTAGTAGAAAATATTTGTTAAACTGAATTCTTTTGTCAAACAAAAGGCCCTGTATGCAAAATCCTGCTGTAAAAAATAACGATGCATGGTTGGCGTAGTAGTTAAACTAATCGCCTCGCCACTGCCATTGCGCCTAGTGTTGTAGGTTCGAATCCCACACAGGACAGAAATTTATGTGATCTGCAAATGGTTGTTCCGAGTCTGGGTGTCTTTTGTGTCCGTGTTTGAATGTTTTTAAAGTTTCCCGCGATACAGGAATTATTACTAGCGCAGGACTGGTCTTAAAGAAAAAGGTATAAGATGGTAATAAATATGCGTCGGGTAGAGGTTAAACACGCTAATTGTTGAGGCTATTAGGAGACAGTAATGTTACTGCATATGATGCAGTCTCTGACCTGCAGTCTATGATATTCCTGCGATGGGGTCTCAATGACGAGAGAGCTCAGTAAAGTTGGCGTTTATCAAACGCATAAATGTAGTACCTAGGTTCCTTTATATCTTTATTCTTGTATGCAGCTAAAATGCACCAGCTCAATACAATGGGAGAAATATAACAGTATCGTATACACAAATGGCGAGGAAACATACAAACTAACATACACATACACATGCACTCACACAGAAAATGTAGGTAACTATATGCTCTAGGTACCTATGCACGCGTTCAGCTTGTTTCTGTGCAGCAATTATCCAGTCTTTGTCACTCGCCATCTGCAGTTACGTAAGTTGTGTCTTGTATTTGACTATGATAAATATATAATAATCTTTAAATTAAGGTCAGCTTTTTTTTTTTTTTTTTTATTTTGCTCGTCAAAATGACCACACTCCGCCTGATGGTAAGCAGTCTGTGGCATTTGCGTCTTTGGAGCAATGGCGTTTATTTGAGATAATAAAAAACCTACCCGAAATATAACAACTACTACCATCTGGTTCTATAATTTTCTACTAAATTTAATTTATTAAGCGGCTACACAGGTTCCTGCATGAAAGGAATTTGAAATATCAGCCAATTTGTGAATTACGTGTTCGGTGTCAACTTATGCTGCGTGAGTAAGTTTACGAAATTGTAATTAATCCATGATTGTCCTTGATCTTCTGTTTTGATTTCAAGTTCATGTGTAGGTACATTACATTTTAGCCTAACTATATTAATAACTATTATAAATGAAATCGTTTTAGCTTTATAGAAATGAGCATTGACAAATTTGAGATTTATTGTGGATATTTGAGGTAAATGCGTTTGCCACTTTGTGGCTATTTCGTCTACATGGCGACATTTCACATACAGGCGACTGAAGTGAATAATAATTTCCAGTTCATAAACTTAAATAATAATGAATGAAACAATTTCGAATCCAACATAATGTAATGTCTATACAAAGCTGTGTATAGACAGGAAGGAGGCCCATTCAAGTATGCACGGTTTGCATTACAATGCGCTGGTGTGTACGTGCCGATACGCTTATTGATGTTATTTGGTGTCTCTAGGGTGACGTCTGGGTGTAAACGTTTTAGACTTCGGTTAATATTGGGACAGCCAGGTCTCACATAATTATATGACCTTAGGAGAGTAGCCGGGATAGACTGAACGCGGCAGGCGTATAGAATGGCTGTACTGAGACTATTCAGTTACTGAGCTCAGTGTGCTTTTCAGAAGGCCAGACAGGCCTACTTACCGCAAGTTTAATACTAATAAACTCTAATACATAACCTCGAATCTCTACAATAACGAAAATTAGTAACTACTAACATAGCTCACAAATAATGTTTAATAAGTTAGTATTAATACCTCACTGTATACATACAATCCAATACCTACGTTTTCACATATTGCTTAGTTAAGATGTACACATTGTTATACTCATACCTGTTTGTAATATAAAATTGTACAATTGTTTACCTTCCTATTAAAAAAAAATACAATACATGGTTATTTGGCAGTGATCTACAGGGTGATTGCGACGGCTGGCAATATGCAATTGTTATAAGATCCCACATTGAAACATGGATCTTCATATCACTGGTAATATTTGAATTAAAATTCATGGCGCAGTGGTTTGAGAGGTTGTATTGCCACTGCTCCGAGTGTTATGGGTTCGAATTCAACACGAGACAAAAATTTGTGTAATCCACAAATAGTTGTTACGAGTCTGGATGTTCTTTATGTACGTTGTTTCTATGTTTGTAAAGACGATTTAGAAAATAGGAAAAGAGCGGGCGTCGTATTTTAAAAAGAAAAATATCCACAGCGTCTATCATTGTCAAGTTATCATAAACATTACATCTAGGAGGCAAAAACAACAAAAAATAGTCGCCATTTCTTGAAATATATACAAAACTAGCTGTCCCGACAGACGTTGTCCAGTAAAGGCGAAAAATAAAAGAAAAAGCAAATCTAAACCATCCTCGAATCCACTTGAACACACACAAAAAATTCATTCAAATCGGTTCAGCCGTTTAGGAGTTCACTGTCAACACACGTACAGAAGAATTATATATATAAAGAAGATAACACATGCAAACATTTCAAACTTACAATGAACTTGCTAGGTACAATTTAAACCACGTACTTCACCCATTATCCTCCGTACGCCTGCGGCTATTGACAGTATTGCACACAAGACTACTCATTGCACACAAGACTGACATAATAGTTACCGAGCTGTTGAAGATTTGCAAGTTAAGTGCCACTAGTAAATAGACACCAACGACCTGATTTGACCCCTTTGAAAAGCTACATACAATTATTATTAAATGAAATATCGTGTGTTTTCCTTAAGGCCTTTTGCCTTAAGGAAAACACACGATACTGAAGGAGAATACACAAAAACAACGTGTTTTTGTGTACGTTTCCTGGCGAAAACAGCAATGAAATTATATATGTACGATCCAAATGCTTATTTTAAAAATGCAATATGTCGCATGCCAGCAGAGGTATGGTCAGTATTGACCATAGAAATATAAAAAAGAGTTGTTGTTTATTATATCTATGGTATTGACATTGCGTCAAGTGTTGTGAGTTCGATCCGCACACCGAAGAAAAACTTGTATAATCCACAAATATGTACTTGTTCCGAGTCTCAGTGTTCTTAGGTCCGTTATTTGAATGTTTGTAAAATACTGTGTGACAGGATTTATTCCTAGTGGGGAATGACCTAAGTTTAATTGACCTATTCCTAAACTTATTTCAAATTGCATAATATGTCCAACTATTACGATTTACCTAAATTACACTATGTCTAACACTAATCTAGGAGGGGCAACTAGTGGTTATGAATATGAATCATTTCCAAATAACTGGTTTCATTGGATCTACAGCAATCTATTAAATAAACTAACATACATAACACATATTTTTCTTTTTAATAAATCAATGATAGAGCAAAACGACTCCCGAAAGCAATAAATAATCTCCAACAACATACACATTATTTCTAGTGTGAGTTAATCAAAATATCTTGATTTAAAAGTTTGCAAAGGCTCTCTCGAGACACTATAATGACTATTCTTTAGTCTGTACTAAAGAATAGTCATTATAGTGTCTCGAGAGAGCTTGTTGCTTCACTATTATATTGTTAGAGTGCACAACATAATTAAAAACCTATTTTGTCTGACCACCAGAGTGCCGTTGCAACTCAAAAGGTTAATTACCTAATATTATGTGGTTTATACCTATGTATATGTTGATAACTTTCCAAATATGAGGACTAAAGAAATTGCGGAAAATGTTTCCTAAAATGGTCGAGGCCTAAGTAGAACACCATAGAGCGACCGATAAAATGACGAATAAAATTGTTTGTATTTGTATTATCGATTAGTATCAAATCGATAAAACCTATCGTTACACATGGCTTAACATGCCAATATCGACAAATTTAAAACTGTGATAACATTGCGCGATGTGCGTAATGTTGAACATTTTTTTTGTGAATTGGAATGGACGATCTTATTTGTTGATGAGTGGCGTTAGCGTGGACGTATACGGATGCGGCACTGCATGTTATAAGGACCTGGGGCCTTACAACTGTATCTTCAATCCCGTTATGTAATATTATTCAATATAAATTATATAGGTATAGATTTTTTTTATACGACCAAGCAATTATTTTCTTAAAAAGGAATACTGCCACACTATTTTTATTGCTGTTTCTCGTAAATGTTTGTTCCGTGTGGGAATCAAACCCACAACACTCAGCGTGGCAAACAGTGGTGAGACGACCATTTAAACAACTACGCAAAAGCAAAAGGTACAAAAAGAATTTTTATTATCTACTTAGGCTTTTTATACGCAAACAGTAAAAAACATTGCAAACAGTAGCCCCTAGTAACAGCATTAGTTTACACAGAAATATAATACACCGTATACAACTACTGAGCAAAGTAAACCACATATACCTACGGTCAATTAAAACAGGTTAATAAACAAAAAAATTTTAAAGGCGAGCAGTATTAAGTAACAAAGAACTTGTTGCTGGCGGTAGTACGGCCCAGTGAGCGTCACACTTCAACCGGCTCGATACGAAGGGACGGCCTTAAGGCGAGTGTAGGTATACCGGTTTAGCCTGGTAGATATTCAATGAATTCATCAGCCTGTAACAAGCCACTGATCGATATAATACTCAGTCAGTTAACGCTAAAATTCTCGGTTAATGGGATTCCACTTGGATTTATTTTTCGATGAGAACAAGCACGTAGAGCCGTTTGTCCTACGTGATCTCCCGCGCGGTCGTTTCAGATTGCCGACCAATCGGATTATGAGAATTAGGGAATAGAAAGAGCACTTGTGTTTTTGCACACACATGTGCACTGTATCTGTATCCTGTGCAGAAGGCCAGTCTCCGTAATGTCTCTGTTGTGGCCAAAATTCGTTAAAGACTTTTACCTATTTATTTTAACTAGCGGTCGCCAAGTGGTCGATATTCGACCATAATTGATTTAAAGTTTGATCGTTATTATATATACCGCGAAATTGCAATAGGTACTTAAGGTATGTAACCATAGTTATGAAGAATTGTACGAAATCAATCGAACCATGCCGAAATACATACTACGAACGCGATTCGACTGCGTGTGTCAAATGCATGGTTGTGTGCGTGTAGTGTTTTTTCATTAATTTAATATATTTCTAATGCATATATTATGATTCGCCGCTCCTTCTCCATATAAACTTTAACTGTGCCAAATTTCATACTCTTCCGTTCGCGCAATTATCGTAAAAAGGGGTACAAAGTTTTTGCTTCACGTATTATAATAATATATAGATACCGATGGCGGGTCTTTCTGATAAATTGATTCGACTGCTAGTCAACGACGTCAGTTCAAACTCAAAATCAATAGCATCGCTTTATGCTATGTTAGATAATTTCAGTCATTCGAATGGGTAAAGCTAAACTTAGCCGGGGAAATGGTGTTATGATACATATATATCCCACGATCAAGTTCTGCCAAATCTTATACCGGGCCACTTATCTATACTTATACTACTTACGACTTGAAATGCATTTCTGCCGTTTTTTCCGTCACGAGTCTAACTCGGTTGCCTGATAAAAGTCTTGGTTCGTGTCTGCAGGCCCGCTTATAGCCCTTTATTAATTAATTACGTAGCCGAACTAATGGCTAATAGAGTGATTACGTGCCGTACCTACGTAAGTATGTTAAATAGTATATCGATACGACTATTGATTTAGGAATACATCCTGTGACGATTAGAATTTTTGTTCAGTTCAACAAAGAGATATTTACATTATTGAAATTTTTATAATGAACTTGCAATACTAGTTCTATCTATACTTATATTATAAAGCTGAAGAGTTTCGTTTGTTTGTTTGGTTGGTTGGTTGAACGCGCTAATCTCAGGAACTACCAACTGGTTCGAATTGAAAAATTATTTTAGTGTTGGATAGCCTATTTATCGAGGAAGGTTAGGCTATACAACATCACGCTACGACCCACGGGAGCGGTGCAGTAATCATAAGAAACCGCGGGTACAGCTAGTTAATATTATGAAATTCAAATTTTAGGTAGATTTTTTTGTTACACTTTTGGGAAATCTACAGCTAGCTTGATTCGGAATAATAAATTTACAAAAATAAAAAATACAAGTTTTCACAAATATTATTTGTGATTAGGTGTGATTTTATATTTAGATGTTTTATACTTAATCAAGTGTAAGGGATAAACAGATTTGGATGAAACTTGACACACGGATAGAATTTTTGAAAATTATTTGAATTTACCAATGGGATGGCCCATTGGTAAATTCATAGAGTTCTTAACCCACTTTACCTTCCCTTGGAATTTACGCGGGCGAAGGGGCAATTATTAGTAAATATTATTTGTTTGATTGCTACGTTCTTCCAGGGTTTGTTCCGCATTCATCTCAAAAAATGTTCCTTATATGCCCCTTAATTTAAATAAATATTAATTTCTTAATGTAATTCCTCTTTCGTCCAAGATTATGATCCCTTTTTTTTTAAATACCTCGTTGATCTCTCAGTAAAACTTTGGGCTTATGATTGCATGACATCACTAACCTGACAACAAAAGACTTTAAATAATTTTGAACCATGTTTTGTTAACCATATATACAAAAATGTAGGGCGAAAAAGGAATAATTTAAAAAGAGGGGCGCCAATGAGGAACATTTTGAAATGTGGGACGTAATGTAGGGGCAAATGCGGAACAAACCTCTTCCAGTAACGTAGTAACCGCGTAGGAACAGATCGGTTCAATTGCTGAGCGAGTCAGTGTTATTCGTTACTTTTCTCACGCCATATTAAATCGTAATGATGAATGATAACAATATCTGTTTTGTTTGAAAAGTTTTAAGAACACTAAGCTAAACAAATACTAATACTCCAAGAATACTATAGCGAGCGTGTGTGAAATATTTCAAGGTCAGTAAACATAAGTTTTTAATAATACAACCTCTAAACAGGCATTTCAAATATTAGTAATATACAATGGGATTTATCCATGACAAATTTCTTTGTTAGGTCTTTACTAGCGATAGCGATAGCTCAGTGGGGAGACCAACAGACTGCAAGGCAGAGTCTCGTGTTCGAACCCACAACGCGCACCTCTGACTTTCGGAAGTAAGACTCTTCGAAATTATGTGCGTATTGATTGATAAGGCGTCAGTCCCGGCTGCCATGAACATCTATGGCAGACGTTATTGGGAATTCAGTGCCCTATAATATACTGACACTGATCTAGTCTTAGCGTATCATTAGCCTTCGCGTTGCCGAGGTCAGGTGGCAGCCGCTCCGTGTAAAAACTGATATCTAGAAAAGCCGACCCAAGTGACCTGAGAATAATAAAGGTTAGGGAGAAGAAGGTCTTTACTAGTAAAACAATCGTTCTTTTTACATGTAATTTTGGTGATTCCTATATTTACACAATAAAATGTGTAGCTAATATAATTTTTATTTTAAGAATTTGTTGTTTATGTTATTGGTAACTATATAAATCATTTTTATAAAAAGTGCGTAAGTATTTATTTTTACTTTTTCTACCTATCTTTGAATTAGGTTGTTAAATGTCTGCCCAGTTTCGTGGCTGTAATTCGTCGTAATTACATGATGGATGTTTTTTGTAATTTAAAACCAACCATATGTACTGTTTACTGTCAATTAACTAAACATGCGGCATATTAACCAATTATGATTCGTCATTAATTAATTAAATAGTTTACATGGAAAATATAACAAGGTAAAAACGTTAATTATTATCTATAAGTATTAATCGTTTCAAGTATTAAATATAATTGTTTACACACTGGACAGACATTAAATATAGCAGAATAGAAAGTATATCATATGTGGTAATTTCTTACCAAAAACAGCAGCTAAATGTATATCGAGATAAAATCACTACATATGCATATCCGCTAACTATTTATCCGGTTTTGGACCAGGTGTGCGTACCGCGGACTATGATCTAGACTATGTGTTGTTAACGTCAATTTCCTCGCTTATAATCATTAATACGCATAAGTTACAATTAGTAGTTAAGAATATTCCTGACGTGGGCATCCTTCACAAGGCCCCGCGTATAATACGTCTCGCGTCGCGTATATACGCGATCAAGAACCCGTGGTTTCGAATCCCACCTCTATTGCACTACCGACGTGAACCCAAACCTTTTTTTTATTTTTTCACGTGGAGAAATGCGCCTGAGGCGAGAGGATTATGTCTGGCTCTCTCGTACGTCGGGCCTACGGACTAATATCCCACGACACAATTATTCTAGCTTAGCATGAGAGCTTAAGAGTTCTACTAATTTTAAAACAAATCTGCCCGAATTTAATAATACATTTGTAACATAATATAAATGCGAATGCTAGTTTGTTACGCTTTTACGCCTCAACAACTTGACCGATCATCATGGAATTTACGCATATTATACGTTGCCAGGGCAACAATAAGGGACAATGGGTATTTTTCATCCAAATAAATACTGTTCCCAAGGAATAAAAAATTTCCAAAACCTACATTTCCACGAGCGAAGCCGCAGACTGAATCTATTTATCCATATTTGAAACACGGGAGCCATTATTATTCAAAACAACATGGTGTCTATAATGAAATAAAACATCTTAATTCAGTACGACGACAGTCACTCAAGATAAAAAACAACATAAACAGAAATAAAACCACGTCGCTCGTTATTTGCGTTCAGACTGGCGTATGTACAAAATCGCCATGACATGTGGTCCGAGCTAAATATAGATAACTGTCTACAAGTGGACGATGTCGGCTCAGAAGGGTTTAATGATAGATGAATGGGCAGCAAGTGCTTCACATTTTCACGTAATAATATCGCCTACTCTTTCACTGTGGGAGTCAATGAAAGAGACTTAATATAACTTCTAAACTACGCCATACGCCGTATTCGCTCTAAGTTTATAAGGGTTTAATATTAACTGCCTTATCATAAAAAGTACTTACTGAATACATTTAGAATCTACTTGAAATATAAGTATATCTAGTTAAATTACTTATTCAGTGTAAATCATCAAAACATTCTTTATTTTTATTAAATGCGTTCTGAAATTTTTTTGGGCAAGGCACTAACATCGTTATTGAACAAATTAGCATTCTTATGCATACCTGTATTATTTTTATGAATAATACTTTTCTTTAACGACCTTATAAGCTTCTAAGTTATATAAATTAGAACGTAAGAGTGCAGAATCACAGTCTAGATAACGATATCGGCTAATGTGGGTACCTTCCTCACACGCAAATAGCTGCACGTTTGCTTTAGTGCGATCGCTGGCAGAATATATGAATTACCTTCAACTATACTGTACATACCTAACAAGTCCTAATTCAAAAAGCGGCAATCCCATTGGTTACAATAAAAGGACTACTTACTTAAATTAAATAAATACAGGCCTAAACTCTGTAAGTACTGAGGATTGCCTTACACAAAAACCAAACAATACTACCCAATGCACCTTACTAACATTACTTAATAAAAACAACATTTCCTAGTTCTATTTATAACACAAAGCAACATAAACGTACGCACAGTTTTTACTCACATACGCCACAGAACCTTGCATAGCAGATAAGGGCATCGATAAGACTTGCTTATTGCATACAAGCATCGTGCTTGGAGATAATCCAGTCATGCTTGGGGGCACTTGAAAATGTATTTTTTACTTTCTTCCTTCGTGTTGACTGAGTAAAAACATTTAAATTTGTTTATTTTATGTTGGCCTTGGCCCGTGATATTTTACTTAGGTATTGAATTATAATATCTCGGATTCTATAGAAGAGAATTAGATGAATCGTGAAGTAGGTTTTAAGTTGAACTGCAAGTTCTCATACTGTGAGAACAGTATCTATCAAAATTCTTTCAGTATTTTAGATGACGCCGAAATACTAAGACAAATTAATACTAATATTATATATGTTATAGTTTGTTAAGAAGTTTGGATATCTATTACTCCAATCACGCATTAACCGTTGAACGGTTTTAGATTAATTTTGCCATAGACATAAACCATGTCTTGTATTAGCACTTAGAATACTTTTAACCACGCTATGCGCATCAAAAACTGTAAATATTATCTATAACATAAGGTTACTTTGGCTGACATCTAATAAATCGAATTTCAGGTCCTCTAATGGAGAAAAGTATGCTTTCTTATTGCTACTTTCGCATTTTAATATACAGCAGACGTATAAACGTCGGAATAACAAAAATATAGAACACCTAGACTCGAAACCACTATCTAAACACAAATGTTGGTCCTATTGCAGAGTCTGACCCAAAACATTCGGAATATTACCACTCAACTCACTAGACCATAAGGATAGACACTTAAAGCCTACACAACATATATTTAAAGTGAGTCATACTCTAATTGGTACTATTAACTATTACAGAGTTTAAATACTCAAGCTCACAATACCTTATACTACGCTTGTAAGGAAAATACTATGTTATTTTTCATACATAATTCATGAATATTTTTGTCAGTATAAATGAGAATGGTTAAAGCGATTGCTATAAGCAATAGCGAGTCGTTTTCCGTGTCACAAACATACGCGTAATTGTGTTTGATTTATTTCTGAATTAATTTATTTATGTTGCTATGGAATATGCAAATTCAAGATATTGAATAGGCAGTATCTTGAATTAGGAAATCTGTAATAAAAAGAGAACTAATTTATATTTTCAGGTCGGGCCTAGGCAAAGCTATAAAATTATTGAGACGAGAAATGTTTCGTAGCAACCCAGCGTTACGAAGTTGGTGGTGTTGCACACTGCATGGCTCGGCAAACACGTAAAGCCGTTGGTCCTGCACCTAATTTCTCATCAATCGATTTTGAAGTAGTTTAGATGGGTCAATATAGATTTGAGTTTTACAAAAACATAGTCCACTATAATAGAAAATGTCAATGGCAAGTGTAGATTTTGACCAGTTTTTCGCTATTATACATTGTTCTTTTTTATACAACAAATCGTAAACAAAACTATAGCTCATCCGATTGTAAGCGGTTACTGTTACATCACTTACAGGAGAATCATTCGCGAATGATTCTCCTGTTGACAAACCTGCGGGCCTATAGCTCAACACTGACTAACTTATCTACGTATTCTAACACATAATCACTGTTGATACCATTACCCATATTGATAAAGCAATTCATTCACCTCACCAAAACAAACATAGAAACGGGCAAAATAAACAAGAATTTTAACATATACCTACACACATTTTGGTACACCTATATTCCCACAGATAGATGTGAATTACACACACATTTCGCCATTCGTGCTGTGCAAGGTATGTTTTAGGCTGTGAGCCTATTGTTGTCTACAGTTCCAAATAAAGTTCTGAAAATTTCTTGACAGAAAACTTGCAGACACTGCCTGTGCCAGTCGTCAATCATGTGACCTAAAGCACAGCCAACCTATTCAATACCATAGAACAAGTTTTAAATATTAGAAAATATAATTTCATATATCGGCATATTATGTTAATCCTATGGCTAATATTAAATAAATGACAAGTGCAATATTATCAGCAAGACTATGTAAACAAAGAGTCTGGGCTCTGATAAAGAGGTTATGGACAGGTGCGGGCAAGATAACATGTGTTATCTGATTTGACATGGTCACACTGCTGAACTATTTATGTAGATATGCCTATATACCACTGAAGAAAGAAGCTGAAGTGTATTACCTAAAAATTTGCTAGCTAAGAAACCTTAAAATAAATGTGACTACTCTTTAAATATAATCACCTTCAACATTATTTATTCTTTCTTGCACTATGTCATAAGCACATGCATTTGCAGCATATTGTGCAGTACAGATTTTGATTCCCAGAACATGCAGTGTTATTGCTTTTTTCTGTAATGAAATAGTCAGTAGCAGCAGTTTGTAAATGTGTTCTTACACTGACTACCTTTTCAAGGAAACAGGTTCAAGTCTTAATGTTGCATAAAAATTTTGTTTGGTAACCTAGTAACCAAATTTGACTTTACTGTGCCCAAACTAAGCTTCTATTATCAGTTTATTATAACTTAACAATATTCAGTAACATTGTCATGTCCTTATAAACTAGCCAATGATATAAGTGTATGTGGCTAGTATAATTATGGTTATTCTTGGTTGAACTCTTAAAAATAGCAGAGATCTACAACTACTAAAGGAATTTGTTACTGAAAACTGTCATCAGATAATGACCAAATTTCAGAGGAACAAGTAAAAACATATTGTCCAAACTGGTTGAAAATGCTAGATATATGAGGTAACATACATATAAACATACAGTACTATATGAGAGCTTACATCGTTTTTGAAGTTTGTTAAAAAATATTGCTCCGTCTCTTGCAACATACCGGAAAGATACATATAATATATGAAAACAATATTTTATTGCTTGTGTGGAATCAAGTGAATGCCACCCTGGGAATAGATGTAGTAAAGGTTTCACTGACAAGACCTACACTCTTAAATAAAAGAAGAAGATATTAATATCAATACTGCGCTGCTTTGAAAATATTGTAAACATAGAATATAAATGAATATTCAAGTAACTACTTATCTATGTTTGAGATATTTATCTGGGTTTTCATATTATTCACCTATGCTTGAGAATAGGCCTCTTTCGGACTAAAGAATTTTTAAAATAAATTAGTTATAATGAGAAACATGTTACCTTACAAAACAATATTAATTATTTATGAAGTTGATATACATAATATTATTTATATAGCCGGAATTCATTTACTCATTAAAAGTAAATGATTACCATAAATATTGTCCATTTTCAGACTACGGATTTCCATTTGCTAACATCCTGACACACTTCTCTGGCTTCATTCACTTTCATAATATTCCCTATCCATATGACGCCTAATAAAGTCTTTTTTGTATAATTCCTAGTGACATTTTAACTTAGTAACTCTGTATTTATTTTGAAGATGACGTGAAGCAGTATCGTATCAAAACCTTTAAATTATTTTTCTAAAGCGTGTTCTGTAATAAAATATCTTTGTTTTCATATACAGAGCGCGCCAAAACCGCGCCGTAACAAGTTGTTTAAAATGGCAATAGAGCGAATCTAAAGAGTTTAAGGTCAGACAAGACTTAAAAAAACATACTTACTTAAATTACACAACTTCCTACTAGCAACAGAGGCTCAAATTTCATTCAAATCTGCTGTATTTTACAAATAATACGGTGTGTGCACTACGTAATATGAGCCCACACGTACCACGGTTCAACGACGTTTTATATTACTACAATAGTAATTACTTTTTATACACCGACGCAAAGAACGCTCGGGCATGCGCAAACCATAACCTTAAATGGAAAATACACTGCAAAACATAACAATTAGCATAATAGTACATTTTGATATTTTACCGGCAACTTTGTTTTACTTTTGTATGTTTATTTCAACTACGATATCTATAAAACATAATTGAAATGATGGCGGGCGGCACAATGGCGCGCTAGCTATTTGATAATAAAAAACACGATAGGAAACAATCAATAACTTACGTTTCGACAGGATAAATAATCCACACACACTTCAAAATATCACTGAATGTAGAATCACCAAACTACAAACGTGTAACAATCAAACAAAACTGAAAATTAGCGAGAAAGCGTCGTTAAAACACATAGTTTTCCCGAATAGTATGTGTTACCATACTCAAATTTGTGAATGCAAGCACAGGTTATACAATCGTAACAAACCTTGAAAATTATTAAATTATTTTGGATTATGGCACACAGATTTATCTCCATAATCCAAAACCACATTATTTTATTTAAAGTTATGTTATAATTGAACGCTGTAAGCAATGACTAGTGCGATAAATAATTATTTTGGTAATTTTTAATCTAGTAACATGTTACAGTGTGTCAAGAGCATTTTTTTACCCGGCACTAAGGGAACTGAAACTGAAACATGAAATAGAATATTGTAATTACTAATAAATATTTAATTTTCATTACGTCTAAATTATAAATATTAATCGACGTGCTATCTATATTGCTAAACTTTCTTAGTGCTTACTTATTGGATTATGTTGAAATCACGGGCAATATACCTATTGTTCAATCGTGTACCTTTAAAAAATAAGGTCAATTGACAGCGATGCGGAGGAATACTATCACGGATAGTTATTTATTATCATTATATAGTCGTTGTAAATAGACTTTTGTCATATATATTACATTAATGAAACAGATTATATATTAAAATCTAAGTAAAAGATCTCACATATTTCACATTTATATTAAAAGATGTCAGCGTTAGTTGTTGAATATTTTGAATAACTAATCTGGGTCAACATTTTCTATGGGTAATTTAAATTATTTCTTCGCAACATTCGCTTTATGTCAAATAAATGTCAAAATAAACATAACCAAAAACCATGTGCGTATTTGCCATAATTGCTACACACGGTTTTCGTTTCTAAAAATACTTATTTTATATGAAATCACGCAATGGATTACGTGGTGGGCAGTGTAGCGGCGTTAGTGACTGGTAACGTGACTCCAAATCGACCTAGGCTCATGAAAAGAGCTTTAACGCCAACGAAACATCAACCATCCCCGAACGTGACTCCAAAAAGCGAGTTTGTTGAAGATAGATCTATATTTCTCTCTCCAAGTATGCAGAAGAAGAAGGCTATAGTCAAGAAGTCTCCGAAAAGGATATTTCAGAACCCAGATTTGGAGACCACTGATAATGGCGACGGTAATTTAAGCCTTACTAGTCCTAAAGCTGATAAAGTAAAGAAACATTTAAAAGACGACCTAGAGAGTAATAGCGGAGCCATCAACATCACTAAATCACCTAAGAAGAAGAAAAATAAAAACGATTTCATTGCCCTAGAAGTAAGCAGCTCAAATATAAATGAGCTCACTGCAAATGAGAGTACTCCTAAAAAGAAAAAGAAAAAGAATAATTCTATTGCAGAAAATGCAGAAAAGCCAACTACAGAACAGTCTGAAAGTGTAACTGCAGAAATGATTACCACAGTTGTTCAGAGTCCTAAAAAACTGAAACAGCGACGTAAATCAACAATAGACAGTGAGAGCAATAAAGAAAATGACCATAATGACATTGAAACTGAACCTGTCAATGCTAGCACGGCTGACAAAAGCCCTACAAAGCAGAAAAACACAGCCAAACATACACAGACTGACAAAGAAGGAGTTAATCAAACTACAAATAACACTAATCCTAAAAAGAAAAATAAGAAACGGAAGAAGAAACCAAAACCGCAGCTAGCTGAAAAGAAATCTGAATCAATGGTAAATATTGCAGAGGAAATAAATAAAGAGAATGTAGAAAATAATAAAGGAGCACCAAAAAAGAAAAATAGAAAACGTAAGAAGTCAAAATCACAACAAGACATACCTCAACCAATGGAAACAGACCAACCTTCAGACAAAGAGGAGGATGATGAAACAGATGTCAAACAAAGCAAAAAAGTAAAAGCCGCTGTGAACCCTAACGCAATTACGGATAAAGAATCAGACTCGGAACATGAATCAGACAATGAAATTGAATCAGAAAATGAAGAGATAAATAAAAAAGTATTTGAATCAGAGCCTACTGCTGACGAAAGTTCTGATGAAGAAGACGAAGAATCAAAAAAGGATCAACCACGGAAACAAAAAACAGATAAGCCGAAAGAGGAGAATAAGGAGAAATCAGAAGTAAATATTGAAGAAGAAATCAAAAGAACTCTATTTGTAGGCAATGTTCCATTTAGTGCAAAATGTAAGAAAGAAATTAAGAAGATATTTAGTAAACATGGGCAGATAAAAACTATTAGGTAAGATAAACATAACACTCTACTTGCCTACTAAGCACCATCCTTCATATAAATGTATGTGTGGTGTGGATTGAGAGACCCCCAATATTCAGAGGTTTACATAATATTAAGGTACCTCTCCTATGGGCTATTTATTTGGTGGAGCCAAATAAATGCATTCTAAAAACTAATAATAAACTAAACAAGCCTATAAGGGTATAATACATTACCTGGACCAGTCTATATAATTTTGTTACTTTGTGACCTAAGTGAATAAATTATTTTTGTCTTTGACTTTGTATGAAATTTGGTACAAAAATAGTTTAACTTCAGGAAGGACATAGGCTACTTTTTATTGATGTAGGTACCATGCGAGCGGAGCCGCGCGCAAAAGCTAATATTGTATAAAACAGAAGTACATTTGGGGTATTCCCAATCTATCATGGATTCTATTGCTTGACCTGGAAGGCTACACTTGAGCTAATCCTAACTTTAATATTTCCAAATTTTACCAATTCTAAATGTTTTTTTGTGCTTTGTAGGATACGTACAGTCCCCGTGAAGGACGGGCGGTACACTCCAAAGCTAGCTGTGATCAAGAATGAGCTGCACCCTGAGAGAACAACTGTTAATGTGTACATTAAATATGCTGACGAGGAATCTGTTGAAAAGGTACCCTATCTTATGGTAGGCGATGGCTTGGTCGGGGCATACGCCTGACATTGCATTGACATCCATTAGTGGTGCTTACCATTTACCATTAATTGCACGACTATCTCATATGCCACAAGAAGTTAAAAAAGTCTTTGCCTTTAAAATGTCTAATCATATTCACAGGCTTTAGCAGAAAACAACTCGGTTCTGAATGATCACCACTTGCGCGTATCAAGGAGTTCACACACAGGGGTGGAACATGACCCGAAGTGTGCCATCTTCGTAGGCAACATGCCATTCGCGATGGAGGACGAGGCCTTAAGGCAGATGTTCGAGAAGTGCGGCGAGATTGAGTCAGTTAGGATTATAAGAGATAAGGCAACTAATGCTGGGAAAGGTCAGTGAAGAATACTTTATAATGTACTAGAATTTTCCGCGGCTTCGCTCGCGTAAATGTAGAATAGAAATAGATATCAAAATTATGTTAAGTTATTTTAAATAGCTAAAATAGTATAGGTTCAGAAATAGGGTAATATTCAAAAGTTTGTGAATAAAGTGTTAATAGATATTGCGATAAAATCCATATAAAGCAGTTTAATTTTAATGTATAACATTCAAACACGGTACAATTACGTAATACGTATATTATGGTAGTAAATGCTTTTACTAATAATGTAATATTTATTCAAACTGGTAGCTAGTATAATTGAAATGTTTACAACAAATATTTTATTGATTTATCATCAAAACTCAATAAATAATACATCGCGTATTTAAGTATCGATATATACTGTCATTCGTAAAAGTAGTCTTGTGCACGCATGTTCTGTTTTTCTATTCTAAAAACCGCAACTCCCGCACTAGAAATAAATCCTGTGTCACAGAGAAATTTACAAAAATTTAAACAACGGACACAAAGAACACCCAGACTCGGAACTTTTGGATCACACAAAGTTTTGTCCCGTGTGGGATTCGAACCCACAACACTCGGCGCAGTGGGTGTGACGACCACATAATCGACTATGCCATCCATATAGTCAAAACATGTTGATTGTATCCCAGAATATTACAACCTATGTTTATTATCTTTCCAGGATTCGGCTATGTGAACTTCTCAACTAAAGACGGCGTAGAACTCGCTCTAGCGTTGACAGAAGAAGATTTAACGGTGAAGAACAGAATAATTCGTGTAAAGAGATGCACACAGTTCACTGATAAACAAAAACAAACATCTGGCAAGGGTGGTTTCAAGAAACAGTTCAATCAGAAGCCGAACCAGGGCAATCAGAGAGTACAGGGTGATCAGAGACAGAATCAGGGCATCCAGAGAGGTAAACCAAGCTTTCAGAGAGGGAATCAAGCTGGACCGAGAGATAACCAAGGTGGACCGAGAGGTAATCAAGGTGGTCAGAGAGGATTCCAGGGAGGTCAGAGAGGATTCCAGGGAGGCCAGAGAGGATTTCAGGGAGGCCAGAGAGGATTCCAGGGTAGCCAGAGAGAATTCCAGGGTGGTCAGAAAGGATTCCAGGGCGGTCAGAGATTAGGGTCTAAGGACGAAGAAGTTAAAGATGGCGCGTTTAGGAGAATCATGCATAAGAGAAAGAATCAGGTAAAGATTTTCAAACAACTATGTTTTAAATATTGTGTTATAAGGGACTTACAGCAATTTTGACTAGTCAGTCCCATCAAACTTAAAAATTATACAAACAACTTAAGGTATCTAATATTACTAGCACCATAGATAAGTAGAAACTACTGCTAAACAACAAATTGTCTATTATCTAATTTATAAATACGTTTATATAAAACAACTGCTGCATCTGACATAGGTTCAGACAAGATACTTAAAAATACTCCAACATCAATCACATTAATATTGAAATTATCCCTCAGATCTCTTAGATTATCAGTTTATTTCTGTTATATGCTGTATATAGGTTGAGCCTATTGGACTAACGCTAATGTGGTGTGGGCGATTTCTACCTTTCTTATTCTATGCTTATTTTGGATGATATAATATTAAACTATTTTTGCTGATAAGAAGAGAAGGGAAGTGGGTTTAAAGGACCAATATCTTGCTTACGTAATACTGCAAAGGTTCCTCTTTAGCTCAAACTAATTAAGTAAGAGAAAGCGAACATGCACTCTAAATGCGTGTTACAAAATATCTATTTGAGTTATGTGTTTACAGTGATTTCCCTAAAATTATATTAAGAGCTGGACTTATTTTCGTCCAGCTCATATGCTGAAATTTGAATTATTTTTATTATTAATTTGAATATACCGATTTTACTTGGTAGATTAAATTTATAGTTGCATGGGTCCACCGGAACCAGCTAAATTTTGAAAGTGGTCTATGAGAGAAAATGTCTGGCAAAATTTGGTCTAGATCATTGATTGGCGCTCTTATTATAATTATACTAATACTTTCCAGCGGCTTCGTTCGCATAATATAGATATTATAAATAAATTTCTATACCTTGGGTACAGTACGTTTTTCTGGATGAAAGGTACCCTATGTCGTTTTCTGTACCCCCTGACAACGTGTATGCACAATTTCATGATGATCGGTCGAGTAGTTAAGTCGTGAAAGCATAACAAACAAACTCACATTCCCATTTATAATATTAGTTAGGATTCTCATACAAAACATCTTCTTACAGGAAGGCAATGCTGTTGAAGAACCGCCTAACAAAAAACAGAAGAACATAAACCAGCCAATCAAACAGAAGAAGAGTCTGAAAGAGTTTGTCGGTTTGACAGCAGAGAAGAAAAAGGTAATTTTATGTTCAACTAGTATCTAGCTTGGGCAGCTTGGGCTAGTGGGAGATCATTGAACAGCCACGCAGAGGTTTCGACTTCGATCCCAAGGCGCGCATCTCTGAGTTTTCGAAGTCATGTGCTTATTAAATAGTTAATTATCGCTTGCTTAAGCGGTGAAGGAAAACATCATAACGAAACCTGCATGTCTGAGAGTTCTCCAATATCTGCTCGAAGATATGTGAAGTCTGCCAACCCGCACTGGGCCAGCGTGGTGGACTATGGCCTAACACTTCTCACTCTGAGAAGAGGCCCAGGAGTTGGACAGTTTAATACAGCGCTGATATTATTATAGTATAGTTTCTGCACGCGACTTTACTCGCAAAAATCCCATGGGAACAGTTAACATGATAAAAAGTTAATTGAATAATGTGTTATCCCAGGATCCATGGTGTACCTATGTGCCAAGTTGTATACAAATCTGCCGAACGGTTTAAGCATGATTTCAAAATAGCTGAATATCTTCACATTCTAACAATTTATAATACTAGTCCCTACACGCGACTTTGGCCGTATAAATTAATTTCAAAAACCTATAAGTATGTTCATTAAGGACATAGTTTATCTGGTGTCTTCACAAAAAAAAAATACTTAAGTAAAATTGGTTTTAAATGTGTCTTCAGTTAGTAAATCGATGTAATAAATTAAGTGCATACATAATATGAGATATATTTACTAAATTGTTTGTTTTCTTTACAGAAACGCAAGTTCGACAAAGGACAAAAGAAGAAGAAAGCTTTGAGCGAGATTCTGACGAAGTAGTGATGTGTTGTAATAGTGTGATGAGATGTGATGTGATGTGTGATGAGGCGTGATGTGATGTGTGATGAGATGTGATGTGATGGTAATAATGCTTCCGCTCTATGTAACTTATTCGTATTTTATTTTTATCAATAAACGCTTAAGTTTTACACAACATTTTATTTTATTCAACACCTAACCAATTTAATTCGACAACCGCGCAATCCAGATTTTGACATTTTTAGTGATTTATTTAGCAAATTCAAAATTCAATTGCTAAAACTGGTTTTCACTTACTCAAGTATTGTATAACCATTCAAAATAAATTAAAATTAGATTAAGTTATAATAGTTAATGTAAATACCTTACTTCGCTATAACCAGTCAATGTTATGAACACCGCGTGGCTTACATATTTTACAAAATATTATGTAACGAAAATGTTATATTGCGTTAATATGCTATTACAAATTATTAATAAAAAATACATCAAATTATTTTGAATATTTAAGCTAAATATATTGTGATGGTGCCCAAGACACAGGCTCAGCCTGGTTTGACCAACAGAATATCATGTACCAGTTATGTGTAATTGTGGAAATAAATAATTTATTATTATTGCTATAAATGGCCTAACGCTGTAATGTGCCCAGCAGTGGGACAGTTTAAAACAGGGCTGATATTGTATTTACAAGATTTTTCCCACGGTTTCGCTCGCCTAAATGTGGAGTTAGTTAAGATTAGATCAGTAAAAGCACATGTTTCTGGATTAAAGGTACCCTTATGTTCTTTTCTGTTCCCCTGACAACGTGTACGCAAAATTTCATGATGATCGGTCGAGTAGTTAAGGCGTGAAAGCGTAACAAACAAACAAACTCACATTCGCAATTATAATATTAGTTCGGATTATAAAGTTGGTGCTTCAGTTGCTACAAGCAAAGCAAGTGCATAAAATACATACATACGTACAAGGGTTTCCAGAACCGGTACTGTTTTTGAGAACCGGGAATTTCGGTATTTTTGTTTGTTTTTTATATAATATAAGACAAAATATGTTATGCTTCAAAAGTAAACCACAATTTAATATTCAAGTGTTCTTTATTGGAACTTCTAAACAAAGCAAACAAAACGTAATGACCTCAGTCTTCTCATACATATTTTTCTTCTCTTATATGTACTTACTAAGTATTAATAAAAAATCAGTTAAAAATCAACAAGTCTTTTTGTTAAATAATTGCGTAATTTAAAGTATCTGCTATCAATCGGGCACGCTGCGATCGTGGCGGTAAGTCCCGTTTTTGAGGAGTGGCTGGAGTAGCGGCATGGCGCCCTCACCTTTCGGCTGACACAGGTAATGACTGGCCACGGTTGTTTTGGCCAGTTCCTGTGTCGCATAGGCCGGCAAGAGACACCCGGTTGTCACCACTGCGGAGACTGCCGTGATGTTGTTGCAGACACGGCGCTGCACACGTTGGCTGATTGCCCTGCCTGGGCTTCGTAGCGTCGTGAATTGGTCGCGGCAGTCGGATTGGTTGCCCTCTCGCTCTCGGCCGTGGCTCAATCTATAGTCCAGAGTGAGGTCGTGGAAATGCCGTCATATCTTCAGCTCGAAGAAAGTTATGCCATACAGACGCCTTATCGCTAGCCTTCTTAGGAATTTCTTCAAAATTCATAACCTATAACAAAACAAAATGCTTTCTCGTTTTGCGAAACGTGCAAAAAATTTACTAAATTAGTGTTTTACGTGAAAATATATTAAAATACATACCATAAAAATATTTCACCTCGTTTTGTCAGAATTATACGATAAAAACTACCAAATCCGTTTAGCTTAACAATATCATCTTAGACAAATAGGTTAACAATATATATCATCGCGATAGGTATTTGTAGTAGCAAGACTAGGAAGAATTAAAAAGTAAAGTTAGGATAAATAGTAGTATGAATATTGCAATTAAAATAAAATTCTCGAAAGTACCGAAAGAACCGGGCATCAAATTTAATTTCCCGGTTCCATTTTACTGACAAAAGAACCGGGAATTCCCGGTACTTTCGAGACCGGGATTTCCCGGTTCTGAACCCTAATATGTACATTAGGTCAACGCTATAGAACACATAAAACAGACACATTCGCACAGATAGACTGCACCAATAGCGCTGTTCGAAAGCACTAAGCTCTTAAGTCATTGTGCTCGAGCTCTTATGTGGTTACTGTGTAGCGTAGAGGTAAGGAAAACCATCCAGTGAAAAGTGTATGAAAATGTGTCGCTCGAAAAGTTAAATTAGGCAGAATTTCTTAAACTTTTGGTCAAAACCTATAGATTGCATCGAAAATTTGCAAAACTGAATGAATCGAAAACAAATAATTAAATTAAAGCCTCTGATAATAGACACTAAATTACACTAGCGAGCTTTAAACTACGGCAAAACGGCTCCGCCGGAATAACAATAGAAGTCTTGAAAATTATTTCAAATTTATAACCCTTAATTTGGCAATGTTATACCGGTAAGTCATTAACTTTGAAAAATTCTAATAACTATATTAACATGCAAACTTTAGTAGTTTAATGCTTGTTATGATTGGTAACATTAATTTTATTAGAAAAATATTTTGTGTGGCGACATCGTCCGTCAGCTGTATAAATCGTAAGATGTCGCCAAAGAGGCCTGTTGCGTCTGTAGCCCGGGTAAGTTTGTTTATTATGTTAGCGTATTTTCTTACGGTACTGGTAAATGTTTTAGTTTATATAAAATGGGAACGCTATATCTTATAATAATTATTAGTTATTTCATGCCAAAAACATAGAACCGCTATTTTATAACCTCGAACGTTTGTATGTACTACGGGTATTCCATTGCCAATTAGTAGATGAAACATTACAAAAAGTTTTTGGTATACCTGTAGTACATTGCCAAGCATGCAACAAAATAACCTATGCTTCTTTTTGTGTCTTTTTTGTGTTTATATAGCATGTCTTATTTTTCTTTTGCCGCAGTGCTTAAACCTGACCCGATCAGGCTTATTGCCATCGAAATTATGATGAGTGTAGTTCGCATGCCAGCGTACATAGACTATTGGGCTAGAAAAATCCGGTTTGCCTCAATAGCTGATGAAATGCCTCTCAATCGTTACCAACAGATACGGCGTTACATTCACTTTGTGGATAACAATACGGTAAACGAGGATAGATACTTTAAAATTAGGCTAGTTATGGAAGATAACTAGCCTAATTTTAAAGATAAGACAAAACTTTTTGAAAGTACAGGAAGAAGGACAGTACTCTATAGATGAAATGATGGTGCCACACAAGGGCACGAAAGCTGGAAAGAGGAGGCAGTATGTCAAAAATAAGCCAAAGAAATGGGGGTTCAAAAACTTTGTTCGTGCGAGGATTTCAGGATTTGGATATGACTTTGTCAAGTATGCCGGTGATGACACATTCCGTAATCATAGTTTCACCGATAAAGAAGCTTCACTTGGTGTTGGTGGCATGGTAGTGATAGCATTATGCAAAACTATAAAGCAGAAGCCATCTATAATATATGCAGACAACTTTTTCACTTCTTCTGAGCTGGTATACTTGTTGCGCGAGGAATACGGCATATTTAGTCTAGGAACGATAAGAACAAATAGACTCAGAGGTTGTCAGGACCTATTGCCGACAGACAAGGTAATGAAAAAGAAAAAATGAGATTATAGTGCGCAAGTTGTGTGTAATAAAAATAAGCTCGCCGTCGTCAAATGGACAGACAACAAAGTGGTGACACCGATTAGTTCCTTTGTGGATTCTCACCCTATTGACAAAATCAGACGCTACACCAAAGAGGATAAAACTAAAGTTGATGTTGATTGCCCTCTACTTGTAAAATATTACAACAGGCACATGGGAGGGGTTGACTTAGCAGATATGCTAATATCTCTATACCGCACCCCTTTCAAGAGCCGAAGATGGTATGACAGGTATATTTGCACAATTAGTGGACATGTGTATCAATAATGCATGGATTTTATATAAACGAGACGGAAGACAGAAAAAGTCTTTGAAAGAATTTAGATTAGACTTGTTTGAAGCGCTCAAGAATCCCAGGCTTCGTGAAAGAATGGAAAATATAGTGCAGGAAAGGAAAATCCAAAAACCTACAGTTTCGCAACCAGGAGATAGTGTTAGATACGACGCATTTGGACATTTCCCAGATTCTTCTAGCAAACAATCTCGCTGTAGATTATGTAAAGATGGAAGAACCAAAGTTTATTGTATAAAGTGTAATATGCATTTATGTTTCACCACTGGTGATAGTAATAAACGAAATTGTTTCCGTGAGTTCCACATGAAGTAGTACATACATATATTGTTAAAATAGTACTATTGTCATGTAACCAATAAAAATTAACATATAAAATTGTGTTTCATTCATATCATGGCAACGTTATACCTGTAGTACAAATATAGGTATACGGATTTTATAGTGTAGTTGGCAATGTGATACATGTAGTACGTATGTTTATGCAAAAACTGTAAAATCTAGTAAATTTTTTATATTTTTAAGGAGATCCTAGAATCATAATAAAACAGGAAAAACTAAATAGAAGCTATTTTCACGAAAAATATATTTGCCAATTCAAGGGTTAACACAATTCTCCAATATAGTATATTTCCGAATACATTTAACCACTCTATAATTATACTCCTTCGTAAAAAAGGTGATAAAACTGATTTTAACAATTATCGCCACATCAGTCTAATATCTCATTTGTACAAAGCTTTTATAAAAATCATAGAAAACAGAACTTCCATTAAAATCGAATTTCAGCAAACTCCTAAACAAGCAGAGTTTCATCTAGGCCTGTCTACCACTGATCATCTTCACACTCTGAACCAAGTACCTACCCAGTGCTGGATCGAGGCAGATTTTAGGATGGTACGGCATCCAATTATGGCGCCGTCTTTCATGATTCAAATTTATTTTTTATGCAGCAGTCTTCCGTTCGCCCAATGGCT
This sequence comes from Catocala nupta, assembly GCA_963675205.1. NCBI lineage: Eukaryota > Metazoa > Arthropoda > Insecta > Lepidoptera > Erebidae > Catocala > Catocala nupta. Next base: position 1,376,575 of record OY776103.1, read on the forward strand.
GGCACTGATCATACTTAATCAGCCTGCTTTATCAGGCGTGCCGTAGATTTATTTGCCAATTGGTTGTAGAAAGGGAAATAAAAATACAATTATATTTATTTGGTACAGTATTTATTGTATAGTTGTCATTACAAAAATGTCAATGTTAGCAAAAATAATCACAGTCTGACACTTCTAAGTTACAATTTAAAATCTACAATACAAACATTCTTCAGCGACATCTAGCGGCCACGCGAAACAACTTCATGTATTTGCTAAAGCGACATCTGTTGACCGAAGTAATAAAAAAGGTATATTTTATACAAAACGCCGTAAACTTAATCTAGATTTTACCTACCGAGTCTATCCGTAACAAACTAACTAAACTGTACATCACTAAGTTAAAAAATACGATGTGACCATTGATTACACATTTTGGATACCATATTACGTTTGTGTTGCCTTTCATAACAAGATGGCGCTATTTCCTTATTCAGTTATTATTATTTTTGACATAGCATCTCGCCTGTATTCCCCGCAAGGTTAGGCAGAGGCGTGCAATACCCATAATTCGTTTATCTTTTGGGAACATGCCTAAATTGCCATTTAATCGGCATATTTTCAACATCTGCGTCGCTATTGAGAATTGAAGTATAATAATTCTAAGTAATTTAAATGTTTGAACCAGCATTTTTGTTCCGAATAGGTTTTGCTTTAGAAAAGTTTCTTATACACCATTATTGTTTATGGCACCATCTTATTCTATGGTAACTCATTTATCAGGTATGTTTAACATTGAATGTCAAAATCTTACAAATAATGTCCCTTACCGATGATAGCTGCTAAGTGTTTCTGTGCTCATGACTGGGCAATGTATTCTAGTCCCACTGCTGGGCTACTCCCTTTAGAATATAAGAGATTCTTTATAACTGACTACTGTATGATAAGTATATATTTTTTATATGTTGATAACATTATTTTAACGCATGCTACATATAGAATTATTAATTTATTGGGACGGATTATCAAACTACTTTATTAAATTGGTATATGTACATAGAGATAAACTAATAACATCGTGTACGACTCAGGCATTGAACCTGTAATTGCATTCGCGATTTGCGATTGAGGCACTGAATCCACGAGACAACGATTAATACAGGCAGATGAAATTTAACTTTTATTGATAACACGCAAATGGGTCTAAATAACCCCGAAATAAACACAGAAACACACTTTAACCCTAAAAAGCGTTGGACCAATCATTATTGCTAACATCCCCGTTAACCCTACGATACTCGACGCTAACACATAAATATAGGCTACTATTTACAATCCGACTAACAGTCAATTAGCTATAAGTACTAAGTCAAAATCAGTTTGTTCGTATGTTTGAGCAATAGATATAAACATTTAAAGACAAAATAGCCCATGTGTCGCTTTAAATTAATTAAATTGTTGAATTCATAAGCTATTTTTTCTTTTAAATATTTGGAATTGACAGGCTGTATACCTTCGATTGTCATTTAAAAAAGAAAATGAAATTGTCTTTGTTGAAATGGCAAAGTAACTTTGTTATAATGCCTATTGATTATTTTTGTGATTTTTATTTTCGATGGTATACAACTGCCTTTGGAACATCTCCCTTCACCGTTGAAGAAGAAATTTTTGATACTGACTATAATGCAGGCGTGGTCCATAGAATTATATCATAAGCCATCACAATACAGATTTCGTTTATATTTATCACTGTCAGTATATTCATGACAACAAGTTTAAGTTACATTTAAATGTCACTGTCATACATTTATGACAGGATGTCTATGTTACATTTAATTGTCACTCTTGTGTATTTTGACAGTTCATTTTTGATTCTGTCGTTTTATGACAGCGACTTAGACTGTTACATTTAAAATATGGTATGATATGACACTCAATTTGAATAATACAGTCGCTTAATTTTAAATGCCATTAAATATTAATACGTGAAGTTTTAAGGACGGACTCGCCTCTAATACTATGGACCAAAGCCTAATTGAGCGATCTGATGGCAATCTAATTTCTTTTGAACTTCAAAATAGTTAATGTGACTACTAAGAATAATGCTATCCATGCGAGGGTGGAGACAAAGCCCATGTAGACTTCAGGGTCTGTGATGGGCCACCCTCGTGTGAGGATCGATCTTAGTGAGTTGGTCGCCAGGGTGAGAGGGAGGCATAGGGATACGTATCGGAGGATCCAGGGCATGCCCTCAATGGGCCAGATGACCCCGCTGAGCAGCAGGGTAGGGTAGAATGAGCCCAAGGCTAGCTGGATGGCATTTCGTTCAAGCTCGCAAGCTGCAGATATCACGAAGCCGAAGCACATGCCGCAGAGACCTGGGAATTAGAAATAAATTTAGTAAAATGTTGAGACATAATATGAGTCATGGCTGGAATTTTTTAATGGTATCTTTGACTATAAATTTTTAAAGGTTTATATTTAATTTAACTGTAGAAATAATAAAGCAACAAGGGCAGATCATTTTAATTGATGCTTTTGTATAAAATGCAATATCAAACAAATGAGAGTCAGAACTTTAAAATGTCATAATCATTATGTCTTTAAAAATATACAAGATAATTTCTTCAAAACATTTATATTAATGATATACAAACTTAATGTCCTACGGGGTTACATTTACATAATTATAATCATTTTGAAACAAACGGACATTTTTTATTTGTGATTAATGACTCATGACTATGTTTTAATGACGACAAAAAATAAAATACATGAAGACATACTTCTAAGACTTCTCAAGTCATTCTTCCTAAATGTAATATGACTAGATTTTAACGATCATAAAAACCACTAAATTGTTAGTCATTGACCATTAAAATGCGTTATAAGTTATAACGCAAATATTTAACATAAAGTTTACAATAATAATCTTTCAGAAGGCTTTTCCGGTATATCTAAACATTATTCACAAAGACTTTACGTGGAAGTTGATGCGTAAATCACGAATGTATCATATAAACATCGTGGGGTAATTTTAGTTGTATTTCCAGCGGATGTCACACCTCCTTCATTGATAACAGCTAACTCACGAGTAGTGGTTTAGTGACTCATAAAACGATGATCCTATCTTAACAGAGACGAGACATCTATTTGCTCAAAAGATATTATAGTACGCAGGTGTATGAGAAAACACAAGTGCACTATCTATTCCCTAACTCTCATAGTCTAATTGGACTGAATCAGACACGACCAGAGAGAGATCTGGTGCAGGCTTTACAACCGAGGCACGTGGTGTGCAATACAGCAGCTATCTTTCTAAGTCCAGGTTGCTATTGACAATTTATTGATACAGAAAAATTATGTTGGGTCGACCCGATATGTAATGTTTGTAAATAAACAGCTACCAGATTAATTAAAATAATTATTTCAAAAGCAAGTCATACTAATTAATATATTTTAATGAATCAATAACAGTGACCATATACACAATTCAAAACTCCGTTCCTAATCTTTTGGACGGGCATGAGCATGAGCAATAAATATGGCAGCTCTTGATCGTCAAAGAGATTTAAGTTTTATTTAACGTCATTGATGTTACGTTTTATTTTCTGAGAGCAGCAACTAGAGCGACAATTCCAAGCACTACATACTTAGGTGCTTTCAGTTTATCTTAAAAGACGATATATCCAACTCACCCTGCAGCAAAGTCAGCATAATAACAAAGACGATGTTGCCGTTGTTCTTGACTCCGAACACGGAGATCATGAAGATGAGCACGAGGGCGGTCTGTCCGCACATGACCACGAACTGCGTCACCACGTGCGAGAACAGGATCTCGCCGGGAGACACGCCCGCCACCCACGAGCGGTCCAGCAGACCTTCCATGCGCTCCACGATCAGAGCTGATGACGTTAGCGCTACTGCTAAGAAGAACACGATCCTGGAAATAGTAATTATATTGTTAAGAAGATCTGTTACATAATTTGAGAGAATCAAAAGTTTTTATATTGATGAACAAGTAAGTTTGAGAGACCTTGCACTTTAAAATTCGATGTGAAGACTGAAACAGTGCAAAAAATCTAGCGAAAACCGTCATCAAATCTTGTGGTACATTTCTGAAAATTATGGTTTTACAGCCTATTAAGGACGCGCTTCAATTGTCATTGATGTTCATAAATGTTACTAATAAATGATGTTTTTTGATCTCGACTTTTACTTGGAGTGCCAGCGATTTCTGTACCTTTACTTAGCAACGCAGTCTCTTTTTCGCATTTACTGCAAAAAGAAGTAACCGTTGCCAAAAACAAGACAATGCTGACATACACTTAGCAGAAACGTAGCACTGGGCTATTTGATGCGATCTTCTGAACTGTGGACGAACTTCCCAGATCCAGCTGCTTCACTTTGAGCGAATTTCAGCTTTAAGTAGAGGTTCCGCTTATTCCTACGTCACATATTTGGTGTTGAAGACAATTTAACTTACGTGAGAATAACACCAGGCGCAACGAAGTCAGTGAAGGATGGGTTCTTGTTGCCGTAGATAGGATCCATGAAGTCGATGGGGATGTCACCAAGTTTCGGGTTGTAGTGGCACGTTTCTAACAAGTCCTGGAATGTGGGAAAGTCATATGATTAAGGTATCTTTAGGATGCAGCAAGAGTTAATGTTGATGCAAATTCGGGATGGATGTCAATTTAATATAGACAATTTAGAAATACAATTTATGAGAAAAGACCTTTTCCTACCTTAACCTATTTTCTAGCAATTTGCTGGTCGATCTTAATGTGCGATGTTCGATTTTTTGATGTATTGAATTGTATTCGATTATTATTCGAATGAAATAATCTATACTTATATTATAAAGCTGAAGAGTTTGTTTGTTTGGTTGAACGCGCTTATTTTAGGAACTACTGGTTCGAATTGAAAAAATCTTTCATTGTTGGATAGCTTATTTATCGAGGAAGGTTATAGGCTATATAACATCACGCTACAACCCACGGGGGCGGCGCAGTAATCATAAACGCGTGTGAAACCGCGCGCACATCTAGTGCGCAATATAAGTCGATTCAGGCACTCCAGAGCTTATTAAAGCTATACAACATGGAATTATACAGTTAACTACCGGTAAATTGGAGATAAGGACTCGCAAACGATATCAGAAGTGGTCGCAACACTTACCTTAGCGAAGTCCCTGTACGAGAATTGTATGTCCCTGTTGAGCATGAGACCGATCTGTTGGTTGGACATGTCGAGCCACACCTGCACCTCCGAGGACATGATCGTGTCGTTGTCAGCCGTGTCAGCTATCGGACAAAAAATAAGGTTATAGAAAATGACAACAAAATGATTTCAGGCTTAAGACCGCTACACTGACTCAGAATTGTATAACAGATGTCACGTACGTTCGAAAACATTAAAGACACAACTAGAAACAGTATAGCCTAGGATTCTAGAATAATATAAGCATAAAAAAAATCCCAAATATATTATTATTAATAATTCTCAAGCAAATGAATTAAATTTCGTGTTGTCTACCTTTATGCTTCATTTTCAGTTGCAGGTCAACATGCATTCAATACACTATCGCTAGATTAATTATGAAACTGAAGATATATTATTCTAGAGCCAACTTTCTTGTAAGGCAAACTCCTAAAAAAACTTTTAAATTCATACATTTGTAAGCTATCCATTATTTTTAAATATTATCTGCCCAAAGTATAACTCAGACAATACTCGTAATATAACACTTACCCAAAGCCAATCTTGCAACCAGCGAGTCAGTGTAATTCTCGTTGAAATAGAGCGCGCCCCAAGCCTCCCCATCCGCGACGGCTTGTATGGCGTCGTCGAGAGTCGCGTAGTACTCCTTAATCGTGTGGTTGTTCAGGTGGTCCAGGTAACGACAGGAGAGGTTCTTCATGGAGCACGACGAGTTGTAAGGACAGTAGCCGTCGAAGATATGCACGTCATCGTTCACTATAGCCTGGAAGAAGAATTGGATATGGTTAGTTTTTGGTAAGACGACGAAAGTTGTATAGCTCTTTCGTGTAATGTAAGAATTAATGAAATTTCAGCCTGATTTACATAAAATATTGAGGCTACTCCAATAAGTAACTACAGGTACCTATTGGTCGTGGTTAGATTACAGTAATTATGATGGTGCAACAGTACTGTGCAGATAGTAGGAAACAACGGCTTTTCGTGTTTACCAAGATACGAGTTAGGTGTGGCTCTTAGAGTTCCAGAGGTGGTTGTTGTTTGTTAGAACATTTTCTAACATACAATATACGTAACAATTTTCTTGATCTGGCAATCAGACTCTACAGCAAGCACTTCATAATCTTTGATGTTGCCTGTCGCTGACTAAATACGCCTAATACAACAGTTATCTGAAGTGCACTCACCAGTTTCAATCCACTAGGATCTCTGCCTATAGCGAGACAGAAGAGTATGACCTGCATCACGGGCAACACGAAGATGAACAGCATCACACCGATGTTACGCCACATCCGCAGGAAGTTCTTCTGGATAAGAGCCTTTATCTTACCGCGAGATGTTAGCTAAAAAAGTACATAAGAAGATTAATTGGAGTCTTGCTTTAGCATACTTCAAAACCCACCTGATGGTATTTCTACCATGGAAATCAATCAAATTTTGTCCCCCATAAGGCAAAGAGGCTTAAGGGTAAATAATTAAATAAAAGAATGAGAGAGACAGATATGTGAGCATGTGAAACTTTTACCGAGCAAAATGCAGTAAAAAATTACTAAATTAAGCCGGTTACTTCTGAGAGGGCGATTATGTAACCTTTTATCTGTTGGAATCAGACAGACACAGTAAAAACATGCCCTATTTCTTGCGTCGACTGCAGCATTCAAGTGGTTATCATCCTAAATCTCAATAGATCTTTCTCCTTAGCATATTTAATAAATGAAGTGGACAGATTTAAAGTTTGCGTATCTTAATATATCAATTTCTACAACCAAAAATTAAAACTTACATTCAAACAGCTACCACAGTCCTCGCACTCAGGCGTCACAGCTGTCACCTTGCCAGGAATCTGGAAGTATATTACAGTGGATTAAAGTAAACTCTCATGTACTCGTATGTAGGTATTGATGAAACCAGTTTTGCTATACTAGTCGAATTTCGTATACTACATTTCGTTAGTTATTGTACTAAACAATGGCAGATAAGGTAAACCATTATCACGACTTGAGCTGCTCAGCCGTGTCTGCCAAACACTGGCGTTGCCGATTTTGAGACTTGTACTTGAGGCAATGTAGGACTCAAACGACGCCAGCTTAATTTGCAGCAACTTTTCAAAACAGATTTATTTAAGTATAGCTTTGAAATGCAACAGTGGAGTTCAGTCCTGAGACTGACTCTCATAGTGGAATTTTCCTCCGGTTTATGGAAAACCAGCAGTATATAGTCTCTTATTCTTTGTCAATTGTGCATGACGGCATCATATCAAAAATGTACTTACATCGCCATTAGATCCAGCGGCGTGTTCTACGATCAGCACCTCCTTGCTCTGGTGGAAGTTCAGGCCTCGCACCTGTGGGTCATCAGCCGCGTACGGCGCCTCCTCACGCTTCGACATTTTGTTCAGCCCTAGGGCTCCACCCGACACGTTCAACTCCACTACTTGGTTCGCTTGACCTGGAAAATTAATATACAGAATAAATACACAAGCACATTCTACAATAATTGTAAATTAGGCAGAGCTTGCAACACTCCGTGCTGCTACTGAGAAATAAAGAAATAAGAAACCTAGCTGACCCGCCTGACCTCCTTGAGTGCGATAAGTCATCATACTCAAGACGGTCGGTTGTAACCCTAAGTGTGCAGCTAATAACCTGAGCAGTCTTTGGACTGGACTGTGTAGGTACTTTGGTTATTATATATTATAGGGTATTCTAACATACATATCTTTAGTGTGTTTTAATGAGCTCATTCAGGACATGTAAATAACATCGAAAAATAAAAGATAAATATGACTTTATTTGCGGTTAAAAAACCATAACCTAAGCTACTAATATGAACCTATTAGACTTTAGATTTTTTTTTACATCGGAACATTGCGTCGTGTAAACACTGACACAGGAGTATATAATCTGTTCTTTACAAGTGGCTACAAAATGATGTTTAGTATGAACACGGTTCGATTAAGAATTGCTAAGTTGTTTATAGCTATTTATATCCCATAAATATAAATGTCACTAAGGCATTTATCTTAGGATTAATCATGAATGTAAGTGACGTGATATTCCTGTTAGGTATCTTATCTTGTGTGGGGGCCAGTCAGTACAGACCGGCGACACTTCGACCCAGTGGGATCTTTTGTGTCGACTTCTCCAATAACGACTGCCATAGATGTTCATGGCAGCTGGGACCGACGGCTTAACATACTCTCCGAGGCACGGAGCAGGCGATAATTGCGACGTGGGTTCGAACCCGAGACCCCTCTACATTGCAGTCTGTTGGTCTCCCCACTGAGCAATCGCTGCTCTTTTCGTGTTAGGTATGCTAATTAAACATATTTTGATTCAAACGAATGTAGTATGTTAGATAAGTTTCTGTTCTCGGCTTCGCCTGCGTGAATCCTACAGGCACGCATACCAGGATAAAAGTATTCTATGTGTTGTTAGCCAGGACATGGTCTATCTATGTGTAAAGTTTTATCTAAATCCGTCTAACAGCTAACGCGTGAATACGTATTAAATACCTTAGCACATTTAACAACTTTACAAATCTTTACATATATAATATTATATAGTAGGATAACGGATTTAGTAGTTAACTTAAAACTTTTAAAGTAAAAGTAAGGTATTACTCGTCAGTCTTACATATAAGTAAGTTTGTTTGTTGGTGCGTCTGTTCCCTAACACAGATGCTGACCTAATTGTTTATTGTCTTGTCTACCACAACTGCGGGCTTGATGGCTCTTCTTGTTCCTGTTCTCTTATTGACAATACCAACTGTATTAATTATCTAGGGATAACAGTTGACCAATTTCTAACATTCAAACCGCACATCAACAATCTTGTAAATCGCCTGCGGAAATTAATTTACATCTTTAAGACGCTTCGCGACGTAGCAGATAAACAAATCATCAAAAGTATCTACCAAGCTGTTTGTCAGTCATTAACTGATTACTGCATCACTTCTTGGGGTGGAGCAGCAAAGTCACACGTTATTGAAATTGAAAGGGCTCAGCGAGCAATCCTTAAGGTGGGAGCTGGCTTTCCATTCAGACATCCAACGGAAGAACTGTACAAATATTGGGATATCCTAACAGTTCGAAAATCCTTCATACTGCGCACAATCCTCAAACAACATTCGGTGATACGATATGACCCAAATCTTCGGAAAGACAAACGCCGCAAAGATCAGGTATGTGAAAAGCCTAAAATTAATACATCCCTTGCAAGAAAATTCTTCTCCTTCATGGGCCCCTATCTTTATAACAAATTAAATCGTATATTAAATATTTACTCCCTCACCAATAAAAAATGCAAAGTTACTGTCACTAATTATCTACAAACCCTTAACTATGAAGAAACCGAACGCACGCTGACAATTATGCAATGAGCTCTGTTACCAGTTTTAGTATCAACACCAGTTAGTTCTATTCAACTTACCCTTTGCTTGTTCATAATGCATCTCCGTTCTCGCACACACACAACACTGTACAAATACCTTTATCTATTTATTTATTTATCTATTTATTTATTTATTTCTTAATTACTTTTACACATATAACACACTCTGGCAAAAGGCACTAATTATCTTTAAGTTTTTATTTTTAGTTTTCAATGTACCATATGTAAAAACCTACTAAAAGGAAATATGTTTATTTTTATCCTCTTAAACGATAAATAAAAATGTCCAGTACCAGTACAATAACCCCTGAGTTCTAGCGACGGGAGGGCCCCAGAGAACCAGTAATTCAGATTTGTACGCAAATCAGCAGCTGGCTCTGGTCTCTCACAACGTTAGCAATTAAGTGTTACCAAATGTAAGACCTAAATTTTAATAATGTTGTTGTGAAGAGAGAATAAAGAATTATTATTATTATTATTATTATTATTATTATTATTTAGGCTTGGGTTTACGCAAATATGTCTCATTGTAATTTTGTATTGTCTTGTGGTTTTTATAAACTAACCAGAGTGTGTTTATGACGATTATTTTTGAAGTAAGTTGTATAACTTCAATAAATATTAAAAAGAAAGAAAGAAGACTTCAATACCTTAAAATTAAACAACTTTATACGGGCCTGCTGAAGTTTACTTTTAAACATACTATTTTTAGAATTTTAGCTATCAATTTTTTCGACATTTTAGTTGCAATTCTTTGGTATAATTGTTAGAAACAAATGTAGATTTCACTGCTTAGTTCAGTGAAGTGGAAAATATGTAGACGATATGTTAATGTTCATGCTTGGGCTCGAACGAGAGAGTGACTGTGCAGAACATAAGAGCGGCATGTTTTTGTCACCGGTTCCGCCATGTTAACCAACTAGGTATACCCATTGTGTTTGATTTATTTAGCACTAATATTACTTAACTTATCGACCGACTCAATGAAAAAGTTTTGTGTCTGGTCTGATCCGAGCGTTGGGTAAGAGATTAATTTTGGTCAGAAATAGCCACAACAGGGATCACTAATAGCAGCAGATGCATTGTGGAAGGCCTAAAAGGAGATGGCGTAATAAACTTGACAACTATAAAAGAGACCAATCTTTTTTAAAAGCCAGTTGGAGAAAAATGAAAGGGGCGGCCTATGATCTGCAATGAAATAGCAATTGGGCTTATAACTGCACGGATAGTGTATTGATTTAATCAGTCACCACTGCCAGCCCTCTGAGTGTTATAGGATCGATTCCCACGCGGAACAAAAATTGTTTGATTCACAAATAATTATTCTGAGAATGGGTGTTTTTTGTTGTTTTAATGATTGTAAAGTTCCCCGAAACAGGAATTATTGTTACTGCGAGAATTGTCTTTGTTTAAAAATAAACGTTTTTAATAGTGATATTTACTTGTAATGATACATATATTAAACGTTTATTACAAAATAAGCGCATTGTTGGTTAATAAGTGCACTAAGCGTAATTTAACAGGAAAACCTAATAACACTTAGCGCGGCCTAGAAATTATAGTCTGAATGACTAACTTGTTATTGGGTCATCAATTAGACTGCAACAGGGTCGCTTTGTAGATTTAAGATATAGCTGGCAAAACGTTTCTAAAATATAATAATTATATACGCCAGTTTACTTCTTTAGGTGTAGGTATTAATTTAGAAGATACATACAAGAAACTCACCGCTACCGTTTTCAAGCCATTCTCCGTCTATCTATACATTAATACTTTGTTTTAATAACTTGTTTGTTTTTTTCGTTAGAAACCACTAACATCTAGAATTACCAGTCGCATTTTCGTCAAAATGTCTTTTGCATTTTATAGCCCAATTCTTAAGAATAGTTATTAGCTATATAACATCTTCCTACGAGTTACGGAAGCGGAGCAGTAATCATACACATGGAAACCATTATTAATCATTATATGCATTTGACCACGACAGTCTGGTTGACAGATTACTAGTTAAATGATCTAAGTATTAGTTAGAACTTTCTAGAACGCGTCTAAACAATCGCTAATTCGCAATTGATAGTTTCGCGGCGGACCTTACAAGATGTAAAGGCGCGGATCATTTAGGTTACATCTAACAATGGATAGTGCAACAGCCTTGACTGCGCACGCGCAAGCAACACGTCACAACGCAACCTCTCATTATGCGCCGCTGTAGTCTCTGTGAACCTTCGAGATGTGAGGAAATTCCAAACATTTTATGACATTATGTCACATTGCCATCTTCTCGAAATGTTAGGTATTAATTTTTATAATATTAAAGAAAGATTTTCAATCGAATTATGGTTTGTGTTTGACTCAAAATGAAGAATTAATCACCTAATAATAGACAAGGATCATTTATAAGATGTTGAGCATGGACTCTTGGCCATATCCTTCCTTATCAGATACGCAATCTATTATCAAGGAACCGCCAGTCAAAGGTGTTTTTCCCATAGTATAGTCCGCAAGCAGCGCCCTCCTGCCTTGTCTTTGACGAACTAAGCAGATGCTGTTTCACGCCCCGCATAAAAGATCTAGGATTGAAGCGAAGAATTTTATACTGTAGCAACACTAGGAACACTGATTGTGCAATAACCATTAATTTGTATTTAAAATATCGTTATAATTAGTCCTTGGTGTATTTGTAATCCGCTTCTCCTTTTTATACATCACACTTAATTACAGCTCAAACCATAAGTAGGTATGCGATCTTCTTGTAAATATGACAAATACTAAATACATGTAGGTGATTACTTAATCGGCTGAATGTCAAGTGTCAGTGAGTAACAGACAAGCCATCAGTTACAGAATAAGCATTATGACTATATTATATAAATGTTTTCTGTAAACTTTGTAATAATGGGTAATTTATTTTGTTTAATGTATTAATATACACTTTTAATTTATTACGCTAGCGCAGTATTTTAAATCTTCACTAATATTATGTTTGATTGTTTGTTTGTTACTCCATCTCGCCTAAACTTCTCGACTGATCATCATGAAATTTCCCATACATATTGTCAGAGGTACAGAAAACCACACAGGGTACCTTTCATCCAGAAAAAGATACTGTTTTGGACCTCTCCAATAGCTATTGATATATGTATCTAATGGTAAAGATATTTCTGTCATGAAGCTGACAAATAAACATACGACACAATTCCTTTTATGTGGCATCACTCGCGGCGTGAATCTACAAGGGTAGCCAGAATTGCATAAAACTATATCGTCATAGACTAAGGACTAACGAAATATGAGTGAATCTACTGCCATTTAAAGGGCACAGTTTCGTAGTCCGAGCTATTATAAGGAATCCAATAACGCTTCGCCCGACCCGGGATTTGAAACTGAGATTCCATGGATAGCAATCGCATTAACTATCGTTGTGCCATCGAGACACCAGTATGACTAATTTTTCATATTTTCTGTTATCTATAATTTCTATAAATATTATATATTAATATTTCTTCTTGTGTCATTTAGTAAGTTTGTTGAAGAAAAACGTAAGATTTTAGTTTACTAAGCAGCCATTCACCTTCATTAATTGTAGCTGCAATTCATGCTTTAATTTTAAAGACTTGACATAAACGTCACATGTATATAGTCGTCATAAATGTCTCAACATTTAAAATATCAAGAGTTCATGAATATTACTTAATTTATAGTCGATTATACATTAAAATCTATGCAAATAGTGTTGCAACGATTTCTTTGAACTGCGAGTCAATATAATATTGTTTGCGTGTCGAGTCGACCTTACGAAATGATGTACAATGCAAGGTCCCACTTAAATGGGACATGACCATTCTTTGGTCAATTATTTTCGTCATAAACTTGGTCATCTTTATGCGCAATTTGTGAATACCTACATAGCAGTGATGGATATCAATTAGAATAATTTTTCTTGCCAAGCGGATATAGCGTTCAATGCAACTTCAGACTTCATAGATATAACCTACAGAAACTAAACTATATTAATTGTTGTCCTTTTAAAAAGACAACTCCTGCACTACAAATCATTCCTTTATCGTGAGGGACTTTAACAAACATTCAAACAACGGACACAAAGAACAGCCAGACTCGGAACAACCATTTGTGGATCACACAAATTTTGCCGCGTGTGGGATTCCAACCCAAAACACTCGGCGAAGTTGCAGTGACGAGGCTACCGCTTAAACTACTACGCCATTCGTGCAGTCTATTATACTCAATTCCGCTTTCTTGTTTTTTAAAGACTTATAAATTATTCCTGCGTTGCGATGCCTCGCAACGGAAAGAGTCCCGTTTATAAACATTCAAACAATAAACACGAAGTAAACCCAGATTTGGAACAACTATGTGTGGATTACACAAATGTTTGTCCCGTGTGTGGATTAGATAAATCTATAGTGCAGTGGCAGTGTGAACGCTTACGGCTAGACCACCCATGCCGTCAAAATTGATTACTGTTTATTTCAAAACTAGACATTGAATTGTCAGGATAATATATGAAGAGTCTAATCCAACATCTCCCACTGTTTCAGCCAACATATGTGTATCTAAAGGCTGCTTACAGACGTTTAGTTAAGAGAACGCATTACACGTTTATAAATAATGATAATGACATTTGAATTTTATTGTTAGCTTGTGGAAACTGTCACGGAACATGGTTTGTTAATTTCTGGTATATTTAAACTTCACTGTATCTCTTTTATATTAATAATAAGTATTTATTTTCTCTCTTTCACAAAGGTATACATAAGATAACACAGTACAGATATAACAAATTCTCAATCCTTTGCGGAGAGACTGGTGTCTATACCTGTTGGACGTATAATAATAATAATTATTATTAATTAATTGCTGTATACATAGGTAATCTCATAATTTATTTTGTGGATGTAATTAAGTAACAATTTAGTTTACGCGCGCGCGTGTGTGTGTGTGTGTGTGTATGTGTGTGTGTTTCACAAATAAAATTAAAGAATATTACCTAAACTTGCTTATAAAAACCTCATCTCAAAACTTGAGACATAGGTATAAAGATTAGGCTGAAGTCTTCTGCACTAGCAATACCAATTTTGGATCTTACTAATAAAACACGTAACAAAATAGGTACAGATGTGTGTTTGAAGTACTACTATAATAATCATTTTCCTACACCAATCTCTTATTTTTGAATTAGTAATTAATATCTATATACATATACAATACCATACGCACCAGGAAACATAGCAGTATTGCATTTGATATCAAGTAACGATGTGCAATCGGTACAAAAAATATTAAAATATTCGGCATTCTGTGATGCTACATTCGAATGTTGATCACTTCATTATCACTGATTATAATTCGAATCGTAATCGAGTACTCGAAATTTAATATGATGATGACACGATTGATAAGTCTGTCGGTTCAATAATTGTTCGTACTGATTTCGAGATCTTATTATTCATGTTTTATTTGCATATTGTTAATATTTAATCAATCAATTTTAACTATGAATGCATGATTCGTTTGTTTCGATTTGCTTATGATTCGAATAAATTTATCGATAAAGGCTCTACCGCTATCATCATATTAGTCAATCTTTCGTAAGCTCGGTTATACCCAACGTTCCCACCAGAAGAGCTTAACATATTCCAATAAATTAATAGCTTAATGGGCCACCATTTTACCATATACATTACAACACAGCCATAGAACTATAGGGTCAAATAATGACCATAACAAAAGGACCTCGTAAACGTTTACGAGTAAAACATTACATTTTATTTAGTTCATAATGTTAGGTGTTATAACGAGCGGTGATTTGTAAGCGATTCTTTCACAATTCTATGCACTACCATTATTGGGATACAAAGTAATAATGTGCACATACATAAGGCTTTGCGCATACATATAAGTCTTTGAAATTAACTACACGGATATTCTCCATGTGACCATGGCTGCTGAAAAGCAACTGAAACATCGAGGAAAGTGTAAATCTAAATAATTTAAATATTTACAACGGTTGTAAACTGCAACAATAGTAATTCAATCGTTTGTAAATACATATGTCACAATAGTGTTAAAATAAACAACGCGATCAAGTCCGTATTTCAGTAGTTTAATTTCAATGACGTTTTTAATGATTTATATGTAATAAAATCATTAGAAAAGTTGAACATAAGCTAAAACTTGGCATTTTATATAAATAGGAGCATTTTAACTAGAAAGGATCTGTTCTAAATAAGATAGAAATTAAAACAAGTTTGTATTCGTTGAACGAGGATGGTGGAATTCCCTTACCCCCCGGGCTGAGCGTCATCAGTTACGCTGACGACACCTTCGAGGAGGCGGCCCGTTTGGCTACCGTGGGGGTTTCCCAGGTGGTCGGGCGTATCGAGGCGCTGGGTTTACGGGTGGCTATTAACAAGACGGAGGCCCTGGTCTTTCATGGGCCTCGTCGCAGTCCACCCCGCGGCGCCTCGATAATGGTGGGCTCGACGCGCGTTCCCGTCCACATGAAATATCTGGGCTTGGTGCTGGACGGAAGCTGGCACTCCGACGAGCATTTCAGACAGCTCGCCCCGAAGCTTCTCGGCACTGCGTCCGCCCTTGGGCGGCTATTGCCAAATTTGGGCGGGCCCAGTGCTGGTTGCCGGCGACTTTGCACGGGGGTTATCCGGTCGATGGCGCTTTACGGCGCACCGGTGTGGGCGGACTCCCTGACCGCTCAGTGCAGGACTCTCTTGCGGAGGCCGCAGAGAGTCATAGCGGTCAGGGTAATATGCGGATACCGCACGGTGTCGACGACGCAGCTTGTGCGTTGGCCGAAACACCCCCGTGGGATTTGGAGGCTGAAGTGCTCGCCGAAGTGTTTGCAATAAGTGAGGTGGTGCGGGTGGAGACGGGTTGTCGTCCCCTCCCGACAGTGATTGAGGACGCGCGCAATCGAGCCCATCAGGGACATGATTTTTAAGTGGCAGGCGCGGCTGGAGGTGCCCTTGGCCGGTTTCAGAACCGTTGGGGCCCTCCAGCCGGTATTGGAGCGGTGGGCAGGGCGGCAGCATGGGACCCTTTCCTTCCGGCTAGTGCAGGTGTTGTCAGGGCACGGTTGCTTTGGCAAATATCTGCACACGGTCGCTAGGAGGGAACCGAGTCCTATCTGCCACCACTGCGATTGTGAGGAGGACACGGCGCAGCACACGCTCGAGCAATGTCCTGCTTGGGCGGTGCAGCGCCGTGAACTCATTGAGATTGTGGGTGAGGATTTCTCGCTGCCGGCCGTGATCAAAGCCATGGCCGACAGCGAGAGGAAGTGGGCAGCGGTCGCGTCCTTCTGCGAGCACGTCACCTCGCAGAAGGAGGCGGCGGAGCGGATCCGTGAAGAAAGTATCCTTGCGGATCCGAACCGTCGCCGGCGAACCGGGCGGCGCAGGCGCGCTTACGCGCGCCTAATGCCGCCATAATGAAGGCCGCGGGCGGGAGAATGGGGATCTTCCGTCCGCCAGCCATTGAGTCGGTCTGACGCCCTATGTAGTGCCGGGGCGTCGCCGAGGAGTTGTAGACTGCTGGGTGGGTCGCTGAGATATAATTTTGCCAGCGGCCCATCCACTATACAAGGCAGCGAGCGTGCACACCGTGGGGTTTTGGTCCGTTATGGAATTCAATTTAACATCAAGAAAAACTAAAGTTCTCGAGTGAAACCGCGGGCTAAAGCTAGTTATATATAGATAAGTCTCAATGCACGTACGTTTGTTTACAACACCTGCTGTTGATATTATTGTCATATATTTAATCAAAATAACCAAATCACAATGAATTCTGACGTTATTACTCATATTCCCAGACTGAATGACTTAATCCATTTTCGCAAAATATAATAACATTGCTTTATGAAATCATCGTTCAGTATTATAAAAGATTGTTTAATTAGATTTTATTTTAACAATCTGTCAAGTTTTAGAAGATATAATTAAATATCTGTTGTGACTGGCCGCCGGTGTGCCGCCGCGGTTTGAAAGGTTAATAGCAATTTAGGATAAACACATAGCCTTACTTGGTGTATATCACCCACATTTCGCTAACTATATTTTTAGGTCCGCTGTAACAAGGAGCGTCGCGAATCTACTGCCGCTAATAATTCCAGACTCCGTGCTTGCTGCTAAGAATTTCTAGACAAAAAACCCAAAAATCCTTTGTCAGATCAGGGCATCTACGCTCCATGCACAAGGGTCTTATACCGCTGCGCCACTGATACAGTTGGGTTACAAATTACTTCTATTTTTTATCGGGCTGTAACTCACAAATACCTCGGTCACTAAAGCAGCTTAACGCTCTCTTGGACTTTAACCCAGAAGTTAATATTTTTGCGGATGAATGGAAAGTATGATTATTAGAATGTATGAGGTACTACGACCAGAATGCGTGAATGCTAAATTTTAAATTTATATTCTATTATTAAATAAATAATGATTAAATAGTGTAATTGGCACAAGTCGTTCTATTTGATGTAAATAAATAAATCTCCAACTGAGCATAATGGAAGGTTCGCTCGATGCGAATCGAATCTACGAGCTCTCAATCACAATTCTAATACCTTATCTATTGCTATTAGTAATCTATTTATAAGCTCCAGCAAGCGTTTTATCTTTATAAACACCCAGAAAGAGACTTATTTTTATGTCGCTTACACTTTGCCGCTTTATTTACAGTTGAATAAAGAACGTTAATCTCAATTTTGTCTATGTTTGCGACAGAATGTTACATAAAATCCAGAGACTAAATGCTCTATTTGTAGTTCCCAGCTCTATACAAATGCTTACAATATAATATGATCGTGTGAATTGTCTCTGTTATTATTATGTTATTAGAGCCAGACTTTCAATTCAGTATTTGTTTCGTTAGGTTTTCTGTGTGACCTGGACTGTTATACGAAGTTATATTAACTGAGTATGTTTATTTTTATACGAGTTGTCTCCTGCAGTTTGACCTATGTGTCTGATTACTGCGCCGCCCATATGGATCGTAGCGTTATTTTGGAAAAGATGGCTTTCTATTTATGAAAGAATTTTTGAAATCGGTTTTGTAGGTAGTTTCTGAGTTTATTCGTTATAAGCAACAATACAAAACTTTTCTTTTTATAATATAATATGTATTAGTGTTGAAAATAATCATACGCTCTGCTTGACGGTACGCTTGTAATACTGAATAGATTTGGATGAAACTCGGCACAAAGATAAACTATATCTAGGATTGCGTTAATCCTATAGTATAGGGTACTTTATTATATTAGTATCCGTTTCTGTGCATTCACGCGGGTGTAGCCGTAAACAGATGCATTACGTTAGATTGTCACACGGAGATATCAAGGCACGCACCTCAGAATTTTCCATGTAATGTAATTAATCTTTTATCGCGCGCTTGAACGATTAAGGAAAATTTCGTGAGGAAACCGGCATGTTTGAGAACTCTCCATAATATTCTCGAAGATATGTGAAGCGTGAAGCCTGCTAAACCACACTGTTCCAGCGATATAGACTAAGGGCTTACCCTTTTCACACTGAGAAGGCGCCCGTGCCCAGCAGTAGGACAGTTATTATAAAGGGTTGATACTATATGTATGTTAATGAACTAACCTTGTTTCCTGGACAGCTTCAGGAAGACATCTTCGAGAGATATGCAGCTGTACATCGTGAGCAGTGCTTGAGGCGATTCCTCGGCCAGCAGCCGACCGCTTCTCATCAGACCGATCTGGAGAAAAGAAATATCATCAGTTTGGTTGTTTGTTGTACATAGATTAACTCTGGAACTACTTAAAAGATTCTTAAGACTTACGTAGTTTCAGACAGGTAAACATGGTCATATAAATCTACATTTCGTCAATTTTCTGCACGGTTGGTGCTGTGATTTGAATGGTTGCCTTGCCACTGCCGCTATGCCTGGTGTTATCGTTTCAAATCACACAAAGGACAACAATTGTGTGGTCCACAAATGGTTGTTTCGGTTGTAATAGGGTTGCCATATCCAACAAGGATTAAAACCATTAAATAACAAAACGAGATGGGTGTAAAAACCCAGGATTCAACCTCTTCGTCTTCATGTGACATTTTTATATCAGCTTTTTTAATGCCCCACTACTGGGCAAAAGCCTCTCCCTTGGCCTTCCAAATCACTCTGTTGGTGGATATTCCCTGACCTTATGAACTTGTGACCCCTATATCTTGGGGGTCTCTTGACCCATAGGGCACAGGCAAACTCGACCGAGGGATGACCCCTGTCTGCACACCAAGTTACAAGTCAATCGGTCCAGTGGTTCCGGAGCTATGCTTGTCTCTAGCAAACTGTCACTAACAGACAGAGATACAGACCCACATAGTGTTTCTATTAACCTTTTCGAAGAAGACTCAGACGCTAATAAAAATATGGTTATTTCAAGTCTGTTTTTTTTTGTGGTTGTTTATTGTATGTTTGTGAAGTTCTTCGCAATACAAGAACCAAAATAAGTGCGGGTGTTCTATTTCTTAAGAAAAAGCTAGATATTTCTCCGATTATGGCTTTAAGTCTCACATTATAAGTAGGTTGTATACCTTCGGCACTTTTATTTAGCAGAGGAATTGCAGTTATGAATCTCTGTGTAAGATGGGCTACACTTGCGCCGGTTGTATTTAATATAGCAGACTTCTTGGACAGGTTCTATTTATCCATATCGTAAATAATAGCAAACGACGGGCTCCTCCATTTAAAATTATAGAATTTTGCAAAATATGCAATAATTATCACAACTAGGTATTAGTTTTAATAATCATCTAATATTTCCCTCATTCTATTTTCGTTGTCTCGTCTGTTATCGCCATTTTCTAGAGGCTATAATTGTCTATGGTTCTACGTCAGAACAATCATGATTTGATTGTAGCTTCATAGACATAATAATAAGTCTTATATTTTTTGTTCATAATACTAAGACTGAAAAAGTTGTTTGTTTTTGCGATCTATTGAGTAGGGTGACCTGCGGGTGTGGGAGTGCATTGACGTCATACAGTTTTTTTTACTAGATACATGCTATCATAGATTTAGTATAGCGTCATCTTTCGAAAGACAATATGAAGCTCATCTATTTATAATACGGAAACAATTGGGAATAATCTGTGTGTTAAAAATAATGCACTTAGTATTCCCAATTGTTTCTGTGAATGCCACATTGTTCCCGTAGAATTTACGTTGGCGAAGCCTTTATTACTGAGATAAAACGTATACGTGTTAAAATAATATTTAAAAAAATATGAATACAACTGATTGTGTTCCAACTAATATTATAAATGTGAATGTTAGTCTGTTTGTTTGTTAAGCTTCCACGCCTTAACTACTACACCGATTATCATGAAATTTCACATTCAAGTTTTTTAGAGTACAGAAAAAGACATGAGATACTTTTTATTCAGAAAAAAGTAATGTTTCTGAGCAAGCGGAGCCACGAGCAATAATTAGTTTAAAATTAAATATTACTATAAATCTTTACATATTTTGTTTTTTGTGTCTCGGTACCAAAGACATATTTCTTAATTCAAAAGGAAATAGGACGAACAGAGAACAACTTAAATATAAATACAAAAATAATATTATCAATATTATTCTTCTTTTTGCTACTGTCTGTTTTTGTTTAAGTTAAAATGACAACACTAATTAGAGACAATCTTTCCGTCACTCACTAAACATCAAAGCTCAAAATAAATATTTGTTCAACAATAATGAATGAATCTTTAAATAAAACAATAATTATTGTAAAAATCCATGAATCCTCTTTACGAAGTCTTCCTCTGTCACCTCTTTAGTAAAATAAAACACAAATTATACCAATCACCTCGCATTAATATCATTGAAGTTATATTTAAAGATTATTTTTATCTTTTAATTCATTACAGCGCTGTTTTTTAACTGTAGTTAAGTGTATGTGTAAAAACTGGCAATGTTTGACGTAATACTCAAGTACACGGTCAGTTTTTTAGAGAAGGCATTTAAGCCGAAGTTTATTTCGTAACTAACACGTGAACGCGAACGTGAGCCGAAAACATTATAATTATTCGCAAGAACATCATACCGAGTGTAAGGATGAGGACACACATTGGCAAGCAACGATTTAGCTAGTGTTTTTTAGTTTTAAATGGCCAATTTTCGTACAAAATAGAAACATCAAATATGTGACTTGAAATACAATTGCGTTTATTTTAATATAGGCACTGAGACTAAACTGGCACTCCATTTTGAACTGTTTTTATTACAAGAATTTGGCTTCTAGTGTTTATACGAATTAGTATGAGATTTTGGCTTGTTTAAAGGTTCCGTTCAAATAGTAACCACCTAGCCAGGTCAGTAATTCCACCCGACGAGTGATTACAAATAACCTTGTGAACAGAAAGAAAATTCACACAGTAAGCACGGTTGTCCAGGTCTTTAAAAAGGTAATTTGTTTTCAGGGATAGATTATTACCTATACTTGTATACCTATTAAGGCTATGACAATAATAGCAATATAGTTATAATAGTATGTATATTAAAAAAAAAAGAAAAAGGAAACTAAAATGTCATTAGCATTTTAATTAAGGCTACATGTAAATTCTGACAACTTTTATAAGGAAACAATACAATAAAGCAGTCCTTAAAAAACAGAAATACTCGCTGCACAAAAATGTAAAGAAAAGAAGATTTCAGGCTTGTTTTCATAATAAAAAGGACTGTTCAGTTAGCCAGTATATTCATGTTTTAAGAGACTTCAAAATAATACAATCGATAATCCTCTGGCGACAGAGTAAAGATTCGACCACGTTTATACGGGCTTACGCGTGTTCCTGCCCTATTCACTTATTTCAGGACTTTTGGGAAGAACTAACAAGAAATGTACAGTTACTAAATTTTGTTTCAACGAACTGAAAAGCTACGTTACAATATTTTTGCATCTTAATAGTTATGATATAAGGTTGATTATTGATTTGTACTTCTGAGCATTATCATTACTGTGTATTTATACAAAGTTTGACGCCAAGCGTCCGCGTCTTCTATTATTTTTTATATTCCGCTAATGTATGCTTAGCTTAAATTAATGTATGTATATGCTAATGGGAGCCATGTATAAATGTATACTTAAATGAGGAAGCGGTCAGACCTCGTTCACCAGTTTTTTGAGGTTTTTGATACAAGAACACAAACTTCCAAGGATATCTGTGTCAATGTAACCGAGTTATGACATTTTGTCAAACGTTTTATATTAATTCCATAGACTTAGAATATTTTCGCTACGATTTATTCATATCAAATATTAATGGGTAAAAGGAGGTTATTCAGTTATAATGGCATGTGTAAGTTATGTAATAAGATTGAGGAGGTGTTACGTGGTTATAGGTAATCGTGGTCTATGCGAGAACTCCCGGGCGGTAGGCAGTAATAAGACTTATAGAATGTATTAATCTAAACGGATAAGACTTCAATCTTTTACCTTTTTTTTAAGGGTAGATGAGGTATAGTTCGACGTTTCTGTCTATACTTCTAGAAAGCCAAAGATAGCACAAGTCATGTCAGTCATGCATATGATTAGAATAAAATAGGTTTTGTGTTTTATAGTCATGTAGTTCTTAAATATAATTAAAAGCTGGTAAGTATGTTTAAGATTGAAAAGTAACACAAAGCCAGTGAAGACATTTTTATAATCAAGTGTTGATATTCTCAAGCTTAAAACATTATAATCATTAAAAAAAACACTTCTTGGACACGGAATTCATTTATTAATTTATTATTATAAGATAAAAAATGCCAGTTTGAGGTATAGATCTCATGCAAAGCATTAGACAATAAACAGAAAGCCACTCTCGCCGATTGTGGATTCAAATAATCCCAAAGGAATATGCAATATTAGTCATGGTAGGTATGTACTACTTAAGCGACTGTGCAATTATGCAGTCAAATTACCACCCAGTACACGAACAATAGCCATCTCAATCTTCATGTATTAAACCAAATTTATTCTACAATAATATAATAAACGAGTTTAGGCTGTTTTGCATTTATTTAAAATTGCCTAAGGAAGAGGCCACTTGCTTCCGACATATGCGTATATTTATGTTGTTTTTAGTTTATCCTCATTTTTCTCAAGGTAATGTAGACTATATTTCTTCTTCTCCGATATTTCTCATGTTATTGCATTTTGCTGTTAGGAAATTATTAGCTAGGTATTATTAGACTCCATATATTCATGTGACGTGGAACAAGTACATAATTAGCGAAATGAGGGGTGTAAAAGGTACACCTCGAACTTCTCCCTAGCTATGTTAAGTCTCCCAAAATATTGTCCAATCCCTACATTAGCAGACATTTGTGAGTTTCCGGTAAAAAGTTATCGTTTGAGTTTCTGGAGACGTGAATTTGCGTAATTCATGTCACTGAAAGAACGACTATCACGTTGGTTCAGTAACATGAATCTTTTATGGGAACGAAACACGTGACCGGTAGTTCACTTGACCGATCTCTCACGTGAGCAGATGGGGTGCGAAGGTTAAAAATCTTTATATCGTATATTATTATTCAAAGACTACCTACTAGGAATATATTAAATTCGTGTTTGGGGACCTTGATCCTTTAGACTTCTATATAATATGTTTTATTAACAAAACAATAATTATCTTATTAGGAAATAAATAACTTGTGTAAACAAACATTGAAGTGACGGACACAATATTCAACAAGTCTCGGAATGGCTATCGAAATATGATTCACGTGGATGCTGTATGCATTATACAATGTGTTAGCTTACTGAAATCATTAGATTGTTTGACCCAATCTTTTTGTTGGTATAGTTATTAAATAAATAAATTATGGGTTAAGGTACTTAAATATTAGATAGGTTCTAAATAGCTGGCGAAATATGGGTGTGACCACTGCCTTCTTATTCCGGGGTATAGACAGGCGTTAATCAAAAAAGTAACAATTTTTGTAAAAAATTTCCAAGACTCAAGTTTAAAGATATGTTTTTGTCAATGTTTATGGCGTATTATCTCCGTTTCCGGTACTGTTTAGTCTTCATATCTAGGCAATACACGTACATGGATAAGGAGTTTTGACTAGGAAACCATTTGTTTTCCTTGTTTGTGCCATTATTATAGAATGGTACTAGTTATAAACCGCAAATTAATTCGCGTTTTACTAATGGCACTTGTATACTACGCGAGTACATGAGGAGACTACAATATGAGGTTCTTTACGAACAGCGTATATTGGTATTTACAGGATTGGCAATATGCAAGTGATGCCTTTATTGTTGAAAACGTCTATGCAAGGTAAACAACTTTAGAAGGATAAAATTAAAAAAAGGAAAGGAAGGAGAAGACTTAGATCTAAATACAATAAGTAATGGGAAAGTGGGGTCAAGTATAGCGATGGCTTATTTGCCAACAGCTACGCTAGTAAATTATATTTTAATAAAAAATACTCATCCCGCACTTGCAATGTATCATGTATCGCGAGGGACTTCACAATCATTTAAACAACGGACTCAAAGAACATCAAGACTCGGAACAACTATATAAAATTTTTTATTTCTTAATATATATATTTATATAGTTTTTTCCTTTTATCCAGTATGGAGATCGACCTCATAACATTTGTCGTAGTAGTAGTGGCGAGACGACCACATAAACTAACTATATGTAGAATAAAGCTATATAATATAACTAGCTGACCCGCGCAACTTCGTCTGCTTCACATAAGAAAATGTTCCCCGTTTTTGTAACATTTTTATTTATGCTCCGCTCCTATTGGTCGTGGCGTGGTGTTATATAGCCTAAGCCTTCCTCGATAAATGGGCTATCCAACACTAAAAGAATTTTTCAATTCGGGCCAGTAGTTTCTGAGATTAGCGCGCTCAACCAAACAAACAAACTCTTCAGCTTTATAATATTAGTATAGAATTATAGATAGGTACTCACACAATGGGCCTGGCGGGCCTCCTCGATGTAATGCGTGGTGATGATGACAGTCTTGTCTCCGGAGCTGGTGATCCTGACCAGATGGGTCCAGATGGACTGACGCAGCAGTGGGTCCACGCCCACTGTGGGCTCGTCCAGGATCAGCAGTTCAGGGTCGTGCATCAGCGCAACAGCGAACGACACACGACGTTGTTGACCACCGCTGTGGATTAATACATTGTGTTTAAGATATTGTAACATCCAAACATTGTCTCAGGCTTATGTTCCCGAAGGGGTAGGCAGAAATGTACGACACACAAAAAAAATTCCAGATATGGTTTCAGGTCCTACGTAGGTACCTAATAATAATAATATAATAATAATAATATTCTACCACTAGACACAACACCATCTAGCCCAAACTAAGCAGAGCTTGTACTATGGGTACTAGACAATGGATATACATACATATATACTTTATTTTTTGTAAATACATACATATTATACATAGAAACACCCAGACCAAGACAAACATTCATGTTCATACACACAAATTTTTGACTTGTGCGGGAATCGAACCCGCGACCTCGGGCGTGGCAGACGGTTACACTGACCACTACGCCATCGAGGCCGACAAGCAAGCCTATTCCCGTTTACTGGGCACAGATCCTGACTCCGTGATACTACTGAGTATTTTTTATCAGAAAACCTAATAACAGTTTACCCTACCCGGCAATCTTCCTCAGAACCCATGCACGGCTGTTGCATTCACTACATCTGCATTAGTATTTTGTAAAGCTCGATTTTTGTCCTGTAAAGCACTATAAAGTTGTAAGCCTCAACATTAGGTACTCTTGAAATTAGGTTGAAAAGAAGAAGAAAATTGTTTAAAAGATGCACACCAATGCGATCCTAATTAGGTTAAAACAACAAGACAGATAGCATTTTTCCACCAGGACAATACCATATCTACACTATAAGTCTCATACGACCTCGGTGACCTACCCAACAATAGACCACGAAGCGTCGAATTCTAAAGCTGTCGTGTTACACAGACGTATTACAAAATTTCTCCTCTCGATTTTGATCATCACATGTATTGTGGGAGAGAGAAAGTTGATATGTGACGTATCGCTTATGATACGGGCAGTAACAACTATTTGAACTATTGTTACTTAGTAACTTATGTATTAGCTGGGATACTTTTGCTTTTAGATATGAGCTTATAATTATAGTGCTATGAATTTGTTGGTTATTGACTCGCCCCCCTTTTATGAATTATTTCTAAAGCAATAGGTGACGCAATGTGGGTATAATAGACAAATATTTATTTGGGGATATAAACATGGTAATATGTATGTAACTTATTTTTACACCCGCGCTAGTTTTAGTTTATCTCTGTGTCGCGAGCGACTTGAGACAAACAAAGAGACGGACAGACAGACGACAGAATTACTTTCGAATTTTATAATATACAAATATTAGTAATAGGTAAAGATTTTTGCGCTAAGTACAGATATGGGTATAATTTTAAAAGGCTTATTTATCGACAAATTCTCATTTGCAGTACGGAGTTTTGAACTGTGTATGATAAACGGCAATATGCACGCTCTTTATTATACGAGACCTAAATTATATCTGGCGATATGTGGGCTTATTACACCAAACGAGAGTCTATGTATGTATGTTACACTGACTATTTTCATAGTGAAAGTAAACAACTAATTTAGTTACGTAGACACTTTAGTTGAATGGAGACTAAAGCACGTGTAGACTTGTGACTATTTCAGGTTGTTACGGTACTTGGCGTTTTTGTAATAATATACCGTTAGTTAGCCTTCAGTCACCCACCGGTATCACTACTGTTGACCTCGTCCACAGGAAAGTGACGTAAAGTAGGCACATATTTTTACGACTTGAAATACGCAACTGATGGCCGTGAGATTTTAGTTTGGATCCCCGTTTTGGATTAATTGCTATTGGACTTTTCTGTAACGAATTTCTTTCGAAAGTTTTGTTGGCATTGGACGAAGGCCAGATTTCCTGCTACCAACAAAACTAAAGAGCAATGGAGACTACTATAATATTTATTTTTAAAGTAATTCCTATTGTGGTATTTCCGTATTAGTGGTAACCCCTGTATCGTAGAATTTTTTTATGGAACAACTTTACTATTTGTGGGTCACTAAGATCTTTGTCCTATTTAGATATCGAACTCGCGACATTCAGGGCGAAGTGATCCTGACGTCGTTTATTAGTCTACGAATTTATAGCTAATATATATTTGATACTTGAGATTCATATAGTGACTATGCTAATTCCAACAATTGAAGCGGACAGTTGTCATTTATCAACCGCAAGACAATAACCAATTTTTAAAGAATAATTCATAAAATCCCAATCATTGAATCAATTAACATATAATTTCAAACAGAGATTCTACTGCGACCACGTAAAGCCTTTATATAATTAAACATAACACTACTCAGAATCATCAAAAATACATTTTCAGTCGCCTTTTTTACTGAAGTGGTGATAGAATAGATAGTGGTAGTGGTAGTTAGTGATAGTTAACACCTCGTTGCGGTAACGGCTCTTTACTGAACCATTGCGTCGCAGCCTTAATGCGTGTTTACTTTAAACTGTATTGGTAATGGTGTACTCATTTATATCGGTGTATTTTCGGACTTAGTTCTCCGAAGTAATTGCTGTATTTTAGATGAAATGCTGGAGTAAGTAGTTAATAAGATTTCTAATAAAGTGCAAATTAAAAACTTAAAATGTGCGTGTGACAAAAATTTATTATTTTTTAAATGTTTTGAATTCGATTCTCGTTTTAAGTATGGAATAAAGGTTTTCAATATATGACTTAATTTACATTAGTAAAAACTGGACAAAAGGAAAATTTGTAACACTTTTCTCTACTTTTTTTATGTCCTGTGGTTTCATCTACTCTAAGTGAGGATTAATTTAGGATACGATGAGTCTGGCATAGTCTTTTTTGATTTAAAGACTCTAAAGCTCAATAACGACAAAAAAGTGAGATTTATGAGTAATGGTCTAGTCCTTTGGATCATAACGTGACGATGTGATCTTTATAAAAAACATATAATACGTGTTAAATGTCTTCAAAACTTATTCGAAAGTTTTAGTTTAGTTTAGTTTTCATTTAACACGTATAATTAATCCATTTAAAAAGGATTTAACCAATAACAATACACACGAGAGACCAATTTAAATTAGCTTTATTTAAATAGCACAGTTAAAACAGACATAGCAAATGAATGTCCATCCATCTATTAGGCACAACGAGCCGTAACTACTGAGTGACAATAGCCGCAGCATTAGTCCTTTACCACGCCAGTTAACGCACAACTGGCGTGACCGAAGCATTTGTACGGATAAGTCACGCTTCTAGCGTTAACGTGTGCTGATGTTTGTTTAAACAGAACAGATGTGTAGTATTGTCTAGTGGGAGTTTGACTGTGACTGACTGTCTTTGAATGTTGTAGGTATGTGTATACAGGTAAATTAAGAAACAGTAATTTGCCATAGCAACACAACACAAGCAAATTAAAACCTTTGTTACAAAAGATATTGTAATGTCTATACTGGTACTTGTCTGAAGATATTAACTGCAAGGATGGCGTAGCGCTAAGTGTTGGTTTGACTCCTACTTGGGACAATTGTGTGATACACAAATGACTGTCCGGAGTCAATTTATAGATTGTGACCGTTTATTGTATGTTTCTCTTCGACACAAGAATTAATTAATCTCTAGTGAGCAAGTTGTCTTTACAAGAAAATTGGGGAGTGTGCGATGTTATGTTTGAGTCTAAAGAGATTTGTCTTTAGATGAAGAATATAATAAAATATCTGTTAAAAGGATATGGACCGTCATTAACACTAAGGTTGGCTCGTTAATTGAGGTAATGTTTAGCAATAGATTAACCAGGTAAATACGACATTTGCAAGGAGAAAAACAATTTCAAGCTCAGTGGCAGCAACATTGCAGTATGTAATTCCTTATTTGTACACTCAGCTATGCTCTAGTAATACCCAGGTACCAT
The DNA here is from genome assembly GCA_963675205.1 of Catocala nupta. Lineage (NCBI taxonomy): Eukaryota > Metazoa > Arthropoda > Insecta > Lepidoptera > Erebidae > Catocala > Catocala nupta. The sequence continues at coordinate 1,406,185 of OY776103.1, forward strand.
AAATATACTTTAAGCATATGGTAACTGATTATAATCAGGCGGATCATATACATTTTTGTCATCTTACTAAATATAAAAAGTTATTCGTTTTAGAAATCGAATGTGTTTAAAAGTCTATAAATAATAACACGTAATGTATCTAAGCTTCTATATGAAGTATATTACGTAAGTACGTATAAGTATTAATTGTATCTTACTTTACTACTACGCCAGGCCACAAATTAAACAGATACAGATAACCATTTCTATACAATAAGAGAAAACAAACGCACTTATATTGAATTCTGAAATTTGGAATTTGGATTTGACTTTGATTGGACAGAATGCAATCATTGACATTCTACAAGTATACCTTAGATAGACGCCTGCAGATCTACGGTTGGTTAGACAGAAACGTATTACAACTACATTTCGATAGATAAGTCCCGAGCAGTTGGGAATAAGCCTATTGCCGTCAAACTCCGTGTTTGCTTCTGAGATATTCCTTAGAATATAATCTAATAACACTTCTTTTGCTTCAGCAATCGAGCCCAAGTATTGGTCATCGACGGTAAACATATCACACGGCAGACAAGGCTGTCATTCTCATAACGTTATATTCAGTAAACGCACACGTCTCTAAGATCTAAGATTGTTTACACACTGTGGCAGGGTTTCTTTATTCAAGAAACGAGACGTTTTATTTACAGTCAGTTAATTTGTGACACATATTCTATGAAAAAAATGGCAAGATTTAACTTCTTTTCTATTCTTTTAAAAAAGAGAAATCCTGCACTAGTAATAGATCCTTTAATATAAAGAAAATAATTTTTTTTACAGACAGTTAAATTGTGGCACATATTCTATGAAAAAATTGCAAAAAGTAACTTTTTCTTTTCTTTTCTTTTTAAAAAACAACTCGCGCACTAAGAATAGGTCCTGTGTTGCGGTCCGTAACTAAAACGACATTTGATTACAGAAAGCGGGCCTGTATGTGTGCGTGCAGCGATTTTCTTGTTTTCAAACGCTTGTTTGAAACCGGCCATCTGTATATTTGTAATCTGCCGTCAGCCGTTACCGGTTAATTAGCCTGTCACTCTTACCGTGAATGTCAAGACATAAACGTAATCTATGACATTATCATACGTCGGGGAACAGACGTATTAATGCTTATTACGCATTGTTAGAGTCCTTTATTTAGATGTGTCAATCAATTGGTATGTATGTGAATTTCCATTGTGGACAAATGTGTCTATAATTGTATGATTCTATTTTTATATGTGTTAAATGGAGAATGCTACATGTGATGTATACATATATAATCGCCTATATAGAATAGAGGTAGGTAGAGATGCATTAGCTTAGGTGTACTGGACATAGTGCCGAATTCCGTGCAGCGACTGAGAATGCCTAACAGCAAGACGTAATAATAATTTGCCCGACTCGAATCGATCGACTAATATGAAATATGCTATCCTGCTACCTAAATGTTTGTATCAGTGGGGTTTAACTTATCTGGCCTTTATTTATTTTGACTCTCGCTTTGCTAAGAAGGAAAGTGGTGTTCTTTTCCATCTTCTCTTAAATTCTTCTACTTAAACTCGTTCCGAGTTCTTTAACTGCTTGACTGTCCTGCATTATTTGAAAATGTGTATTTCAAATAATGTTCGAAATAGCTCACTCACATTATAGTTGAATAGCATGATAGAAGCAGTATGCTTATTAACTAAAGCAGTGACTAACCATCTTTAGTATCCTTCAACTAATATTATGGATGTGAAAGTTGCCATATTTGTTACACAATCACGCCCAAATTGCTGAACGAATTTTAATGAATTTTGGTACGGAGATAGATTGAACTGTATGTAAGGACTGACTTTTTAAAGTATATTACAACTGCTTAAAGAATAATATTACTTGATAGAAATGCTTGTAAGATAGTTGTATTTTTATGTTTATATTGTATTAAGGAGGTATTGAGTTGCCAGCAGACAAATTTGCAAATTTTGTGCTAGCAGCACATTTTAACCGACTTTATAAAAAGAAGAGGTTCTTAATTCGACAGCATATATCTTTTATTTTGTTTATGTTCTAAGATTCCGAATTTAATTTATTTTAATTACATTATATTCTAAATTTTAATGCGCGTATGGTACCCCTCATGTAGCTAACGTCTAATATACAGGCCGCTCGATTATTTGCTACAGTACAAGAATATAAATAAAATTAGGTAGCTATGAGAGTATACAAGCAGGCCCGTATCGTGAATATATTCTATACTACATGATACTGTCCACGCTTACAATCATGAGAGGCGGTCAAGACTACCTCCAGCGTTATTTCGCATACTATAGCCTATTTGATCTAACTAGTAACTTTTTTGTTAGTAACCTACACTTAACAGCAAACGTCTTAAAGACATTAAAGAGCTGACGCTAAAACTACAATCCTACAATACGGAACTCAGAAATAAGCGAAGTCAATATATCCATATATACCTAGTATTGTCGAGGCGCTAATATTGACAGTCAATACATCTTAATACAGTGAAATGACATCATACCACCATAAAAGCCTTACCCAGCGTTTACATAACACAAACGAGTCGTTTCCTTTCTTAAATAATAAGAACTTTTTTATGCATGATCGTGTGAATTAAGTAGAAGTAGGTACAGTTTTTTTAAATTTAATTGCTATAGGTATTAATTTATGACTTACGGATTGTACGGATTAGCTCTTTCATTTTAAAATTGTCTATATTTTGTCCGAACAATTGTAACAACGCGACGTAGTAATACGTATATGGCCGGACTGGTAAGCGGTCCTTGATGTTAATGTACGCTTGCAACGGGTGCTAGGGCAGCACTCCCACGTTTCAGGTCTTATAAAAAAGCGTCACTTTGTTACGATTCTAAAAAAATACCATTATCTACTAACGCTTTTGGAACAACAAAGCATCGATTGGAAGGTGGAGGCAATCTTTCAATAGGCTCTAGGCGTTAGGTGTAAGGTCTCATCAGCAGAATTGCGATACAACCAGGTACAAATATTTGACTTCAATATAACGCCCTACCAACTAACGCAAATATTATATAAGAAAATAGTTATAAAATTGGTGTCGCTGAGGTCAATAATTCCGGAATTAATTATGTGTATAAAGAGTACAATTTGACACGTGCCGCGATGAATACTTAACACGTGTAGATAAGGATACGGATATGTATTTCCTATGATTTTTTTGCGCGTATTACTTAGAAATTAAAAGTGACTTGGACGAGTCGGCTCATTAGCACCATCACGAAGTTTTAATTCCTTTTTATAAAAGATAACTTTTGCACGGTGAAGTAATTCGTGTGACACAGTAGTCTTTACATCATTTAAACAACAGACACAAGAAAAACCTAGACTCGGAACAACAATTTGTGGATCACACATGTTTTTGTCTTGACGTGCTCTTCAAGTCAAAAGTTTCAGAGAGAAAACTAAACTGTAAAGTGAAAGTGACACGTTTGAGCGATATCTGCTTTAGTGCACAATGCCGTTACCAATATAACAATAGATACTGAAGCGAGAGTTTCATGAAGCAGACATTATCGGGCGTTCACTACCTAGTTGCTGCAATCGTGTAAGTGTGAATGCCTGCGCAACTGTCAACCGTGTGGTGTCAGTATCACCAATTGGGTCGGACAAAGTTTAGGTTTTCGGACAGAAAATTGGTGAAAGGTGGAGAAACACATTCGAGGAGATTATGTGAATTGGTTGGTTCAGTTGTCGTCAATGATATGGAGATTCAAGAAAGAGTAAAAATCCATTCAAAGTATCTTTATTTGATATTGCCATTAACATTCATTTGAGATCTTGAGACAATTTGAGAAGCACCCAGCACTAGCCAAGTTTTGAACTTCAAACAAGCATACGACCCGCCAAATTGTAAAAAAATTATATCAGGAATATTTCTCTCGGCCACCTTGTGACCTTGCTGCTGACCATAAGGAAAATGTATTAAAGATACGATGAAGGAAAAGGAACGGGCACCATACATAAGCTGGCAGAAGTCACGACTTTATAAAAAGCACCATAATATTGACTCACCTCAAGTTCTTGACCATCCTGTTCTCGCTAGGCAGGTCAAGGAAGTCAAGCAGGAACCTAAGCCGCTCATGAATCTCCCTGGTCTCCATGCCGAAGATCCAGCCGAAATACATCATCGTTTCTTTTATGGTGAACTCTCCGTACAGAGCGATCTCTTGGGGCATGTAGCCCACGCGCTTGCCGGGGACTCCGGAACCTGGATTGATAGAAAAATGTTATTGTATGAAGGTTGTTTCTTGTTGTGTTGTTAAGTCAAAAATATATTAAATTTTGGACATGACTACATTTAAAAATCATTACAGACATCAATTAAATTATGGCTGTTAATTTTGTTTTAATTAATTGTGTGTGCCTTGTACGAAATAAACATGATTTCTTTCTTTCTTTCTTTATAAAACATGGCATACTGATAAATCATATCTTGGATAATTTTTATCTAAATAATGGTAATATTGAGCTTACGACATGACATTTGGCTTTTCGAAGTTGTTTTCGGATTGAGCAGATAATGTTTGTTCTAATTGTAATGTAAAACATCGTTAGCAATCTGCATAGGTAAGAATATAAATATGTGAAGTTAACCAATTGGCTAATACATACTGGGCCAGCGTAGTGGACTACAGCCTAAAAACTTTCATATGTAACATATGTGTTCATCTATATGACTCGTAAGAACTCATGTACCTGCCACATATCATTGAAAATAAAAATTCTATTCTATTCAAAAAAGACCCAAATTGTAACCTAAAAGTCCGCTTCGCTACTTTGAATGTTGGAACACTAACTGGGAAGACTAACGAACTTGCTTCACTCTTCAAACGTAGAATGGTAGATTTCGATAACCAGATGGACTGGTGCAAAAGCCTGTAACATCGGAGAGGGTTACAAACTCATGTATGTAGGCGCTAGGCATGGAAGAAACGGTGTAGTAATCGCCGTCAGAATTGAACACCTCGATAACATCTTAGAAGTAAATCGAATTGACGACAGGCTGATATTTCTAAAAGTACTCGTTGAAGGAGAAGTCTTAAATGTGATATCAGCTTATGCTCCCCAGGCGGGTTGTAGCAGAGCTTAAAAATGACACATTTTGGACAACTCTGGAAGATCATCTACAACAAATAGCCTCGAAAGAGACGATACTGTTGGGCAGGGACTTAAACGGTCACATAGAATCTGTAAACAACGCTTTTAAAAGATTGCACGGGGTACACGGATTTGGCACTATAAACGAAGAGGGGGAGGGGGTAAGTTGTTCTTACAACAGCTGCAGCATAGCAAATTCTTTCTTTGCCAAAAAGCAGGAACACTCAATTACATACAAATGCGGAAGAACAAAAACATCGCAGATAGACTATATAGTAGTAAATCGAGCTTACCTTGGCCGGGTAACAAATTGCAAGGTCATTCCGGGAGAATGCGCCGTTACTCAACATTGTATCGTTGTAATGGATATGCGTTTTAGGAAAACATCTAAGACGAAAACATCTCAGACTCCAGAAATCACCAAATGGTGGAACCTCAATGGAGACAAGATTCCCGAATTCTATAACCATCTTGGCAACTTAAAAGTTGATACTGAATCAGACGTTGACATTATATGGGATCATCTTAGCAAATCTATTATAAAAGCTGCTAATATTACTCTTGGTCGTACAAAGGGTGGCAGAACAAGTAACAAAGAGACTTGGTGGTAGACAGAAGTAGTGCAAAATGCAAATCCAAGAAAGAAAGATGCCTTCATGACCTAGCGGTCCACTCAAACTTCTGAAGACCAAGAAGAACATAGAAGAATAAAGAATGAGACCAAGAATATAATAGCAGTGGAACGCGCAAATTTCCAAAAGACCATGTACGAGCAATTGGAAACCAATGAAGGTCAAAAATGTATATATAAGCTAGTAGTCAGAGCATAAAGTATCCTGCTAGTTGTAAAACTGTTAAAGGTCCAAATGGTGAGCTACTGTACAATGATAAGGATGTCCTATCAGCCTGGCATCAATATAATCAACAGCTACTCAACCCTACTCATGCTGCTACACAGCTCGAAAACATCGGAATCAACATTGGAATTAAACCTCCAATACATCCCAGTGAGGTCAAAATGGCGCTTAACAAGATGGCCAACAAGAAAGCCATGGGGCCTGACGGTATTCCAGTGGAAGCTTGGAAGTGCCTTCGCGAACATGGAGTCGTATTGCTCACCAACTTCTTCAACTGTATGTTGCTCTCTTTCAAAATACCGGAGGTATGGAGATTGAGCACCATAGTCCCTATTTATAAGGGGAAGGGCAGCAAGTACGAATGTAATAACTATCGCGGAATCAAGCTGTTAAGCCATACTATGAAGCTTTATGAAAGAGTGATTGACAGCCGCCTAAGATCAGAGTGTTTACTGTCCAAAAATCACTATGGCTTTGTACTGGGCTTATCTACCACTGATCCTGTGTTTGCTCTAAATACGATCGCTGAAGAGTATCGCGCAAAACTTCGACCGTTGTATGTCGCATTCTTGGACATGGAAAAGGCATTTGACTGCGTCCCAAGGGATGCGATCTGGTGGAGCCTTCGCAAGAAGAACGTCCCCGAACATTATATGAACATCATTGCCGACATGTACAAGGGTGCGAGATCAATAGTACGAACACAAGACCCACTACGGTCAGACAAAACGAATAGCGGTTGCAGAAGGTGTGCATCAAGGCTCAGTACTGAGTCCCTTCCTGTTTTACTTGGTTTAAGACTCACTTACTGAAGTAGCGCAGTCCTCAGCCTCGTGGACTTTTATCTAAGTAGATGACGTTGCTATTTGCACCGAGAGCGGCGCAGAGTTACAAGAGGCACTTCTGTCGTGGAAACAGCAGTTACAGACCAGTGGCCTTGAGCGTTGAGTGTTGCGGAGACCCAGTACATATCTTTTAATGACCCAGATTCAAATGACAATAGTCCGATTCCCATCGACGCCCAACTTGTAACCATGTGCGATCAATATACCAAAGTATCTGGGTGGTATGATGTACAGATCTGGAAAGTTAGAATGCAACATTCAACACAGAATAGCCGCAGCGTGGCTAAAGTGGCGAGAAGTAACTGGTGTCACCTGCGATAAGAAGATGCCTGTCAAACTCAAGGGTTTGATCTATAAGACCATAATAAGGCCAGTCCTTATGTATGGCAGCGAAACATGGGCTGCAACCCAAAAGAACGTGCATACCATCCAAATTGCTGAAATGAAGATGCTGAGGTGGATGTGCGGCGTAACCAGGCTCGATAAAATCCGCAACGAGTACGTGCGAGGAAGCCTCGGTGTACGAGACATCGCCGACAAGATGCAGGAGAGTAGACTGAGATGGTATGGTCACGTGAAAAGGAGGCCGCCAGACTACGTCTGAAATTTGGCACTACAGCTTGACCTCCCCGGGCGGAGACCTAGAGGAAGACCCAAGATAAGGTGGAAAGATAGCAAGTAGTGCTAAAGGACAAGAGGGAATGCAATATTACTGACGATGATGTCGAAGACAGAGCGAAGTGGAGGCGAAAAATAAGGAAAGCTGACTCCACCACCATGTGGGATACATATCTAGGAAGAGAGAGAGATACAGAAGAGACCCTGGCCTAGGAGTAAGCAGGCATTTACTTATAAAGACTTAAAAACGTCTGAAGTTAAGAATAAAACATTGGTTATATATGTCGGTTCTTACTAGTCGTCCAGATTTGCTGTAACAGAGAGCCGTAGTAATAGTTGGAAAACAGTAGTTGTTGTATAAAAACGTACCTTTGGTTCCCGGCTTCCCGCCGAGCACCCATATCTCTCCACTGTTCAGTTTCCGTCTGCCTACGATTGTTGACAGCAATGTGGTTTTACCGCACCCGGATGCTCCCAGGAGACCATATCTGCGAACAACGTATTGATAAGTATCATTAAAGTAAAAACTGCCTCTGCTGATCCGTGGCATGCATTTGTGCAAGGTTCGTTGGATCTTTGTAGAGTTTATTTGTTAGGAAATATCTCAGCATGGTGTCAAGAAATGTGCCCGGTAGATAGCGAAAAACGGTTGGGTTGCGGGTGGCCCAAGGCTGGTCTGTGTCGAAAACCTTGGGTGAGGCCTATCCGGCAGCGGACATCTTTCGGCTGAGATGATGAGATAGCCCTCGGCTCGATCTCCATGCCATGGGAGAAGGAATGTAGCTAGCAAAATGTACTTGTAATACACTCTTTGGAGAATATACTGGTGTAAGTTTCTAAACGTAAATTAAAGCTAACTAATGACTATAGGAAAACCCACAACACTGTTTTGATATGCGATTGTAACAAAAACATATTATTATTACTGAAGTCGTCTGATCTTGACTAGGAGTGTCATGGACGTCTGGGTTTTACCCAATTTACAATATGTTCACCTCTACACAACAAATAGAATTACCAGATTATTATATTGAATTTATTATTAATAGTTTTTATTATGAGTACCAATGATATTTTAAACTGTGAATGTTACTTATCTCGTCGACGGTCTGGCGCAGTCGAGTAAATGTAGGTTCGGTTAGGTTAATAACAGTACTTTTTTCTGGATGAAAGGTACCTTAAATCCTATTCTGTATCACTGACAATGTGTATCCGAAATTTCATGATAATCGGTCGAGTAGTTAAGGCGTGAAAGCGTAACAAACAAACAAACCAACTCACTTTCGCATTTATAATATAATAGTTAGGACTAGTTAGGATTATATTATACAAATATTACATAATATAAAAAAATTTAACTAATAAGTAACGCAATGGATATGCAAAAAGCGAAAGTTATAATGTTTAAATGTTTGCAAAGGGATATTGTTGAACAGCTTTTGTTTCGAGCGTAGGTAATAGAAATGAGTTCGCCGCGATACAGCAAGTAAACGAAAAGTATGAGATGTCCTAAAAATATATAAATTGGGACTCAATGAAACAAGAAAGAAAGTATGACAGCATCGTAGCTAGTGAAAATCACTCTAAGTAATAACAGAATAGGTGGTAAAAAAATTGTCAAGACACTAATTTAACTTAATAATTATTTAATATTAATTGCCTTCATCATAACAGCATGAAATCATAAGAATCCAGTATCCGCAAAAGCCATCGCACATGACGGCAGTTTCCCAAATCGCTCGAGATCGTAACGCTCTGTCGCTCAACGCCGCCGCTTGCGCATGCCCGTGCGAGGACGAACCGTTTGCGAAACTATCAACATTTACATTCTATTTTACACATACACCAACTTACTCATTCACACCACTTGACTCTTATGATTAAGAAAAAAGAGTTCAATTTTGCGTGCATGTAATTTTCTTAAGGAAATGGTCAGTGGTTTCTTCATATAGTTGAGGAAAAGATGGTGTATGATTGCGGGAAGGAGACAATCTGTAGTCACTGGCTGTGACTAGTTTCTCAATGTTAGGGGATGTCGTCGTGGGTTTAGCATTGGTCCTCAAGGCAAGACAATCAGAAAAGCCACACATAAAATAGATTAATATCATAAAACCTTTACATTGGGGAATTTGGAAGGTCAGCTAATATGGTAGTTTGTTCCGCAGATATGATTAAGATGTCAGTAGTATACATATATGAGTCTGTCCGTCACATGCGTTATACTTTACTGATATTATTGATATTTAACACTGTTAAAATTAGCAGTGATTGTAGTAGAGCATTAAGTTTACTTGGCAATAATATCAAAGCGGAGTTTCGTACAAGTTATCTTCAAAAATAAAAATTTTACGTTCCCTAATCCAGGTTAGTTTAGGCGTCTAGAATATTAATATGGCGTATTTAAGAGATGTTCCAAGAACGGTCCCCATTGCATTAGAACGACTAATGATTAGATCGGTGAACTTATTGCCATCTAACATGTCTATAGATTCTTTTTTGGTACTGAAAATTTACAAACAGAAAGTCTCAGTAACTCTGTCCGTCATAGGATCCGAACTGGGGTCAAATATAAGAGCAATCTTATGCCAAGAAGCCAGCGAACCTTTGTCGTCTCTCAATAATATATTTAGACATGTATTCAACATAATTACTTAAAAAAATATAACAGGTATTTGTAAAGTACTTGATATGACAAATAAAATTATAAGGTCGCGCCTTCTAGAATGTGCTTCAACCTGCACATACATATCAACATGCTATTTTGGTTCAATACGTATATTATTTATTTATTTTAGTGCATAAATATTGACAGAGCAGATTTAATTATTATGTGCTTGCTTTTTGTGAGAGATTTTCGCGTGGGACTTAGTAGACGAATTAGTAGACGTCGAAATATTTTGTACCTACACATATTTTGTAAAACATAGTTCTTTTATACGTAACCTCATCCTCATATTGCTAATAGGGTAACCACGTTTCGCAGCTATAGACTTAAATTAGCCTACGAATAGATAATCTTTATAAAAAAACATTATAATTTATTGAATTTTTTTATATACCTAAGTAATTCAAGTATAATAATCTTGTTTAAATAAAGTAAGGTGGTTGACCAATTGTATTTAATTAAAGTTAATCGAATTGGAATCTTTAGCTGCATGTTTCGAATTTTAAATAAAATCATAAAAATCCTCTTAGTAAGCTTACGGCTTATTATAATAATGGTATCTAATCTTATATTATCAAAGCTTAAAATCTTATAAGCCTATATTGGCTATAAAATACATTTTTGTTCAGAATTTATCGCATACCAACCATTAATTCATAATATAGAATGACTTGTAGGTTCCGTAAGCGCTGACGCCTAGGATCAATCGAACTGTCCCTGGATAGAATGTGAATTCTACGTCGGGTAAAGTATTTCATTGGGTTCTCTATGAGGTAGTTCTTAATAGCAGCACGGAGGCTAAAGATGAGGCTGATAGGCGGCAATAGGTTCGCTTTTTATTCTATAGACCATTCAAAATAGAAATAAGTTTGCATATTGAAATTAAACACTATACGGATTTTGTCGCGTTGTTTATTTTACTTTAAACACTGTTATTATATAATTTTGAAAACTCAAACACTACTATTATTGAACTTTACTACTATTTAAGCTATATATTTTCTAATTAAAACTATTTATATTCAAGTTTACACTTTGCCCCGACGTTTCGTTTGCTTTTCAGCAGCCATGTTCACGGGGAGACTAAGATGGTATTGACTTTAATTAAATACAATAAGTTACATAGTTCATGAGTGTGTATACACCTCTACCTACTGATATACAGGCGTGAGGCTATTATTTATTTTTATCTTATGTAGTAAACAAATATAGCATACTGTTAGCTAAACAAAATATATGGAGAGAGAGATGAAAGAAAGATAATTTATGGTATATCTATATATTATCTTCCTTTTTGGCAAACAATTATTTGGTAAACAAGAATCTTATTATTCGTTATTCGAATATAGACTGAAAGTATGACAGAACGATTTATATAATTTTATTTATTTAAACATATTTATATCTTTACAGGATATCCTAAAACGATATTATAAGCTAAATATACATAATATAATATAAATAAGACAATTAAATAAAAAAATAAGATAATAATAATAAGATTGTTGTTTACCAAATAAGACAAATAAAAATGGTCTCTACGTATAGCATAGCTTTATTCATTCGCAATCACATTCCTAGCGATTTGGCAACGTGTGTACCGATGCTATTGTTGTTTCTCTAAAGAATGAAGTATTTAATTATATTGTGAAAATGTAGTTCTAATGATAGGAAGTATGGTCTGAGAGATTCTGATGTTTTATTAGAAATTATGTTACGTATATACATATGTAATGTATGTTTGTATGTCCTTGAAGGTTTAGGCAGAGGTGTATGACACTTAAACTGCAATACTATTGAGATTACATCTAGAATGCTAGTTGTTAATATAACATAAGCTATATTATACGAATTTTAATACTACTAGTAGCCAGGGCTGGGTAAAAGTGATTGAAATGACGGGGAATTATAAATTTAAATGGTTTAAAAGTGGTGTTTAAAATGAATCGCGTTAAAATCCGTATTGTTTTATAATTTATTGTTTCTTAAAAGCCGCCATACGATGTATGGTATTATTATGGTTTAAAAGGTCCGAAAAACGGACAAACAGTGGCCTTTACAATAAGTTCTCGTTACCCTCTATGCATTGGGTACCCTAAATAAGATACTATATGAAAATCACAAAAGTTTTATCTTTGTATCATGATCGCACAATGGCCGTAAAACGACTACTATAACATTTTTGCCAACCGATCAATCACACACCTAAACATAAACACTACAACAACTAAATAGGTGACTGCTCACCCACTTTTAAATAGCACACTAATTAATAAACAAGTCTCGTGCGATATCATAATCTTACAAGCCGTGTTCCGTATAGTAAGACTGACTGATATAGCGGTGGCACGATAATTGTCAGGCTGGCTTGACGTCAACCTTCTTGTAAGGACTTCCCGCCTCTGTTCGACACTTTAATACGTACATAGATTCAAGTCTGCATGTGCCTGATGATATAGGCAGAGGTGCATGAAACCCATATTTTGTCAGATGTAGTTTTGTGAGCCTGTCATCAATCGAGCTCAGTTTTAAACACTGTATTGTTGCGAAGAAATTCTCGGGCTTAAAGACCGGATCGGGCAATACGTCCATCGGTTTTTCTATCAAGTAATCTTCTGCGGTAGTGAGTCCCGCAACCCTCCTCCCGTGGGAATTATAAATTTAGCTGATTAAAAGTGCGTTTTATACATCTATGCTTTCTGGACATAAACATGTGAAACTATGTGTATATGTGTAGGTACGGCAAAAACTGGCATAATGCTTGTGAGTTGCGAGAATGTATGGAGACAATCGTGGGCTCCACCGTTCAATTCCCGAATTGGTTAAAGTTTTATTGGCTTTTCCAGATAGTTATTTGTTAGATATGCAATTCAATGATACCAACCGGTTTCTAGCACAGGTAGCTTGCGTAGGTTATACACAACACAAGTAACTCAACCTGCGCATGCTCAGCCCATTAATGTCAATAGAAATGTTTCTCTCATATCTATCAACATATTAGATAATGCTAAATAATTTAAACAATAGTACTATAACTTGTGTCCACTATTGGTATTCTAATAACACTGATATACGTCACACTAAGCCTCTGACGTGTATTGACGTCAAAACCCTAATAGCGTCGTCAATGGTATTGGTACCTATGCTAAATCGATTAAAGTGTATGCTTAGACGGATTAGTTTAAATTATAGAGTTGTTTCTCTATGATTATATTCTCAATCGCTTTTAGAACTCCATTTAATTTGTTTTTGTCTGTCTTAGTTTTGATAATGTTTTCGAATTTATGTGAAGACTGGCAATCGGCATGGGGCCAGCGTGGTGGCCTAATCCTTCTCACATTGAGAGGCCCGTGCCCAGCAGTGGGACAGTCTAATACTGGCCTGATATCATCTTTATATACATATATAATTTTTCTGTACGTGTGTTGACAGTGAACTCCTCCTAAATGGCTGGACCGATTTGAATGAATTTTTTTGGATTCGAGGAAGGAGCAATTTTTTTTTTCGCCTGTACAGGGCAACGTCTGTTGGGACAGCTAGTTATATATATTATCTATATAGGTATCACGGAAGCAACGCGGTTTTAAATTCTAGTTATTTTACTACTGTTATCAAATTTTTGTCCATGGTTCAATACATACTCAAGGCCTTACACAATATTTTTTTACTTTATTTTAATTATAATAGCACATTTAGTTTCAGATTTTTGAACAAATATCACTTCCTCGCCAATTAACATATTATTTTAATTTAATGTTATTATATTTAATTAAGATACACCATATAATAAAATAAACCAGTTTAGTTTTCAACGTAATAACTTAGTTAATTGACAAAAGAAAAAAATAAGACTGATGAGAAGATTTTGAAAAATTGATTACTCATCAAAGTTTCCTGTAAAACACAGTAATTTGTAAAATAGCACGCGTTCTAATACAAATTGTGTTAAGGCCACATTCCTACTTTGTAATATCGTTACAGTAAATCCCGATTTCTTAAAGGCAGATAACATAAAAATTTGTTAATAGACGCTCAAACGCATGACATCTGCTGTGTTTGGCTAACTAAATTAATAACAGCCATTAAAATCATTCCACATGAGTCTGATTTTAACTCGTCCTGGATTAGCTTTTCAGAAACTGGAAATCGGCGCGAAATCACAGATGTCAGTATTTAGCAGCACGATATATGAAAACACGTAAATCAAAACTATTGAAATGTTAACGTCATATATCTTTGCCTTTGGAATTTATTGTATTTAAATGTCGGTAAACCATCACACACCATACATACAGTCTTCTCCCTAGCCTTTATCATTCCCAATTCACTTGGGGTCGGCTTTTCTGGTCTAACCGGATTTGATTGGATATCAGTTTTTACATGGGCGACAGCCATCTGACCTCCGCAACCCGAAGGCTAACGTTACCCTAAGGCTAGATCAGTGTCATGATATTAGAGGGCACTGACTTCCCATTAACGATTGCCATAGATGATCATGGCAGCCGGAACCGACGGCTTAACATGTTCCCCGAAGCACGGAGCAGGCGATAATTGTCAAGTAATACGCACATAACTACGAAAAGTCATATAACTTCCGAAAGTCAGAGGTACGCGACGTGGGTTCGAACCCGAGACGCTCTGCATTGCAGTCTGTTGGTCTCCCCTCTGAGTTATAGCACCATACATACAGAGTGCCACCCCTAAATCCCTAAAGTTGTCTGCTGACCCCCCGTAATAGAATTATTGTCGTCTACCAAGCACAGTTGTAAACTCCGCGCTGGCACTAAAATTTTTAGACTGGCCTTAGAATTGAACTCGCAGCCTCATACACAGCAATCACAATTACTACCACTATCTCACTAAGGCAGTTCTTCAAATTAGGCTACACTTTACTACGATATATGGAAACATATAATAGCAGCCCTGTATTAAACTGTCCTACTGCCGACGCGGGCCTCTTCTCAATGTGAGAAGGGTTAGGCCATACTCGACCACGCTGGCCCAGTGCGGGCAGACTTCATATATTTTCGAGAGCATTATGGAGGATTCT
Source organism: Catocala nupta (assembly GCA_963675205.1). Classification (NCBI taxonomy): domain Eukaryota; kingdom Metazoa; phylum Arthropoda; class Insecta; order Lepidoptera; family Erebidae; genus Catocala; species Catocala nupta. The sequence goes on from OY776103.1 coordinate 1,421,377, forward strand.
CAGACATGCAGGTTTCCTCACGATGTTTTCCTTTACTACGATACTATGATATATCTTCCGTAAATACTTAGGAGTGTTATTACAAGGTAAATGCTTACGCATCGTTTGTAACTGCTTCCTATCTACATATAAGCTGAGTGTAAGTGCTGCACGCGGATCAATTGTCCAACAATTATGTTGTGGTCAAAGGTTAATAATCTTTTGTTCTGTGTCCTTGGGATGTTGGCATGATGCTAGCTTCCTTCTTGACGGGGGATTTGTATTGTTAAGGTTTATGGCACACGGTTGGATATTATAAACGATGATTTCTTTTTAGACTGTTTACGTGGGGTCGTTGTTTTATTTGTGTTTGATCATGTGTTTTAGAGTTCTATCTGATGCGATGTTGCTATCTTGAAAGAAAGAATGAATTCAAAGTATCATAGAGTCTCGCTGTGCTTTGTTTTTCTTGGGTTTGGTAAAGTAAACGAATGACTGAATCCGGTGCCAGTGGTACGTTTTGACGTTATTGAGGATTGGTGTTTTCAAGTCAAATAAACAGGTATCATAGTAGAATCATTGGTATCAACATATTATGCTGACATTGGCGTAGAAATTTTTCTTATTTTCTTTATAAATTCTTCATGATTACGTTATTAATTTCAGTAATAGAATATTAACAAACGCGTATTACATCTTTACACCCATGCTTCATGTAAATGAAAGTAGTTTGAACGCATTTCAATAAATTGATCTGGTATTATATTATAAATGCCATTATTGATTGTATCGTTTTACTTTATATCGCATTCAAAAACGTAGCACATTTTATCACCAGTCTAAGTCTTAATTATATTATAATCAATGCTTGCAAGATGTTATCGGTTATCGATATGTCGATAGCACCTGGTCAGATGCCATTTATACCAAAAAGATTCCTCTAACTTTAACAATAATAATGTTGCACAACATTGCGTTACAAGAAAGGTAACTATTAACTTCGAAGCGCATTTACTATCTTATATAATACGGAATAAGTTTGATGCAGTAAACTTGTTCAAATGTATGCGGAATTAACTTACAAGTTTTGGTTGTCTTTTGATCGGTATTATTACATTCTGAAAACTGCACATGGTTGAAGATAGATTAATATATGTAGATTTTACTGCAGTTTATTCTAAAAAACTACTTTTAGGAAATATTTAAATATTTTCGTTAAAACTGAGATAAAAGTCGTATATAGAAGTTAATTTTAATGTGTAATATGCGCGCAAAACTGCTTGGCGATTTAATAAATTGTGGGAATCGAATCCAGAACACTGTCACTGCGCTGAGTGTTGTGGGTTCGAATCCCACACGGGACAAAACTTTATGTGATCCACAAATGGTTGTTCTGAGTGTTCTTTGTGTCCGTTGTTTAAATGTTTGTAAAGTCCTCCGCGACAAAGGATACATATCAAGTGCGAAAGTCCTATTTAAAAAAGATCGCCTACACACATTTCTAATCGACTCCTAAATTGACTATTTGACATCATTGTATTTCCCGAACGCTAGTTGTTCTTACTTAAATGAGATTTTAATAACGTATTACTATTTCAGTAGCCAGCAAGCAGGCTGTGTTCTTGGTTCTGCAAATAAAGCACACCCAGATACGACACAAATATATGTTCATTTTTACGCACGAACATATAATGCAGTGCAGATTGACTGGTGAAGCAACCAATAAAACCAATACGATATCTGTACAGTCTTATATAGAACAACCTAATTTGGCACTACTACTTGGGATCACAGAATTTTAGTCTACAGGGTAGAAGCTATCACATAGACCACCACAGTTTGATGCATCTGTCAATAAGATTGCCCAAAACCATAAAAATTTAATTGATCTCAAATAATACTTACATGGTGCCCTTAGCTACAGTCATGTTGAGGTTGCTGAGCACATGGTTGGGCCTCTTCTTGGAGCCGTAGTGCTTGAACGCGTGCCGCACACACACCGCCTGTTGACGTTTCTGCCATATCTGTGAACAAAAGTGTAAAGTTTAGGATACAAGAGAAAATCTGTTGATCTGGACCGTTAAAAGTCGTTGCCGATGCAAGGTCTTTGATTTTTTACTACTCCAAGTCGCAGACAAGGCAGTAGTTTACGTAATGGTTAGTACTAACCATGAACGTTAGTAATCACAAATATTTGGAAAATAATCATACAGTTTCTTGTCTTGAAGAGCACGTAAAAATATTCCGACGATAGTGAATTAGAAACATCTATAGCAGCTAAAACGGGTAATAGGTATATTTTAGATTCTTACAGATACGATTACCGAAAAAAGTATTCTGTATATTTATGTAGGACATCGTCTATCTGTGAGCCAAGTTGTATAAAATCTGTTAGTGATTTAAGCATTCCTGAGTAACAAACATCCGAACTCCTTTACAAACTTCTACATACATAATTTTAATAAGTTTTTCATAAATTAAGCTGACCTCAAAATATCCTTTTGTATTGCAATATCAGACACAGAGGAAGGCCAAATGTATAAGATCTATAAATACCAAAGATAATTGTTGCTGATAAGCCAAAAATCACGGATTTTAATTTACATTTCTTTGGATTTTCGTTATCAGCCTATTGAGTGCAAGGTACATTACATCTCTACAATGTATTTTTTTTTTGCAAGAACTCTGTAAACATTTTTATTTCTTTGACTTTGTGTTCTTAAGATGTTTCTGTATGAAAGGAGCTCAACTTAAAGACAGACAACAAAGTCCTAATAAGAATGCCTTTTCACTTAGAAAGTGTGAGAAGCCTCACTCTTTTTGTCAAAACCCACAACACACCTGTTTTCGAAAGGTTACAATTACATAAAATGTTTACAAGAACAATTTAGTAATCAGTTTCATAGGATGGGGTGATGACGAAGATAGATGAAATCATAGTACTTAGAATCAAGAACGGTGTACCAAGATGGTATAACCAAGTGAATAGAAAGGACAAAAAGATGGTCCAAGAAATTATATAAGGGTTAGTCAGAAGAAGACATAATTTAAAAAGAAAGACCTTGTTAATAAGGCTATACACTACCGAGAGCGCATAAAGAATCTAATGAAGATCCCACAGGGGACAAAAATATATATGAATCACAAAGGGTTGTTACAACTCTGGGTGTTCTTTGTGTCCGTTGTCTGAGTGTTAGTAAAGTCCCCCGCGATACAGGAATAATTTCTAGAGGGGGAAATGTCCTCTTATAAAAAACAATGAAAGTGTATGAAGCAAAAGAGATATTTCTGGAGTGCTGCACCTACACACCTACCCTTTCACGAAATACACATACGTTTACTTATGTTTATACTTCTTTTCTATCTTTTCTTAATATCACGTATGGCAGCCCATTGTCATCTACCAAGCACAATTCTCAACTATATCTTCCTTCACTATTAATCAAAGCTAAACCGTCCAATGCCCTCCACATGTCAACGTCATCAGAAACAATAAAGTTGATTGTATGCCTCAATCGGCTGCCATCACGTATGGTAAGGACCTCAGCATTGTTCTTCACTAAGTACTTTAGCACCGTGAATAATATTAACGAGAATTTCTAGCACTTTTACACTTTGTCTCTGATGAGTAATTGCAATAAAATTTAATGTCCTGCAGTTCGTGCTAAGTTGTTTTTTCACCATTATTGTCATGATTAATCTGTCTATTGTTAGATAAGATGGGATTCCTTATGAGCTGTTAGTCTTTGTTGATGTTTGCCTTTGGTTTGACCCAGCTGTTTGTGTTTATCATATTTTGTCCTGCCTTTAGTAGTTCAGCATGCATTCATCCTATTTTAGTGTCACTGTGCTTACAACATTATTTTTCTTCTATCTTATTAATGTCTTTATAGTGAAAACTTAGATTTATAGATTGTTTAGTAGGACTGCCTTGCTCAAGGTAATCAAAAGCTTATCCCTCAGTATAGTTATTAATACTTTTTAACTTTTCTACCACTGTTGTCTTTTGCCAGCTACCGTCATATTCTAACTATTCTTAACACATATGGCCATGTGGATTGCTCTACTACCTGAGACCTGTGGTATTTTGGCTTACATTATTTTTGTTTAGATATGAATCTCTCTTCCTGGTTATATATAAATTGTTTATGGCAAAATAGAAACCTCTAACACACGTAAGAAAACTTTGGCATTGTAAGTTTACAAAGAACACGTTAATCTTTAGAAGTACATTACGAGGTAGATGCTATCTGAATGATTGATCGATTTATTGTTAATTTATCGATTGCCAATTGCAGCTTAATAATTCTATTGTCTGTTGATCTGCCAATTGTATGTCAAGCAATAACATAATATTGACAAGGTTGAGGATTTATTGACGAGGAATATTATAACAGAGAATGCATTTTTATAACATAATTCAAACATCAATCTAAATTAAGAACGACTGGATTTCCAAAATGTACTTTCTAGTAGAATTTCTATGACCCTGGCTTCGCTCAATAACCTTGTCTTATGTTTCTACTGAATTTTCAGTGGTTCTTAATGGAGAGTTTAATTGTAAGGGACGATTGCTCTTTGCTTTTTCAAATAACTCGAAACGATTCGAGTGACACCCTCGATGGCGCTAGCACTAATGGGCTATGGTTTCTACGTACAATCCGGCAGTATCAAGGTAGGTGGTAACACACTAAAAATCCAAAAAATTATAGAAGTATCAAATGTATCTAACTAGAATCTTATAGATATTTAAAACAACATTATGATTATTATAACTAGTCGCAGTCACTTGCATAACGTGCCTCTTTCAAGGGTATACGAAAATATCACGGATATTTTTTATTCTAATAGTTATTTTTATTCTTAAACCAGTCCGGTAAGAGACAAGTTAGTAGCTTTAGTTATTAAGATCTCGTCTTAAATGTTACCTAATGCATAAACATAACAAAATGAATTACAATGTTCACAATGTATGCATGTTGGTGAACTTTGTGTGAAGGTTTAAGTTATATTTAGTTCGTTAATGCCAAATATTGATACATCAAAAGGTATATGACCATGAAATTTATTAGGATTATTCGTTAATTAATCTGGCTTATTTATGACTAATGCAATATCTATATTGGAACTCAATGGTTACTAATGATTTTTAAATTGCTTCGAGTTTATAGTATCGGTAACTATTCCGTCTATTACATTTTTGTACATATAATATAACGATTAACCCATCATAATTATAATATTTAATTTGAATAGTGAATACGGGTTGACCACGAATATATGGCGTACATACATATATGACGGCTCACTAAATTTAGTAAACACAATAACGAACCATCGCTATATTATTTTTATTCTTTTGGCTCTTATCTATGAGCCGAAAGAATAATTGGATTGCTATGTTTATTTTTTTTTTATGGTATAGAATGCAAAAGTACAGACGGATCCTCTGATGGTAAGCAATTACCGCCGCCCATGGACACCCGCAACACCAGAGGAGTCATGAGTGCGTTGCCAGCCTTTTAAATTAGCCCCCCGTCCAGGAGAGAGGCGGGTTTGGGCCTCCAGTACTCTCACTCACTCGACGAAACACAACGCAAGCGCTAAAGGTACATAACTTTTTATAGTAAGTTTAATTAAAAGGCAATTACTGCTGAACAAATCAGCTTTAGTGACGCATAATTATTAATATCTAACTGCCGCTCTCAGAGACATTAAATTATTACTTGAAAGACTACTTAGTAAAGGTTAACTATGTATAATTATTATTAAGGAGTCACTTACGTAATCATTAAATGTCTCAGAGCGGTAGTAATACCAATACACTGGTTATCGTCAAACTGATGCTTAAAATACCGTCTAATAAGCAGCATATAATTTAAATTATATATTTAATGTTTACCTTTTGACCGCGACTTCATACGCGTGGAATTTAGAAGTAAGTACATAATATTGCCTTATGTTTATGCGAATGTTATACATTGAAATTAAACTACTCTATATGGATTTTCTCGTTGTTTATTTTTTAAACACTTTGATTACATAATTTAATAAAATAATAGTAGTATTAGAGTTTCAAAATTATGCAATAAAAGTGTTTTAAAATAAACAACGTGACAAAATCCGTATAAAGTAATTTAATTTCAAAGTAAGTACATATCACTATTTTATACTCTATATCAATATTTTCTTTCTCTAAAGAAGCTGATCTACACACATAATACTCGGCGGTGTATTAAGACAAAACATGCACCAGATTTACATTCATCGATCACTTTCAAATTTAGTATATACAGTATTTGTTAGGTTGTCAACCCTGATAAATACCATAGATCGGTAGATAGAAACCATCTTGCACATCACATTCAGTCCTACATTTTGCATTAGAAACACGTAAAATAAGTTGTAGGCTTCAGGTACATCCGTGAGGTGTATATACTTGGTCAGCACTTGCCATAAGTTTTCGACAGCATCGCGTGTTGACAACTCGGTCATAATTTACGCAACCGGATTTACTTTTGCATATTACTTCAGTTTGTTTAATAACATAAATTGTGTTAATTTTTTCAAGTGATAGTAAGTAAGCGATAGCTCATTGGGGAGACCAACAGACTGTAATGCAGAGGGTCTCGGGTTCGAACCCACGTCGCGCACCTCTGACATTCGGAAGTTATATGACTTTTCGAAATTATGTGCGTATTGATTGACAATTATCGCCTGCTCCGTGCCTCGGAGAGCAAGTTAAGCCATCGGTCCCGGCTGCCATGAACATCTATAGCAGCCTTTATTGGGCAGTCAGTGCCCTATAATATCCTGACACTGGTCTAGCCTTAGGGTATCGTTAGCCTTCAGGTTGCGGAGGTCAGGTGGCAGCGTGTAAAAACTGATATCCAGTCAAATCCGGTTAGACCAGAAAAGCCGACCCCAAGTGACTTGGGAAAAATAAAGGCTAGGGAGAAGTTTTCAAGTGACTTTCATAATCAAATAATTGTTAAGTTGCATTTCGTTCTGGAGATATAGACACACTTAATACAACTAGTTCAACAAGTAACAATCATCAGCGAGCGAAAGGGCTACGCTTGACTTGCACTAATGAACTCATACGAAATTAAATGATCCAAAAGAAATCGAAATAGCTCAAAGAATTGCCTAGCTTGTATTAGTAACTATCACTTTAATTTGCCAATATCGAAGAATTGCCAACTATTGGCATAAACTGTTCAAGAGCGGAGTAAGGAACTTGAAAATCGTAATGAAGGATACCTCCGGTTAGATGGAGTGACAATATATGAGAAGTGGATGGTAGTAGTTGGCAAAGGAGCTCCATAGATTGGGTTGAATGGTATGCTTTGACTAGCAGTGGACCTGGATTATGAGGATGAAACTCAGCAAAGTACGTGCAGATATATTTTTCTAGTCAGTAACGTACGAACGATTACAGCTTAACTTATAATCAGACGAGCCGAACAGCTACAACACAAATGACTGCACAGATGATGCAGTGGCTTAAGTGGTCGCCTCGCCACTGCCATTGTGCCGAGTGTTGTGGGATCGAATCCCACACGGGACAAAACTTTGTGTGAATCATAAATGGTTGTTCCGAGTTTGGGTGTTGTTTGTATCCGTTGTTTGAATGTTTGTTAAATCGCCCGTGACACAGGAATTATTCCTAGTTCGGGAGTTACCTTGATAAAAGCAAAAAAAAAACAGGGGCAGTCTTTGGGGATGCCGATAGAAGTGAAAACTCAGTAACTAGCGTGCGGTGACGATGACGCGATTTTAACGCTTTTTGTTCACCCAAAAAGTACACATATATACACAGTACACATATAGCTCATGGAAAGCGTTCGGTGACGATGACGCGAGTTCCATGACTTTTGTTCACCCAAAAAATGCTCAACGCGCCTAAAGAATTAATATAATAATATTCACTTCAAAAAAATACTTTATCATATAAAAAAATGAGTTATTTACAAACCCGTTTGAAATAAACGGTATCAGCCAGCATTCCAATATATCAAACACGTAGCGCGGCGATCCCGCGTATAGATCATTAATAGATACACACATTAGTAACAGGAAAATCAAAATGGCGTGCGATTAATACAGGTTTTTTTTATAGATAAGAACATATTAAACTGTGTCATATAATAATCGATGTTATGTAGTAATCTTGTAAGTGCTATGAGTATTAGGCATGCGAGGTATGTCTTGAATATTAATTATCTGTCGTCATATATAGAGGTGCCATGACAGCCGTAATTGACAGGTTTACATGCTATAAAAGATTAAAGACCAAAGTCCTAAGACCTATGTATCTTTATATTTATCTTTCTAGAATTTACTAATGAAAAATATATGAAATTACTATTATCTGCCGGATTATTACATCTGCCGAATCTCGAAATTTGGTAATCATAATACAATATTAGACAACTGAGGTATTTATACTATATTATAATTATGTAATAATCGAGAAAGTCAAAAACATCTCTTAATTCGCTGAAGGCTGTGTACTGTTCGCTGTCTAGGCCGGGTTCCTATATTTAGGAAATCAGACGTTACCTGTAGACAGTTAATTTTTGACATAATTATATTCTATGAAAAATATGTCCATAACAAAAACGACTTGTTTCTTGAATATAGGAATCGGGCCTACCTCTGACGGCGTAATGGCCTTGTAATTTATTTTCTTTAAAGACAACATACCACTAAGAATAACTCCTGTGTCACGGGGGACTTCGCAAACATTCAAACAACGGACACACAGAACATCCAGACTCGGGACAACCATATATGGATCACACATTTTTTTGTCCCGTGTTGTGATCGAACCCAAAACACTCAGCGCAATGGCGAGATAACCATTTAAACCACTTCCCCATTCTTGCAGTCAGATCAGAGTCAGATGTCCGGCTAAACTGGCTGGTCTGTGCGGACTTTCGATTTTAAGACAATACAAATGTACTCGTAAGCGTTTATAGGCTAGGAAGGTGTAAGTGAAACTGTAATGTACGTACCGTACTGTCCTGTTTTTCGAATGGTGGTGATGAGAACTGTATCTGGCTCATCTTGGACTCCTTCGCGTCGCCCATTGGCGACGGAGGCGAGGTTTCTCTGTAGGCAAAAGAAATATATCATTAGTATAATTCATTGTAAAACAATAAAGCCCACAACACAGACAGCGGGGGCGGAGCGGTAGCGTTTTTGTTCTATTGTTCAAATTAGTATGAAACATTCCACACACGATCCAGTGCGATCGTGTAATATTTCGGTTTAAGTCAAAATGTCAATAACGTCAAAAGTATATCGAAGAATTAAAATCGGAAAACCGAAAACCTTAAACATAATTTTTTTGTGTAAGGGTAAGCAGAAATGAGTCGCATTTCGACAGTAAAGTTTCTCATAATTATTCGGTCCGTTTAACTATTTATTAAGACTCTATTTATCTATGATAGGCATTTGCTAGGCCTTATAGTTACAAAATTCGCATATCAAGGCCCTGTTAAAAACAAAACGTTTAGTATCTTATATGCTAAAATCTTAAGGCAACTAGATTTTAACGGGTAACCGTATTTATATCTTGTTATTTGTAGGTACAGTGTTAAAAAAAAGGATACCTAATAATGGTCACCCATCCAAAACAAAGCCGCGGCAGTGTAGCTTAACGGCATGAATTACTTAATGGTATTATTATTGACACGTACTATTAAACACGATGCTTTGAGGAACCTACTTTGTTATACGATAACGAGATACATACATAGGTACATAATATATCACATATAATGAACATTATTATGCATTTTATCACGTTCTTATCGTATTAGTTGATTATCGCGATAAACAGTATAGTTTAGTATGGTATGGTATTTTTATTTCTATGTTTTAAGGACTTTTACACATTGTGCACATCAGACCCATCGTAACCTAAACAGATTCTTTGCTGCTTCAGAATTAGGTTGAGTTAAGATGCTGTTCAAGATACCAACATTGAACCTATTTAAGCCAAAATCTCTCATCTGTATTCTCATAGACTCATACCGAACACACTCCGTCAACAAATGATTTATATCCTTATATACACCACAATCATCACAGTTAGGTGAAACGGTCTTTCTCATCAAAAAATAAAATTTGTTGCATGGAATGTGTTTTGATCTAAGTCTATGAGCTGTAATAACTAATCTCCTGTTTAAATCAGTATATGCACACCAGGGCACTCGAAGAGGCTGAGACTGTGTGGTTTTATACCATACACCTTTTTCCAAAGATCGCTGATTAAAATATATTCATAGATTCTTCGAATGGCCCAATGGTTTAAGAGGTCATTTCAAGCCGTATTGCTTGTTCGATCCCAATATAATGCAAACAATCTGTGGTCAACAAATATCTAGGTGTGTTTTGGTGTCTTTTTTTTTAGATCTTCCGCTTTTAAGACTTTGCGAACAAACACTTAATGGATACAAACACATCCAGTATTATATATATGATAATTATGTCATGTGGGATTCGAAACTACAACACTAGCCGCGACCGCAGCAGCGAAGCGAACGTTTGTCCATTACGCTATCTGTACAGTCTATGATGAAACAAAATCTCCATACGGAACGGTTATGTGACCGTCCCGTGTAGAAACCCAACCCCACAACACTCGGCACATTATTAGTGGCGAGTGACCGTATAAACTTGGGTATACAAGTTTACACGGTCATTCGCATACATGGAATCATTCTTAACTAAAGAAAACTCCCATAAAGGATATTCTCAGAACAGAAAAAGTCAACATCTGCGTTTAATTAAGTAAGGAAAACGCTTGGTTGTCAGTTATCAACCAATGAGACCAGAGGACCTTGACCTGTCGGGTGCGTCAGCAACCTTGGGCCTCGCATCATGGTGAAATCTCGCGAAATTCACATTAATACGAAGGTGCGGTGCTTTGACAAATGACTGGTTATTTAATATATGACGTAAGGGTTAAATATAGTCTTATGTTTGACTGGCTGGTTTTTGAGGTTATTGTGAAGTTTTGGATTGAATTCCCGGGTAGGGCGAAGTGTTGTTGGGTTTTAAGGAGTCTGCCCACTACACCGTTTCATACTATGACCGTGCTAGGAACGTTTCAGACACGAAAAGCAACACGATACGCCCTGCTATAGGAACTGCTGGTCGGTGCCGGAACGGTCTAGTGGGCATAGTCTTATACATTTCCTTGCAAAGAATATTTTTTTTGCCTGACACGTTCCTAGCACGGTCATGGTATGAGACGGGGTAGTGGGCAGATTCCTTTGGTGTTGAATTTTTTTTAGAAGCGGCTTCTAATCCGGCTTGTTTTATACTACTAAAGTAGCAAACAAGCATACGGCCCACCTGATGGTAAGTGGTCACCGTAGCCTATGGAGGCTTGTAACACCAGAGGCATAACTTGCGCGTTGCCGACCCTGTAAAACCTTTTAACACCCTTTTTGAAGGTTGTTCTTGTAATGGTATTCGGAAAATAGTAACCTAAACGTAGTTGGAGAAAAGTGGGTGTAATATATGTACCTACCTGCCTATCGCTTTGAAGATGTAAAGTCATGTCTTTTAATTTTAATGTATTTTTTAGTTATACCTACTCGTAGTACTAAAGCTGATTCTCATGGAGTAGTATTTTTGTCTAATAGACACATGACGAATTAAATTGGAGGGTTTATACAAGCATTTTAATTCGACATACATGAAAAACATCTATTTTGTCGAAATTTGCACCTTATTGTAATTGGGATTTTTAATCTCAGAGGGTAATTCTCACGAAGTACACACCTATGGCGGCATAAGGCAAAAGTATGCAATATTTCTGAAGAAGACGTCAAAGATAAGGTGAAGTGGAGGCAAAACATAAAGAGGAGATCTGATAGATGTACAGTAAACACACTGAGGTCGAACCATCACCACTCGATATTACTTGACCATGTAGTGACAAATTACTGCGCCATTGATTTATTCAAAAAGCATATTTATTATGTACAGATTACGAGTTATAAGTTCATAATTCATACCTTATAAGGGTTATTATTTACGACCTCGAACGCGCAAGTTTGACGCAAGCTGAGCAGGTACCAATACACTAAAAAACTAGTAATATTTTACGCAAAGCTTCGGTGACGTACATGTTTCGTCACGAAAAAAAACAGCAAGTTATTTGGGGACTTCTAAAGGGGATGTATGTGTTTTTTGCTTAAGCGATTTCTTGACTTGATTATAATTAATTATGGTAATGTTATGTGGAAGATTTCAGGTTAGATATACCTTTAATCTGGTGGTCAATGTTAGAAGCCCGCAGTTCAGACACAATGTTTTTTACTGTCTTTATGCATTCTTTTTACGTAGATATAAACACGTTTTAGAAGTCCGCAATTTAGATGTAGATGAATAAAAATAAAAATGTTGGACAATGTAGTTTGTAAGCATCAAAATTATTTACCCGCGGCTTTGTTTACCAAAATGTTACGTTAAACAGAATTTTTCGGGATAAAGTGAAAAATTTCATAATAATAGTTCGAATAGTTAAGGCTTGAAAGCGTTACAAATAAATAAACTCACATTCGCATTTACAATATTCGTTAGACTAAGCATACATAATTATGATATTTTAGAAAAGTTGTAGAGTGTCTTTCATAAAACGAAACTTAATCTTTTGAGATGACGCACGCGGTGAATTCCCATCGCATCAAAGGTCAAAGCCCCTAAAACGTACATTCATTAAAAACAGCTCGACCACAAATGAACCGTGGAATCGGCCAGTTCATGTGCATATTCCGATAATTTTTTGCTCAGTAATAACCATTCGTTTTTGGATGATATTTTGTATTTTGTTAAGATAAGATTGTTTTGTTGTGCTCATGCTCTAAAAATAAACCCTCTGTCACAAGTAATCTTATCTTCAAGTATTTTCTTTTCTATAAATTATGCTGTATATTAATGATAGACTGCCAAACTTGACTGGCTGTCAATAACAGGGAACCAATGCCTACAGTCTACAGAGAAAAAGGTGATATTATAACTAATATTTCTAAAAATATCCCAGGACTATCATATTAGCTTCTGTAATGGATGTAGACGAAGAAGAAGTCGAAATGGCTTCCCCAAGTAGTGGCACAGTAATTGAAATATTGATAAAGACTGGCGAAACACTGAGTGTACCTTTGCAAATAGGAAGAACCTTATGTCCAGCAATGGGCTGGGACATACTGGTTGGTGACAAACCTGATTGTTTAATTTAATGTTCATAAAAACTTCATATTTGAAATTATTGTATAATTTCTAATGATGTTTAAGGATGTATGATAATAATGTATGTCAGAATACGGACACTAAAGTCCATTAAACTTACAAAAAAATTCCGCACTCACTCCTTACGACTTAAATTAATGAGTTTGAGTATTTTGAAAGAACTGTATTATACTGACATCTTGAGGCTGTATGCGTCATACCATATACTATTCAAATACGATCTTTTATCGTCATAGACTGCTTAGATGGCATAGAGGTTAAAGTGGTCGTTGCGCTGAGTATTGTGGACTTAACGGGATAAAAATTTGTGTGTTCCATAAATACTCTTGATGTTTTTTGTGTCCGTTATAGAAATTACTCCGCGACACATCATGTACTCCTAGAATGGCAGTAGTATATAAAAATGTTACACAAGATTAAATGCTTCTGGACTTTGTTTAAATATGCGGAGGCGCAGCGATATTGATTGCTCCTGATATACCCGAGATCTCGGGTTTGATTCTCGAATCAAGCAAAGTTATGAGTCCTTCTATCAAGCTATTCGCAGTCGCGGCACAGATAGAGGAACTGTGGCAGGTAAACGACAATAGATCTCTAAGATGTAGGACCTAAAATCATAATTAGCGAACTATAGATCTATTTCGGCGGCCTCGATGGCGTAGTGGTTAGTGTAACCGACTACCACGCCTGAAGTCGCGGGTTCGATTCCCACACAAATAAAAAAATTGTATGTATGGACATGGATGTTTGTCTTGGTCTGGGTGTTTCTATGTCTAATATGTATGTATTTACAAAAAATAAGTAGGTATATATTTATGTTTATCTATTGTCAAGTACCCATAGAACAAGCTCTGCTTAGTTTGGGCTAGATGGTGTTGTGTGTATGTGATAGCACCTCTGCCTACCCCTTCGAGGAAATGTGCGTGAAACTATATATTTTAGTTTAAATATGTGCTATCTCAACCACATGTTGACCACTTGAAATATAACCACAAAGCAATAAATCGAGAATATTTTCGTTGCGTATGCCTTCCGCCATGTTTTCTTCCTAGAAACGATTACGGGCGAGTTACAGCATCGCATGCGCTGACAATTGTCGACCACCTTACGTGACTTATTTCTATCATTGTCTTTAATATATCTACTTTACATTGTTTTATAAGACATCTCTTATACTAAGGATAATATTCTAAACACTAAGAAACTCAGAACAGGCATTTGTGCAATATATACAAAAGCTAGTAGTAAAACAATCTATACAAATACCATAAAGAGGTAGGATTTGGTTTTTTGTTAGTTTTTTGTGAGGATTTAATTTGAAAATTTGTCAACCGATATTAAAACTACTTTTACGATTAGAAATATATTATCACCGAGTAACTTAGACTATATTTTATTTTAAAAGAAGTACTGTTACTAGCATAAAATAACCTAACCTACTTTTACGAGAGCAAAGCCGCGGGCAAAAACTGTCTATCACTCGATCACCATCAATTTGGTAATCAATTTCACCAACACGCGGACTTCAATTCGGAAATTAACAAGTATACCAACAGTAATAATTCTTTTATTTTAGTGACATAATTAAATAATTAACATAATATAATATACACAAATTATTTACAACGTGCCCAAAAGACAGACAGCATTGCCACGTTGAATGGCAATACTTATTCAGTTTCAACAGTTGTATTAATACGTCATATGTAATGTACTGAACGTACTGTTGGCGACACTGCAACGTGACGCTCGCGACAAGGTCGCTAACAGTCGAGCGACACGGACAGAATACTGCTTGATTGTGGAATGTGGAAATTGCGAAGCGTTGGAATTGATCAGTGTGTGTACGTGTGTGAGTTTGGACTATAAATAACGTGAAATATGTTCAGGAATTTGATGGTAGAGAACTGTCATGTGGGTGGTGATAATGAGGTGGTTATGTCTTAAGAACATTATGAAGAAATCTATGCTAATATTATAGAGCTGAAGAGTTTGTTTGTTTTGTTGACCGCGCTAATCTCAGAAACGACTGGTTCGAATTGAATATTGTTTTAGTATTGGATAGCCCATTTATCGAGGAAGGCTATAGGCTATATAGCATCACGCTACGATTAATAGGAGCGAAGAATCAATAAAAATGTTGCAAAAATGAGGACAATTCTCTTATGTGAAGCAGACGCAGAGGATTGTAAAGTGCCTACGAAAGTGAATTAAGACAGAGGTATTAGTAACATTTTGATCTTACCGAAGATTTTTATGTTACAAAGTTAGCAAAATATGTTCAGGGATTGGATGGAGATGCATCGGAGAATGCCATGTTAGGGTAATGAGGTGCTTACGCTTTGCGAAGATTGTGTAAAAACTTGCCATAAAGTGTGGAACAGAGAGGTGTGATTTTATTTACGAATTGTATTGTCGAAAGTTGGTAAAGACAAAAGTCTCTTTCTGATTATATATAACGTTTTAAAGATCTTAACATCTTATTCTATTGAACTTAATTATTGGACAATTTTAAATGATTTCTATTAAACTCAGAAATAAAGAAATTTGGAATAAAATAGTTTACATAAAATAGTTTTGTCACACAGGCGTAATCAATGATAATATATGCGTAATATATGCCTGTATATGTGCTTGTATACTACATACCTATATATCTACTTTAAATACTAAAACAAACAAAAATATAATAAGATAAGAATGTAACAGTTCTTCAAAAAATACATTTATTTCATTTAGCAAACATAGTTTTGTGATTAAAAGTAAAATATCTTGTCTTAATACAAGATGTTAAATGTCTTATTTACATAGATTTATATTTGGTTTTGGTTTTTTTATACAGACTTGTTCTCACAGATTAACAATAACATTAATGGCAAGCGGGTACCATAGACTATGTAAGACCAGATTCTAGAGCCCTCCCGCATTGCTGAGCCTTTACAAAAGGAGTCGCTAGTATCCCCCCTAAGACCCAATGGCACTTTGCAGACAGCAAAGTGCCTATTTAAAGAACCTGGAGATCCTACCTTCGCAGACGTTAATACACTTGTTTGGCCAGGCTGTGCTAGTTTATGAGAAATACTAGGTTGAAGAGAGGATCCAACTCTACTTCTCTAAATACTACAACATTTTTTTATTGTTGCCATTAAAAATGAAGACTTTCTATCTGATGGTAAACAGTCATGTAGTCCACCAGCAAAAACCTACACAACACACCATCATTACTACTGAAGTGGTGCTAAGGTCTGTACTTTGGCGTAAAGAGATGCTTTTTTTCGTCCCAGGATCGCAGGAAGTATGTTTAGAATAACTAACGTTTTTGATATATTATAGTCATCTTATTTTCTATATAAGTATATCACTGTGTCATGGGAAGATAACAAACAATGAAACAAACGTACACAAAAATATTGTGTCCGAAGCTGGACACATTTTTTCGCGAATAATACACACCTATATTGGCACCAATCATAGATGAGCTTTTAACCACTACATTAGCTATGTACATCACCTATACTACAAGGAATTTACTATAAGCATATGTACATAATGAAGGCTATTATAGTACTCTGCTTATGCTAAAAATAAAAGAGGAAAATCGCAAGGCAACTTTAATCTAAATCATTGCAACAAACCACCCATTAGCATTACCAAGGCACCATAAAAGAAAGAAGTCACAAAGCATCTATCAAGATTAAACTAGCAGCTATCCCTTACGCACGCCGTCAAGGACGTACAATAGAAAGGGACGACAACAGTCAATCAGCTTCGTATCGCAACAATTTCGCCATTGCGACCGTGAGGGCATGTCAAAACGTTGAACGCAGGTGGAATCAAAATGGTTGATGTTGCTGACTTGAATTAATAGGCTAAGACAAAGAGTTTGAATGTCGTAGTAGAGTATTTAATTAAGTATTTAATGTATCTGCACGCTCGCTTTTGTTAATATGATAAGCAGGACATCATAAAACCTAAGTTATGAGCTGTACGACTAGCCTATGTTTATAGTTTAGTAAACTGTGTTTTAGGAATAGGCTTTTGAATACAATTCCAAACTATTTCGTTGCGATCTCTAAAGTAGATAAAATGGTTATCCCAATGAAGCAATAAATATTAGCTTGTGCTTAGGATATTAAAAGCCTAAAATAAAAGATTTCATGTAAGTCAGTGCAGCCTCAGCTGAGAAAATAGCCACCGTAAAATAGATTGCAGGGATATATTGTGTTCCTGTTGTTACTTGTATTGCCAGGCTCCAATAAAAGCACTGTACTATTAGCAGAGATGACTGTTGATGGTGTTATCATTTCTTCTTATACTTGTACCACAAAAACTGTGTTTTTGGAGATCAGCAACACTTAAGTCATAAATAATATAGCAAGCGTTCATAGGTTTCAGAAAGGGTGTACCATCAGGCTTCGCGTACGCTTGTTTGCCTATCAATATCGTCTCATAACTTAGATATCATGTATGTAGTTAATTAAACATTTGTTTCATTATGTATGTTGTAGGCATCACAGACAGTTTAGCTAAAGGAAACTGCTGGAGGTCGAATGAAACGCTACACGCTGCATGCTTCGTTGATCACTTGCGTTATTTTATGTTAGCCTGGTACATAAGCTAGAGATCCTACGTCAATAATGTGTCTTGATATCTTATTTTATAATTTTGCAGTGGTTTAGTCATGTCTCTGCAATAAGTGTCGTAGGTTCGATGCTCACACAAGACAAATTATTGGGTGATCTACTATCCAGAATAGTGGTGCCGAGCCCGTGTTCGTTGTCTTAATATATATATGCAAAGCATCCCGCAACTCGGGGATTATTTGATTATTCTATAACTAATCGTAAGGCATCTTAATCCTCTCAATTTGTTTAAGGACGTCGTTTTTCATACAACGAAAGCAGTTACTATGTAGACTAAGGCCATAATATCCCAGGTATCACTTATACGTTTCCAACTCCTTATAGAAAAGTCATTTTGATTCAAGCGCAAGGGACAAGCAGCGATAGCCTACTGGGAAACGGTTTGACTGCCACGCAGAGGTCTCGAGTTCGATCCCAAGGTGCATCTCTGGCTTTTCGAAGTTACGTGTGTATTAAATAGTTAATTATTATCGTTCACTTTAACGGTGAAGGAAAACATCGTGAGGAAACCTGCATGTCTGAGAGTTCTCCATAATGTTTTCGAAGATATGTAAAGTCTGCCAATCCGCACTAGGCCAGCGTGGTGGACTATAGCCTCACCCTTCTCACACTGAGAAGAGGCCAGTGCCCAGCAGTGGGACAGTTTAATACAGGGCTGATATAATATTAAATGCAGGGGAAAAAATAATGCATCTGACCTCTAACATATAGCACATTATTCTTAAGCAGTTTTTAAATACTTTCTGACTGTAGGAATACAACACAAGGTTGTTTTACGGACGTCACGGATGTCTTTAGATTACTATAAGGTAATGGTTGCTCACCACACTATAATTATAACAATTTTGTGCTCTATTTAACAGAATTGCACGTAAGGTATTTTTCCTCATCCTTAGTAATAAATTGCGGTTGACTTTGATCCTTCATGACCTGTCGCTATGATACGTATAATTCAGAACGATTAAGGGCTCAAAACATATGTTTACGACTTATTTCTATTAATTTATGAGGAAATAAGTGACTATGAGTTACTACCTTGTCTAAATGATAGCTATAAGCGATATTACTATAGAATTATAAACAAACAAAGACATATAACATATGTTTATGGCATTTTTAATTCTTTGGTATGTACTATCGACTTGAACGACGGTTGACCACTCCTAAGGTTAAAATCGCATAGCAGGCTAACACTTGCTTGAGATTTCTTACAAGGGTTTTTTTAAGGGCGGAGTCACTTATAGTCAACATGTGTAAGCGAAAAATTTTCTGAAATGGTCAACCGTTGCTGAAGTCGATAATACATATATAAGTCATTCACAGCACCTGCATTATTACCAAATTTATGTCGACGGCTTTCGTTATTTGCCCAAAAGATGGCAGTACGCTTAACTGCTGATATATGAGTGAGTTGACTTGTCTGCTATTTCTTTAAGAATATACAGGCATGCCCGCGGTATGTTAAACTTTTGGAACAGTGGTCCTTGTGTATCGAGGGTCCTTGTCTATCCACAAACATTAAAACAAAGGCAACGGGATATCTAGACTCGGAATAACCATGCGTGCACACGTATGAGGCCAGAGCTTATGTTTACCGCTGCGCCAATCATACGATTATATTATTTAAAAGACAACTTCTACACTAGGAATAATCCCTGTACATGAAGTAAGCCTTGCAATAATAAAAATAAAATACCATATAATATGAAGATTGTATTCTTATCTTTGCATAATTGAATTGTTGTCTGTACCACTCAATAAATTATGTGTATGTATGTTATTTTCTTCCATTTTTATTTTGCATACCGTGATGCATATCAATCAAGAACAATAGAAGCTCTGACGAATTATATTATAAAAGAAACCAAAAAACGAGAACAATGGGCAATGTATGAATTTCATCTCTGAATATATTCTTACTATTAGGAATGATTTGAGCATTTCATACGCTAAGTAACAATGAAAATTATGTATGAGGAAAAAGATGAACCACTGAGCAGGGTTTAACATTCCGACGAAAGGTATCCTATGATCCTCAGAGAGAAAATTTTTACTCGTAAGGCTCATGAATAGCTTACTCGGTAAACCGATAGCATGACTTGCTGCCTTACCGACTGAGCTATTCGAGGTTCTAACTTCTTGAGGTTGTAGGTTCGAGTCCTGTATTTTGGTTGCACTTTTACCTCGTTATAAATTAAATATAATCTCGGCTTACATCACAAATGCAAAAGTACCTATTGAAATGTACCATTAAATATTTCAATAGGTACTTTTGTGTTTGTAATCGTAATTTAACGGGATTCTTAATAAAGTATTGCATATTGATCAATTTAGCGCATTGTCGAATGCGTGAGAGCGTGCAATATTCATTCGTGAGCTGCCGAATTTAAAATATGGAGTATGTATAGTCTATTAAAACTGAATAGCGAATATTTAGTTTTACTGTCAAGAAACTCAGTGTAGGAAAGATTTCTATAGTCCAAGATTCGTTAGCATAGGTAATAAAGACAATTCGCAAAATTTGGTCAGTAATACTTTATGACTTCAAGTTAATTTCTCACAGAATTATTGTTTAATTATATACATTCCTATTGACGCACGCTCTCATAACATTCTTAGTATCAATTGTAATAATAGTTAACAGTTCCAGTAACTCAAAGTTGAAAAATATTTATTATAAACATTACCTTTGTTCAGAAGTCGAGTGAGAAAACCACGTGATTGTTACATAATGTTACAATTAAGAGAAGTAGGGCAGCTGTATCTTTGTTAAGGCCTACCCACTTTACAGAAGATAACTTTATGCTGTGTACCATCAGTGAGAAGTATTGCCAGATCTCGAAAGAAGACGACATGCTGTGTATAGAAGTACCGATTTACTTCGTCACTTGCTCTGCTACTTCAAAAGTGTACATGCAATGTAAAAAGCGTGCATTTTATAACTTTGTGTTATTTGAAAGTCGTAGGCTTATAAGGGTATGTATAAAAACAGAAATTAATAGACTATAGGCTAAGCAGAAGTACCAAAATCTTTTAAGTGATTGTCGCAAGTTGTCTCATGTGTGTGGCCTAATATAACATAGGTTTGTAAATATAGGATTGAATGCACGAATGGCATCGTGGTTTAAATGGTCACCACGTAATTGCCACTGCGCCGATTGTTGAGCGTTCGATCACCAATCGGAACAAAAATTAGTGTAATCCACAAATTGTTATTCCGAGTCTGTGTTCTTTGTGTCCATTGTTTAACTGTTTGTGAAGTCCTGTCCACCGGGACACAAAAATGTATTTCAATTGTTAAAGATGTAATTTTTAAAGCTTTAATATAATAATAAGCTCAATTCCATTATTGTAACTTCAGAAGGTCCTGTTTAAATAAAGGTGGTAGGAAAGAGAGAGATAATTATTTCAACCGTATCATTTAACACGTCCACGTTCAACAGATAATTTAATGTGTTATGTTGAAATATGTTCACTAATGAATATAATTATTATTTACGTGGAACTAGTTCTTTAAATTGCCTGTTTCCTAATTAGTGGGGTTTTTGCTCAATCTAAGCTAACTCAATAATTAAAATCCGTGAAGTAAATTACTTATTTTTTATACATGTATCAGTCGTACGATAATGTTTTAAAGTTATTATTTTAACACATTTTGGCATAGTGACTTTGTATTTTATTATATTTTATTTTTATTTTGTAAAAGAACTAAGTATTTCATTTTAGGAATAACAATTCCCGTATCGCAGAGGACTTTATAAAAATTCAAACACCGGACACAAAGAATATAATATAATATAATATACTTTATAATATAATATAATATACTCATAACAAGTATTTGTGAATCCCACAAATGTTTGTCTAGTGTTGGGATAAATAGCAGAAACGCGGTGCACTACTAATTGAAAAAAAATACTTTGAAAGTTAATAACCATTTTATATCCTATTCTTACAGTGTTTGTAAGAAAAAGATGTAAGATAGGTGCTGTTTTTAAAATCACTATAACCTGTGTGTAGTTCTCACTTCAGACAAAGGAATTATTGTCTAAGTATTTCCTGAAGACAATGTATAGGACATACTATCTAGTTTGTGAACTACATTATAAAGACATTATTTTACTACATTTCGCATTCACATGTAGCGTATGTGAATACAACTGCTGTGTATGAGGTGTCGGGTTAAAATTCAAGGTCGGACAAAGTGCTATAATACTTAGATCGACCCGGAAGTCTAAAACTCAAGTTACTCAAGAGTCAATCAGCTTATCGAACACAGATACAGACACCAAGATACTAAAAAGGTGCGCTACAAAAGTGTAAAATAAATTTTGGTCTTATATACATTTTTATCTATATATTAATACGTGAAGCAAAACCTTTGTACCCCTTTTTACGAAAATTGCGTGGACAGAGGAGTATGAAATTTGGCACAGTTAAAATTTGAAAGAGTGGCGAATCTTAATATTTTGATAAAATATGCATTAGAAATACATTAAATTAATAAAAAAGCGCTACACGCTCACAACCATGCATTTGACACACGCAGTCGAATCGCGTTCGTAGTATTTCGGCATGGTTCGGTAGATGTCGTACAATTCTTCGTAACTAGTTACATACTATGCCTATTGCAGTTTCGCGGTATATGTAATAACGATCAAAATTTAAATTTAAATCAATTATGGTCGAATTTCGACCACTTGACAACACCTAGTATTATTAAAATAGCTATAGACTGCCGGATGACGTAGTTGTTTAATTGGTCGCCTCGTCACTGACGCCACGCTGAGTGAGACAAAAATTTGTACAATCCACAAATAGTTGTTCGTGGTCTGGTTGTTCTTTGTGTCCGTTGCTTGAGTGTTTGTAAAGTCTATCACAGAGGTCCCCAGACTTTCTCATAGACCACTTTCAAAACTTAGCTGGTTCCGGTGGACCCCCTGCAGCTACAATTCTACCATATTCGTTTTTTTTATTCTCGGTACTGAACCTATACGAATTGTGAATCGGCATTTTCTTGTCACGCTAACGTCGACCCCCTCGAGCCTCCCGTGGACCCCTAGGGGTCCACCTGGACCACTTTGGGAACTACTGGTCTATCTCAACATAGATATTACTACTAGTACGGTAGTTGCCTTTAAAAAATGAGTATATGCCTTGTCTGTCGGTAAGAGGTTACCGAAGCCCTATGACCACACTTTCCTGTGCCACACTTCCTTGATTAACAAAGCGACCTTCCTCATTAGCAATGAGCACTTTAATTTGAACAATTAATACATTGTTAGTGTTGTTAATGTTTTTGCTGAGTATACAGACGTGAGGTGAGTCACACAAACTTGCATTGTATGCTAAATACTAACGATTTATAAACACGTACGGACCTACAGACATGTGCATTTTATATTGTTATATTATTTTATTGACTTAGTGGCGATTATGTGTGAGGTCTCGGATTTGACTCCCGGATTGGGTAAACTATTGTTGAAATCGGTTAAGATTTTTTTTTGTTGCTAACTGAATTTAGAACTATCTATATGGCACCGGATATAAAAGTTTGAAGTCAGAGCTAGTGTGTCTGATTTTATGGGATTTATTTTCTATTGAATTTAGTGGCTGACCTATAAATTTAACTGATGGATGGAACCGTTTAGTTACAATAATAAAAACGGGACAATGACTACCGCAAAAGAAACCGACAAACGACTGACAAGACAATTGGTTTAATGTGAGAATAATAACTATTTAAATATCAAAATCGTAAAACTTTTTTAGCCTATCGGTCGCAGCGGCACACCGGCAAACACAATAGGTTTCCGAATATGGCTGGCATTCCCACAATTTACTAGTTAAGAGATAAGGAATAATATAATGACATGCATTCATGTTTATTGCTCATAAGTGTGCATCGGTAATCAATTGATTTACTGAAAATTAATTACACTGTGACTCAAACAATTAGAGGCTTTGCAGTTTTCTCACTGCATCGAGTAGGTATACTGTGACTCGACAAGAATAGATGCTATGCTAGATAATTACTATTCACATAATACTTGTGTGTGGCCACGACAACCGCAGACAGAGAGACAAGTAAACGAGTACATATATTATATTAGAACTACCGTCTGCGCGTAACTTAGTACGCTTGCAATTTGGTAATTGACTTCAAAACTCCAAAGTTTAATACATTTTATATATAAATATTTTATTAAAATAGCTATCGTCTTTCTCTCTCACTATGTAACTGTTTCTTGTTTCTTGTAGGCGGCCGGCGTATCAAATTATTTTTATTATAAACACTCTTGACTTCAAAAATTTCTTATTATTAATACTCGAATTCATGGCGGCGTATCAAGATGAAACATGCATTTTAAGTTAACCCCTGGTAATACAACTGGGACAACAATAGGCATACATACATACAGACTAACAAACATTTTTATATAGTTGGTTTGGCTCCGATAATTCTAATAAAGACCCTCGAAATCTTTGATAAATATATCCTACGTACAAACATCTATCAGTTACAATTTTATAGTAGAGATGTATACATTAAATTAATTTCAAAATTTTCATTCAAAGAATTTACGCAAATAAATATATTCTAGATCTATACAGAATATCGCAGAATTTGTGGGTGTACATAGACAACAACACAACACCTTCCTGTACAATCTGCGTTCGCACGACACTCTTATGTTTTATGTGCTTATATAACCTCATGTAATCTGTGACAGGCCGTCGTCTGACGTCGAACGTGCCGATGTATCGTGCTTCTATCTGCTATATGTACGTATGGCGCAGTGGGCTAAGTTGTAGTGTTGCCAGTACGCCGAATGTTAGACTCGATCACAACATGGTAGAAAAAATTGTGTGAGCCATCAATAGAGGTTAAAGGTCTTCAGATGATGTTCTTTGTTGCCGTTGTTTGAATGTTTGTAAAGTCCCGTATACAGAAAATATTTCTATCGTAGGCTGTGTCTTTTTAAAATAGAATAGAATATAAGTGTTTCGCAGAAACGTCTTTACTAATTTGAACCTAGGTAAAACTTGCCGAGACACAAATATACGACTCTGTTTGCGGCGACAGTGTATTAAAACAGCAGGATCTATTAAAATCTTTTTAATAGATCCTGTATTATTTTAAGTTATCTCAGTAGTAGTATTTAAAATTTAAATTATAGTGTTAGTATTTGTTTTATTTTTCTAGTTTTATTATTGTTCTGTATTTATTTAAATTTTGTATACCTAATTTTTTTTTTATTTATTTCTTCCTGTTTTGCGTGTGCCTTGTGTGCCAATATATATATATTTCTTTCTTTCTTTCTTTCTTTACTGAGATTACTTCATCTAAACATTTAATAATAATATTCTATCACATACAAATAACACCATCTAGCCCAAACTAAGCAGAGCTTGTACTATGGGTACTAGACAATAGATAAACATACAGATATACATTTTTTTTTTGTAAATACTTACATATTATACATAGAAACAACCAGACCAAGACAAACATCCATGTTCATGCACACAAATGTTTGACTTGAGCGGGAATCGAACCCGCGACCTCAGGCGTGGCAGTCATACTTTAGGTAGCCTATCTATTGTAGTGTTTTATAGCTATATAGCATCCTTACAACCTAAAACAACAAAGCAGTATACCTAAATATTCCTTAACATTTAACCCCGAAAGAAACCGCCAGGCGAAACTAGTACCTACCAATTCAAGGTGTAGTGTTTACTACAGATAAAAATATCAGTAATCTGGTAATAAATACAGATAAGTAAAAAATAAAGTTAACGACCATTTGTTTTCTTGTCGTCGGTGGTCATCCCACCGAGATAAACAATAATAATAGATATAATTATGTGTACGTCTAGAATTAGTATTTATTGTAGTCTTATTCTAGTGCCAGCACGTGGCTTTGCTCGTGTTGAGTTTAGGTATGCATAGTAAACTTACGTTTACGCGAATATTACTCATTAATATTAAACTACTTAATGTGGTTCTTATCGTGGTGGTCTTACGCACAACCGAAGAATTTAACCTACTAATAAATGTTAATGTTTGTGAAAATGTTTAGAGGTCTGTTACTTAATCACACCTAAACCGTTGGAGAGATTTTGACAAATCTTGTCACACAGACCGACCATACCCTAGATAACCATATACTGCTTGTTATCCCGTATGCCTGCCCGTGGGAGTCATGCAAACAATGACGCGGACAAAAACTAGTTATAGATGCACTAATTAAGAAATTGCATTAAAATATGTGCACTAATACACAATAACAAACGATTAAAAATATTGGACGACAAATCTTATCAGCCCCAAATTATATAGTATGAAGAACATTAAATATGGTGAAATAACACACTTTATTCTCTAGACTTAGTGAACATACCGATTTTCACATCACATAACAGTTTATAAAAGTTACATGCGCAAGTTAGCCGTGCTGGGTACATGCTCAACCTAACCCGACCAACCTATAACACGGGAGACTCGCATTGGCCGTTTACAAGACGCATGCAACCCGCGCTATAACTTAACTCGCGCATGTACAGAAGCCGATAGTATTTAATGTATTTATTTACTATAGCTTCTTCGACAGCCAAAACAATGGATACTAGCATTCCTACACTACTGTATAGACTATTCTTTTAACTCCATTTATAAACAAGAATGTCTTTGTTTTCAATCAATACCAAATCGGTTAGACATAAACAATATGTTATGATGTAAACTATGTTTATTAATTATAAATAAATTGGATGGTGCTGTTGTTTAAATGACCACCTTGCTGCTGCAAGTACAGGTTCGATACTCGGGTCGTATATTTGTATGATTCACCACGGTTATAAGTTTGTGTGTCTTCATGTGTATTGTTTTAAATATAACAAAGACTGGACATACTGATTTTTTGCCCAAGTTAAAAGAATTTCTCAGGCTCACACATTTTTTATGTTACGTACGAATGTATTAATTACTTGAAACACCGTCTGCAATATTTATTACAAGTTGCATTTGTTGTAATTATTACGTCAAAATTCAAAAGGGTTCTTTGCATGAATAACAAAATATAATCATTACAATTGAAAGATTAAAATTAATTTTAATTAAGACTGCGGGAGATGTATTACAAAAATGGTAACTCTGTAAGTCTGTATATTTGTTTGTCATATTTTCTAGGCTAATCCAATAAACGGCTTATAAACCAATTAGTTATTATATTGGACTTATCTAAAAAACTGGCTACTTAATATTCAAGCGAGTAAAGCCGTGAACAACAGTAAGTATGTCATGAAAAAGAAAGCAATAACTTATAATAAAAAGACAGTGTCTGTTAAACTCTTGCGCAACGCTAGATGAATAAGCAATTATTATTTATATTACAATACATGTTGTTATTGTCTATTGATAACTATTTATAAATGTAATGTTAGAAAGGGAAACTTGCTGTCTGTTTATTACGAGAAAGTTTGTTAATAGATCAACATTACGCCTGTTAATGCATAAGAGGTTAGCAGATGTATTTTATCCATATTTCCCTTGTGTTTTTAGGCACTACGGTATCGCCTTGTAAATAATAAATAAAATTAATATCTGCCCTGTATATAAACTGTACCACTGCTGGTATGGGCACAGGCTTCTTACTCTTCTTCCTTCAGTGTGAGAAGGGTTAGGCCTTAGTCTAAAACGCTGGGCCAGTGTGCGTTGGCAGTGTTAACTATATAATACGCATATAACTTCAGAAAGTCAGGAATGTATACATTGGGATCGAACTCGAGACCTTTGTGTTGCAGTCGAACGGTTTTCCATTAGGTTATTGTTGCTCTTCGTCATACATAATTCGTACAACATAAAAATTCCCAAGTTGTAGTTTAGTAGTACATAGTAACAGATATTACCTGAGGTTCTACAAAATCGAAAAGAGAGTATGACTGTCATGTTTTTATGTTACGTCATACTACAGAAGAAGGTTCGATCAATTTTCCATTACGGATATTACCCGATACTATCAAAGCCCTATCATAACGAATTCAGTTATTTCATTCAAATCTGTCATGGCAACGAGAATCAATCGGTGACGGTACATCATTAAACGCGCTCAGAAGAAAATTACACGTAATATAGATATTGCAATTATTAAAGATATTATTAACTAGAAAACAAGTAGCTAAATTCCTTACTAATATTCTTCTAAAACCAAAGCAAAGCAGCGATAGGAAGGCCTTTGGACTGCCACGCCAAGGTCCCGAACTCGATCATAAAGCACGCATATCTAACTTTTCGACGTAATGTGCGTATTAATGAGTAAAGTCTGCCAACCCGCATTAGGCCAGTACGGTAGACTTAGTTTAACCTTTCTCACACTGACAAGAGGCCTGTGTCCAACAGTGGGACGGTTTTTATACTAGGCTGGTATTAATATTATCTTCTGACAAAGTCAGCTCCCTCACGATCAAAACATAAATTTAACACAACATTTGACATTCATAAGTACAACTTTGCCAATTAATCAAACAGATTCAAGGGTTTTAAATTGCAAAATAAAGACCTAAGGACGCGGCTTGCTTACAAAACTTTATTTGTTTATTTATTTGGATGTCTGTCTGTCTAGCAATAGTGGTTTGACAGACAGACAATTACGATGTCAATTCAAGTCTGTAAACATGTCTGCTTAGCAAACAACGGAGGTTCGTCATTCGACAAGAATGTACGTACATTTGCAAGTACAATGGGATATCACACAAAAAAAAAATCACGTGTATTTTAAGCAATTATGACGATACCTTTTTGTATAGTTTGTTTAAGTTATGTGTCTCTGAGAACAGGCCACATGAAGCCTAGGTTGAGGTACCTACTCATAGAATAACTTGACAGAAGCTTTTTACAATATAGTCACACGAACTAGATATTAAAACATGGACGTATTCTCATCTCTAAAACATGGCAGTGCAGAATCTACACAAAGCAATAGTGTCGCTATTGCAACGTATAATTATATCAATGGATTTGAGTTCTTTGACAGGAAAAAAATAAACTGCAGAATAGAACACCTAATAGATATCTTGCTCCATTAACTGAAACTTAAATTTTTGAGTAGTTGAGTTGAGTAAGTAGCCGGAAAATTACATACCTATGCCTTACTATATCTGGAACAATGTACAGCTCGTGTCTGTTCTTAGAACCAGGGGAACAAAGTCGTGGTTATAATCAAGACATTTCTATTTAGTTACGTTAATTACCAAGATTATAATTATGTATACTTATTGATATTCTAAATGTTACATTAAGAAATATTTTTTACATAACTGGCATAAAAAATATTGTTCTAACCAGTGTTGTATTTATTAACTTTACATATTTTATGTTTCTTGCGAAAACTGGCAATTACATAAACTCTTATTGTAATCTTCGTAATAGAGTGAATGGATCTAAATCTGCTATTAAAACGAATTTTAACATTGATATGTTTATTTTTTATGCTATTAAAATGACAAACAAACATACGGCTAGACTGTTGGTAAGCGGTTATCATAGCTTCGCATGAGCCACACGTTGGCAACTCTGGAAAAATTAAGTGACTGTGTTGCCAGCTGCGTAAAAAAATTCCACTATTAATCTTTCTATACCCTACTGGTAGTATACCTTTATTAAAAAACAATAATATTGCTATATTAAATTGAATTGCAAATTATAAGAAAATACCAAAAATACCCTCGTATATTTTATTTTGAAAGTGTACCACTATTGACCACATCTAATTTAAATTTGAATAATTTATTAACGAAGCAACTTTGACCTACTTATTCACAGCTATAAAATTTTTGTTACGCATAAAATTAGATAACAAATAATTAAAATTACAATAATTCATGTTCACTATTATCTAATTTTCAGAATTTAAAAATGTACTAATTTATTTTTAGATATTGTCAATCTATAAAATAGATCTTGGGCTGATATTGACCCTATAAGAATTCAAAATTGGAACAGTACATAAATGTCAATTAAAATTTGTAAAACGAATGTAATTTAACGGCTTTAAACATAGAAAGCGTTTCACTCTCATAGTAAAAGTCGTAACAAGTCATCAAACAAAACAAACATTTGTAAATACACAAATAACGTATATGATCATCCATTCAATTTTGTAATGTTTAACGTTGCTTCATCGTCTAAGTACTATCAATAAAATAATATACATAGCATATAATTTATTGTAATAAACCGAATGTATCGTGCAAACCATTGTCTGTGACATAATTCAAACCCACGTGCCCATATTCACGTGGCCAACTATGCCAACATTTGCATATTATTCCACCCACTTGATAATTAAGCAAAAGCGCCAATATTGGTCCACACACGGCCAACGGCTTGCCAAACACCGTACCACGTAAAGGTCGCGTTACATAATTTCGGATGTGATCGCCGACATACTTACCGACTTACTTTATACGGCTGCGAGTGGCTTGACCGAATTATCGCGACCGAAAATTCGGTCAAGTGTACCGGTTACGTCACAGGCAAGAATGTGATTCGCAAAAATAATCGCGCGTTTATATTACTCAAGAAGTGAGCATAACTGTCTTTGCTTGTGCAACTGTGCAAGCGAACGTGAGGCTCCGGCTTCGATTACCAGATCATGCATCAGCAACAAGTCCGAATGTAAATTCACAGAAAAAAAATTACGTGTAACTTTGACATTCATAAGTGTTACCTTGTAACCTAACTTGAATAAATTTATTTTGATTTTTGATTTCGAGTTCAAATAAAATTTGTCAGGCAATTTTCAAGAGCAGATTTTGGAGACACACCTCGAGTGTCCAAAATCTGCTCTTGAAAATTGCCTGACAAATTTTCCATGAAAATCTAGGTCCTGGATGTACCGACATTCGAGCTAATATTTGAACGGTTAGAATCATTCTGACGCTAAACGTACGCAAGAAGACTCAAGTATACTTATATTTAAACTATATCGGCCTATTGGCCGATATAGTTTAAACTGTCAATTTACCTTCTTTTATATGTATAATTATTTAGAGAAAGCGTGTTAGTTTACATTAAGTTTGGTACAAAAACGATATTTAATTCAAAGAATGTTTGCAAAGATTTTATGTAATGCAATATAAAGTTGAAATGGCATTATTTCAAAACTGTTTATCATAATCGCTTGGATTAGAATGGGTAAAGTGATTGATACTATTAGCCAATTGCTGACAGAATCGATTTCGCTTTTACTTCTCGCAGATCATTGTACTGGAGGATAGTCACCTGATACGGAGAAAAATGTGGAGAAATGACGTCTAGCATGGTGCATGTTTAACGTCATTTCGTGATATCTTTGTTACGTCTCCGTTTGACATGTTCCTAGCAAGGTTTCGGACAAAATAGTGATTTAAGTGGTTGCTTCAGCATTGCTCTGTGCCGTTTTTTGGTTTCGATCTCTACATGGCATAAATATATTTACTTTGTGTCTGTTGTTTGAGTGATTGTAAAGTCCCCTGCGATAAATATATCATTTCTATTGCAGGAGCCGTCTTTAAAGAAAGAATAAAAGAGATATCTATATGTAGATGTAAAGTCTGTTGGGAAGTATATTGTATATAATATTAATAATAATATTAATAATATTCTACCAGATACACACAACACCATCTAGTCAAAACTAAGCAGAGCTTGTACTATGGATACTAGACAATGGATAAACATACATATATACTTTTTTTTGTAAATACATACATATTATACATAGAAACACCCAGACCAAGACAAACATCCATGTTCATGCACACAAATGTTTGACTTGTGCGGGAATCGAACCCGTGACCTCAGGCGTGGCAGTCGGTTACACTAACCGCTACGCCATCGAGGCCGATCGTCTCATTTAAATAATTTTGTCGTTTGAAGATCTCTTAATAACTTGCGTGTTGATTTATTACTTTATTATTTATTCAGATGAGCATGTAAGTATATTTTTTTTCAATAGATTAGCTCATTTGTACTCACTTCGAACTTCATGAGTATGTTCTTTTACTTTTCTAAATTATGATTGATAATATTGACGTAAATACAACTAGACAGATGTAAAAAGAAACACGACTGAAAAAAAAGTGAAAATCAAAAAGAGTTTTATTTTTTTTATTTGATGTTTTTCGGTTATTTTTATGTCTCCTATCTAAAAACACTTGGACTAATGAGACAAATCTCACGATACCTTAATTAAAGAAATCCATCGAGTGGTTTGGAAGATATTAGGGAATAAAGAATATTACAAACAAAGATAGGCGCGGAAAACATAACCTTTGCTTGCAGTCGGGTAAAAATAACTAAATTATTCTTGATTACTACGGAGTTTTATATTTTGGACTACGACGTCAAAAAAACATTACAATTTCACGAACCATCAATCATTTCGACCCATTGTTCTCAAGACACCAAAAAACAAAACCTCTTTTATGTCCAAAACAATTGTAATTACAGTCATTATAGACTTATATTATGTATACCATAATTACGTTCATATTCGCGTCTGGACCCGCGCTTAAAACAGAACGTTTAATTGTAGAACGGAAGGCAGTTGCGTAATTGATCCGACCAGTTAAGTGACATAACTGTGATGAAACCCTTGCGTCATCTGATCATTTCGACTATTGGACACCAGCAGATTGTACAAATCGGTACTTGAACATCTAAATAAGAGGCATCGGGAATCTTCGTTTGTTTTTAGAAACGCAAACGTTAATTTAAATGCTGCTCTTAATTTAATTTTTGTTATGTGGCTTAACTTCGATTCCAAATTCGAATTCATATAATAATTTGCAGACATTCAAATTTGGAATCCTCATATACTATCATCATTTTGAGGTCTGAGTTATTAGAGTTTAAGCCCTTTCCTCACAGTTCACAATTCAAAATCAAAGGGATTTTATGCCCGTATATCACATTTTCTTATCTGTCATTGTAAAATGCATGTTACTACTTAAGCGGTAGAGATCATTCTCCTTTAAATTTTAGAAGTGACCTAGAAATTTGTATTCACTTAATCTGCGTACAAACATGAACTTAGAGTTCTGACAGAACAAATTTCTCAAGTATGACCTAACCCATCTTATTCAGTCACTACAGAGGTATGTAAAGTAGAATAGAAGTGCATTTAATAAGAATTATTTAAATAACTATTGTCATCGTGTTGAATACATCGATCTTATTTTAACATTCCTTTATAGCATTTAGTGATTGTTTTCTTGCTATTTTGACGTCACTTGGCAGGCAACTTCACTATTAAGAGTAGATATGAATACTTATTCTTTTATATTATACGCTTTTCTTTGTATGGCAGTTGACGGCGAGAGGAAATACATTACAGAATGACCGGGAGACTTGGAAGCCATTGAATTGGACGGACTACGGGCCGCTAACAACAAAGGGATTTAGCTTTCCAAGGCGTTTGCTCAGCTGTGAAACAGACAGATATAATAAAGTACAATAATACTATTTATTTAAATAATAGGTACATTAATTTATAATAAATGACTCATTAATTTATAAAAATACATTTGTTGTTGTTATTTGCTAATGTAAGAAACCCATGACAAGCATTATTTTAACACTAAATATTCCATAATTCGACAACACTATCTAAGGATCACACACACCTTTTTGAAGACCAGATTGTACACCAGATGTATTGGTATTATTGATGAGCTCACCATTTTCCCAATATACTAAAGATTTTTGTCTTTCAAAGCTAGTTATTAAGCCTAAACAAACTTTATCATTGTGTTAGTGCGTTTAGTTCAACGTAATTTATTCGCATGTGTGAGTGAACGTAACTACACGCCGCTTACACACACATTAGCGCTGCCGAACACACACATACTTAGATCCTTAGTGTCACCTTTAGGTCAAAAATTAAAAGAACCTGTCATTGATTATATCAGTTATGTTCTATCACTAGCTATCCCTCGAAAACAGGACTCTTTCTGGATGAAAATTTGTCTGGTAGTTAAGACGTAAATGCGTAACAAACGAACTCACATTCGCAATTTTAATATTAGTTAGGATAGGCAGCTGTAATAAAGATACAAGGTTCATGCTAATAAGAAATTAATATATTAGGCAGATTATAGAGGAAAATCCTTGAATATTCAAAAGCAGGCCTTGCTTGTACTCAATAAGTATCATTCGATATAACTTAAGTTGCGCAGGCGCCGCTCACGCCTTTCCATTTTCAACTATACGCTCCAAATGTATCACTATTTATACAAGCCACTCACTTTACTACAACGTTTATAGTAAACGTGTCTACTGATTATGACGAGGGTAAGCTACGTTGGCTCGGTAAAGATTTTGATGGGTAACTGATAAGGAAAATTTTGTTAGAAGTAACGTTTGGACAATAAAGTTCATAGCTAGAGAAATTATCTAGATGGGTGACGCATCATATAAGAATAATAGTCGTATTCGCTAGTATTTGTGGCGTTCATAACAATTCAATTGTAAAAATATAGTTCATCTACTCTTCCATCAGAACATATTTTCCTATTTACTTAAATTTAGAGGCATTTGTGTCACTAGGTATTACATATTCCCTGAAGACGTTACGTACATGTTAATATCGGTTAAAAAGAAGACCCAGATTCGCTACAACAAATTGTGTATCACACTTTTTTTACAACACTCGTCGTAGTAGGAATTGCCAAGCGATCACTAATGCCACACGTATCTATACTAATATAATAAAACTGAAGAGTTTATTTGTTTGTTTGAACGCGCTAATCTCAGGAACTACTGAACCGAATTGAAAAATTATTTTAGTGTTGGATAGCTCATTTATCGAGGAAGGCTATAGGTTATATAACATCACGCTACGACCCACGGGGGCGGCGCAGTAATCATAAATGCGGGTGAAACCGCTGCCACATCTAGTATATGATAAAATTGATTTGCTTGTTTGAAATCGACAATCTCTGAAACTACTAAACCAATTTTAATAATTCTTACACCATAAGAAGGTTATTTTATCCAGGAGTAATATAGCTATATAACGTCACGCTATGAGGCACAGGAATGTAGCAGTAATCATAAAAGTGGGTAAAACCGCGACGGACAGCTGGTAAACCATAATTCCAGTAACGGCTGCTTGGGAACCAGTATTCTGAACTATACCAAACCTGTATCGATTTAATAGGGGAGCAGAACTATTTATACATAACAGTTGATAAACTAGGCTTATATTATACTAGGTTATGCATGCGGTTTCTCTCGTGTAAATGTAGGTTTGGTAACTTAAGGTTAGGTTAATTACAGAACTTTTTTCTGGATGAAAGGTCACCCTATGTCCTTTTCTGTACCCCTAACAACGTGTATACAAAAATTACTGTACCGATTGCGATGAAACTTGGTATGTAGATAGCTGGAGACCTGGATTCACACATAGGCTACTTTGTATCCCGATATTTTTACAGGAACGGGACTTACGCGGGTGAAACCGCGAGGATAACTAGTACTAATATTGTAAAGCTGAAGAGTTTGTTTGTTTGGTTTAACGCGCTAATCTCAGGAACTACGGGTTCAAATAAAAAAAATATTTTAGTGTTGCATAGCCTATTTATTGCCCCACGGGGGCAGCGCAGTAACCATAAACGCGAGTACATTTAGTTTAATATCAGTTAGGGTTATAGACACATTTCCCTGTGGTATTTTATAATGTATGCCTAAGATCAACATTATGCAACATTATGTGCTGATTACTAATTGATATAACGATTACATACATACATACATAGATTCACGCATGTTTTTCTATAACGATTATGGACAAGTTTATCGATTTAAATCTTAATCGATATATTTAACGATACTTGATTGATCCTGTAGTCTATAAGCTACAGTATAATAACTCTATATACCGTTAAAGGTAATAATTTGTTATGTTTTATTTAAAGAACTCCACTGAAGAAATAATGTTATAAAATATTATTTCTTTAGTGGTAAGTCAGAAGTAAGTATTCGTAAATAATGAGTTCGGTCGTGGTTATTTTTAGTTAGATTTACACCCTAATATATTTTCTTTTTTTTTACCCGGCTTTGGAATAATTCGTGCTGCGAGATTCGCATACACATTCAAACAATGACACAAAGAATACCTAAAGGCGTTGACACTGTTTGTGGATTACATAAAATATTGTCTCGTGCGTGAACATAACCCACAAAATATTTAAACCACTACTAAAAACCAGCGACGGAACGTTAAACAAATGATAATTATTGAAGCGAGTCTTTGACAGCTATTCAATTAAAAAATTAGCCATATCTTAGCAATAATTTTATAACATCTATGCCAGTAAAGAAATGTTATTTTATTTCTATAATTAAGTCCGTAATGCCGGGTTCCTATATCAAGAAACAGATTGTTTCTATGACATTTAATTTTTGACACATATTCTATGAAAAATATATCAAAATTCTACAGCTAAAACAACTTATTTTCTGATATAGAAACCAAGCCGCAGTGGATAGGTAAGCTAGCTTAGTTTATTCAATGAAGACTGTCCTACATAATTGTCCAGGACATGTTCTGACGCTTGGTAACACTAAACATTAAAATGTAACTGTGACAGGATGAAAGTTATTAACCAGATTTAGAAGGGCGCTTAAGCCTCCAGCTAAGCAACAAAGTGTTGGAGCACGTACAACGGATGTGAGTGTCCTTATACATAAGATTACATTTAATCCTACCACTTATAAGGACAGATGCTGCTCTTCGATTTGGCTCAATTGCTTAATCTCTTCCCAAATATGTACTGTAAGGTCGACTATTTAATTACATGAGTTTTATATTTGTAACGGTTTACACTGAAATTAGAATTTTAGTGTTAGAATTTACAAAAGTAGTATCTCGCTCGCACTAGTAATAATTCATGTATTCCGACGGACTAAACAAACATTGATAGGACGGACACTAAAGTCATTCAGACTCGGAGCAACTATTTGTGGAATACATAATAGTTTGACTCAGGCTCAGTGTGACGTGAAAAAGTCAGAGCTGCGTGCCTTAGGATCGATTT
This sequence comes from Catocala nupta, assembly GCA_963675205.1. Lineage (NCBI taxonomy): Eukaryota > Metazoa > Arthropoda > Insecta > Lepidoptera > Erebidae > Catocala > Catocala nupta. Next base: position 1,458,354 of record OY776103.1, read on the forward strand.
GGAGACCTCTGCGTAACAGTTCAAAGGTTTCCCTACGTTCTCGCCGCTTAAATAGTATTTTTAACGTAATCTCTCGCACTAGTAATAATTCATGTATCACGATGAACTTAACAAACATTAAAACAATGCACACAAAAATCATCTAGACTCGAAACCTCTATTTGTGGATAACACAATTGCTTTTTTCAGGGCTGTGTGTTTTTCAATCGAAAACGAGTCAGTCCAATGGACTCACTATGATTGGTGATGGTGATTCATGAGGAATGTTTAAGGTTTTGTATTACCTGTGCGAAGCCGTAGCGCGTCGCTAGTAAGTTAAAATATATTTTGCCGAATCTAAAAGATCACGACAGTAACATCAGTCTGGCCGCTAGTTTTCTCTAACCTTGGGCGTTGCGCATTCTGTTTATATGCGCGGCGCGCGTGTGTGAAGGCTCCCATTGCAACATGGACGCCGAATCGAGTCGTCTATGTAACGATGAGTAACCGTGATAACGCGATGATTCGTTCCGGCTATAGTTACGATCAGTGGGATAATTAATTTCTTTCTTACGCCATTTCTAGTCTATACTCACGCCAATATCGAAGATTTTTGGGGTAGGCAGAGACTCCCTTACATACATATAACTTCAGAGCTGCTTTTCGGTAATTCGGTTTTAAGAGCCTTTTGTATATATATTGTACACCCTCACTAATAATATAAATGCGGAGTGAGTTTGTTTGTTTTCTACGCTTTCACGCCTTAACTACTCGGCCGATTATCATGAAATTTCATATATACGTTGTTAGGGAAACAGAAAAGGACACAGGGTACGTTCTGTCCAAAAATAAAATACTTTTTCTAATCTAAGCTAGTCTAACCTACATTTACACGAGTGAAGCCGTGAGCAAAATATAGTTCTACAATATTAACAGTTTTATTAGTGCAGCATTTATAATAGCCACGGCTATATAACCTGGGACCTATATATACAGGCTGATTTTGAAATCGTGTAATTCCTTTTAACCACGCATTCTACTGGTGATATAGAATAACCCTGACCATATTTTTATTCAATTAGAATTATTTTTTTGAAAAATTATTTTTCCGTTTTTTTTCGTGAAATGGTGTCAGATAGTCAAATGTTTACCAACCGAGGCAATTTTAATTTTTTACTAATTAAAATAAAAAAAACATATTAATAATTAATGTCGTAAATAATAACGGGCGGTCCTTTTTATTGCCCCTTATTATTTACGACATCAGTTATTGTTATGTTATTATTTCTAAATTAGTAAAATATTAAGATTGTGTCAGGTGGTTAAAATATGTTACATTTGAAATCATTTCATGAAAAAAATCTGTACTCTAATTTTGCCGAAACCATTATTCTAATTAAGAAAAAATATGGTCAGGGTTATTCTATATCACCAGTAGAATGCGTGGTTAAAAGGAATTACACGATTTCAAAATCACCCTGTATAAGCCCCATGTTCTGAATAGAATAGAACAATCTTAAATCTTAACAAATAAACTTATTTTATCTTTATTTGCAATAAAATGTGGCAGGCAGACAAAGTATTTTAAGCTCTTCTGTCAAAAAATTCTCAACAGCAGCGCAGAGCCTTAAACTATACTCTGTATATAGCGATAAGTCCCCAATTACGTACGTACCTAAAACCAAAATGTAGGCGCAATAAACAAAAGCCACCTTTGCTTAACCATTAAAAAACTATATTTCAATACGACCATGTCTTTTATTACTATATACAAATAAACTTAAAACTTAAACTATACTCGTATGCAGCGATAGATCAGTGGGGAGACTAACAGACTGCAATGCAGAGGGTCTCGGGTTTGAACCTACGTCGCGCACCTCTGACTTTCGGAAGTTATATGACTTTTCGAAATTATGTGCGTATTGATTGACAATTATCACCTGTTCCGTGCCTCGAAGAGCACGTTAAACCGTTGGTCCCGGCTGCCATGAACATTTATGGCAGTCGTTATTGGGGAAGTCGACACAAAAGATCCCACTGGGTCGAAGTGTCGCCGGTCTGTACTGACTGGCCCCCACACAAGATAAGATAAGATAAACTATACTCTGTAAATAGGGATAAGTCCCCTTTTACGTATATTCGGACCTAAAGCCTAGTAAAATGTAAGCGTAATATTAAACAGCCTATTCTCTCCCCCCACCTTTAAAAACTATACTCCAATACAAACACGTATTTTATTACTATGTGTGTTCAAATAATCACTTCTAAACATTAATAATCTAAGCTTTAAAACTAAAAGGCAAGCAAATAAAATAATAATTGTTCAAACAATGTATGAAGCTATTTGTGGTATCTGCCTTGACCTCTTGTGCCTAAGGTGGGTTTATATGCGAATTTTAAAGACCATTCATACATAGCTTATGTATGTGTGTGTGTGTGTCTAAAAGGGGTAAGCAGAGATGTATAAAACCTAAATTCCATTAATTATGTATTTTTATCTCACGCAATAGTTATGATTTAAATGTTTTACTTGCTTCTTTGCCTCGGTAGCGCTGTGGTAGTGTATGTGGCTGCTGTTCATGACTTCCTAGGTTCGATTACGGAGTAAAAACGGGTTCTAAGCGTTATTGGATTTTTCTATCAAGACATTTTCAGTAGCTGCACGAGGTCTAGTAATATAAATTCCTTATTCCAAACGACCTAAATCATAACTGCCACCTAAGTATAGACATATGAATGTAATTAATATCTGCTTATTTCTTCTGGGATAGTTAGACGTGAGTTTAGTTATAGAAAACATAAGAACGCCGTTTTGCTACCGTACCTAAAACGCACTATTCAGAACTCTTTACTAATTCCTTTAGAATTTCCATAAAACCAATAAAAATATTTCCTGTGACGATAGCTGAATGGATAAAGCATTGGACTTGCGCTCGAAAGGGTCGTCAGTTCGAACCCCAAACGTTGCACTACTAATGTGAACGTATTCGTATGCAAGCATAAGCATTCAAGCTAACAAGCATATAAGTAAATTGCAGCTGGTTATCTCAAAAAAATCATGTATCGAACCCCGGACATCACGTTCAATTGTACCTCAAGATTAATCCAAGACTAATGACAGTCATAGACAAGATATTACATTTGTCTATGATAACCTATTAACAATCATACGCGATATATTTTTCAATTAGAATACATAAAAATATAGAAGGTTACGTTGGCTATTGGTAAACAAGGTTAAGCAATCATCACTTTATAGATGGGTGACCGTGAATGTTGTTTAAAAAGAACGAATACATGATTGTATTCGTTCCTTTGGCACGTAAACTATACAAAACGTTATCTAGCCGTTAGAATATTTCTAATAATAGATTAACATTGATATTAACTGCCTCAGTGGCGCTAAGGAAGCTTAGAAAGTACGTGAGGTTTTGGGTTCGGTTTCCGAGTTAGGCAAAGTATTATTCTGTTTTTGTGTCATGAAATTTTTAGTAGCTATGCAGACTCTGGTGGTGTGCCTTATAGACACTGTAGACTTGCCTCCTATTACATGAGACCTTAGACCTTAGTAGACAAAAGTAGGTGTAATACACCTATGTATATCCTATGTATAGATTAGCATCGATCAGAATATTATTATTCTATAACCGCAATAGAAATAACTTCTGTGGCCCGGAGACTTTACAAGCATTAAAGCATAAAACACAAAGAAAACCAACCCTCAGAACAGCTATTTGTAAATTACACACATTTCTGTACTGTATGAGGATCGAACCCACAACTCGGCGCATAGACAGTGACGAGTTTAACCACTGAACTCCGAGCAGACAGTCAGCACTTTGTCGTTTACTACTTTAAATTACAAATAACTTGGTTAAACTCAATCCAATATGAGATAACGTATACATTTCCAGTTTTACGCATAAAAGACATCAACGCGCGCTTTACTTCTTAGTACATACTGTATATACGTACATTCCACGCCTATACATCCGAAGGATTAGACAGATGTGTATCACAACTACGTTTCACCTGCTATAGTTGCTTGTTTTACCTTGTTACATTAAAACTTACATCGATATTTGATTGTTACATGTTACCTACTAGCAATAAAATATTTAATCAATGACGTAATTAAATAATTAACATAATAGATACACAAATTATTTACAAGAAATATAAACTAAAGAGAAAAATAAAACTGCAAAATCAAAAAGCTTCATAATATTTCTCCGCATCGTCGTCAATTGGCAACGAGCGCAGAAGACTGGCAGCGTTGCCACGTTGAATGGCAATACTTATTCTTTGTGCAAAGAAGATACCAGCCCTCTGGTCACGCGAAGCGTCGATAATAAGTAAGATATAGTTAATAAGTCTGATTAAAAATCTTATAGTGTTTATAAGTGGTCAGTGTTTAATGGTTGCAGCTCCTTACAGAAAATACTTGTAAATATATAATACTGTAAACTTGGCGAATGAAAAGAGTGGCCGTGAGTCTCTTGCCAGTTCTTCTCATTGGTTCTACACCCTTGCTTTGCTGAACATGGCAACAGGTAAATGTAAATTTACTTTAAAATGTGTAACTTTGACGTTCATAAGTGTTACTTTGTGACCTACATGAATAAACATATTTTGATTTGATTTGATTTAATTATAAGTTAATTAGCCTGTTTATGTAGGACAGTTAGACTGCCTCGATGATTCTGTAGCGTAAGTTGGCACTTATTTGTGAGTGCGATCATAAGGTGCCGGATCCGATTTACTAGTCAGGCAAAGTGTTCTTTTAGATTAGGATATTCTTACCAGTAGCTGAAAGTCTGGATATATGCCCATTGTATAGGAATAGGCTGTATCCCCGAAGGGGTAAGCGGGCAGGTGCTGGACTAACTTTTTGCAAGCTATATTTTTAGTTCCTACAATTACGTATGACCTAAGACATAGGTGACTGTTATTATAAGTTATATATCATCACTCAACATCTTAAAGGAACAGTAATTATAATAGATAAAACAGCAGGGCACTGCTAGTAAAACTACTATTATTTAAGTTTCTAGTGTTAGAAACCCAATGAAATAAAAATAAAAGATGATGAATGACGGATAACCTTTTGAGGCCTTCAAATGATCATTAACTAAAAATATGACTGATTGTGTATCTGTGAATCGTTTTTTTAACTCGAGAAAACAGTTTCCTCATTCTTTAACATATAATGTCGCTAACTAATACTCAGCTATTTCTCAATTGAATAATTCTTAGGTCCTTGATCCATGATCAACCTTTAATGAATGGCCCGCCACTGTTACTAAACTATTATTCAAGTAACACTCAACGATTCTGTCTGATTAGTCGCTAGTTAATACTTAAATATTTGATATTGTTTCTTTTGTAAAATCTCCTGCGACCGAGGAATTATTCATAAAGCGGGAGACATCTACTCGCGCTTGGGGTATTTCCTGTTTTGCGGGCGAATTTAAATTGCAATTTTTATTCGAACCAACTGGCTTTTATTATAGATATGTATAATAGAAGCCTAAAAAATTCCTATATCAGTTTGCGACATTCGGCAGTCACTTATTATTTTATAAAATAAATAAAATTATATATTTATACAAATAAACTAATTATGCAAAGTATAGTCAATGCAAAAAATATTGTTAATATTTTTTTGTTTGCTTTGAATACAATTATAATAAACTTATAAGTATTTACTTCAAGATAACATCAAGGCTAATTTGTTGACCTTTAAATATTGCGTAAACGCTCACGTCTGTTACCAAGGGGGGTAGGCAAAAAGATAGAGATTACGACTCTACACTCTCTATAACATCTTGTCATACACACTATTAAAACAAAAAACGGTATACAGGGTGTCCAGTAATTAATGGATAACCTTGAAATGTCTTATAGTAGAACTGAAGGAAAATCAGAAAAAAATTTAACAATTAAAAAAAAAGTATTAAAAAGTGCACGCTATATAGCATAGCATACTTTTGACTGTCTATCTATTAGCATAATTAGTGTTTAATTATAAAACAACAAAAAACCGATAGATTTCATTCATTTATGGTCGTAGTATACAAGAAAGTTATACGTGGTAATTAAAAAAAAAACACATATCTCAGGTAGTAGTTAGGATAGATTTTTTTTTATATTTTTTTCTGAACTGTCATCAATTCCACTATAAGACATTTCCAGGTTATCCATTAATTACCGGACACCCTGTATATAAATTCTTACTACTATAATGCTTGCACTTTACTATAACGCAAGTTGTGTGGCCAATGCAAGCTACATGTGCAAATTAATCGTGTCTGATACTTGCATTAACTCGCGTTTGTCATTTAAACGATGCAAGCAACCCGCGCAAGTGCCTAAACTTGCGTATATTACCATGCAAAATATCTTTACCAGTAGATCCAATGCGATATTATAGTTTCAAAATATTAAAACGCAATACTTGTGTACAAATAACACACTGTAAAAAAACAATATTAATCTATAATTTGAACATTTTTTACTTTGCATATTGTTGTGAAATCTACTTCCTAGATGATGTTAGTATATTTTCAATAACACGCCGGCAGTAAAAATATATTCATATTTTCCCATTGCAAATAAATATTTGATCCAAAAAATACTTACTCCTTTGTTAATAGCACAAAGTTCGGTCCTTCCGTATCAAAATAAAGACCTTTACGTGTTGACTCCGACCACCCATCAATAACTCGACCGCGACGACATTGCTTAACCTCACCTCGCTCATCGAGCGCAAAGCCACCATTTGAGCATAACAAAGTAATTTTGTTCAATTCAGTGTTAAGTGGCACACGAATCCGTGTTACATTATAAATACAATCGCAACCTCTATGCTCAATTGCTTAATCTATACATAATGTATGTAGCCGCTCGGAAGGGCATCAAAATTCCTGAAAACCCGTTCAAAATCGGTCCACTTGTTTTCGAGATCGGCACACACGAACATGCACACATGTTTTGTACGCATTGATACTTTTGCAAGCAATTTACAACTATTAACTGTTACACGTGACTTCGCTTATATTTCCTTTAAACAAATTTATACAGTTTTTATCGCGATTTTATATACTATATATACTATTGAGTCACAGCGGCACACCGGCGGCGCAACACAATAGGTTTTTAATTATGTCTAACATTTCCAGACTTGACAGGTTAAAGTAACTCGTGATTATCTTCAAACCAAAGTTAGTTTAGTGATTTTGTATTAGGACTTGTTAATAGCCAATGCGTTTACAACCCATATGTCTATTTAGAGAAATCTCATCGAACAATATGGATTTGGTAAAGTAACTGTTACTTCGAAACAAGAATATACTAGGCCTTAAATCACGATACGAGATGCTACTAAAATGTTTTAACAGAATAACCCGATAATATTTAGCCAGAACCCTGGTGATCGTAAAGTCTGGAGTTCGATACTCGAGACTCTACGATCATCAGCAACCACTAACTTGAAAAAACCATAAGACTAGTAAAAGTAATATCAAAATAATAAAAGTAATTTCAATATAATATTAAGTGCATCCGCGCAAATGTATGTCAAGTACTTTAAATCTTCCAGAAAATTAATTTAATATTTTTAAGTAGAGGAACTAAGTTCTCCTTTTATTCATTTTGTTGTTGTCATGTCCATATTTGTGCAAAAAAGAAACTGCTAGGTACCATTTGGTTTTTATATCAGGACTTAGTCAGTAGCAGCTCGAAGTTTAAAACTATGTGCTATGTAATATACCTCGACCTAGGCCTGTGAAGAAGTAGTTGTGAAAATTATACAAGCGTAATACTATGTTATGTCAACAATGACGAAATCACACCCTACCACATAATACTATTATCAACATATCTATATTACCAAAGTCCTAATCAGAGCAAGAAGGTTTTATAATTTTATTTTTCTTACATCGCTTGTTATGTAAAGCGCTCACTTACAGATTGCATAAGCGGGCCAGAGATGGAATGTGTCCAAACTGTGTCGATAGACTTGCGGACAAAATAAATGGCCTCCGAGCCGGACTACGTTTATTAATGCGAAAGTAATTGAGTGTGTAATTTCGAAAAGGGCATATCATATACATAATCTAAAGAAAACTAGTCCTTATTTATATGTGATATAAGGTCACGTGTTCTACTTAGAATTTGGATACTTAATTTGTCTTTGATTTTATTACAAGTTTAATATTATTTAAGAGAGAGAGAGATACTTTAAAAGGTACAGAAAAATACAGGAAATTTTAACATTGTAATTGACTGATATTAATAATCAATCTAATACGAAATATCGAGATACCATAATATGTCAAGAACAAAATACAAAGATAATGAAAAATCATGTTTTGATTTATATTACGAATGTCATTAAATTATTTCAAACTTATAATAATTATATATCTTATATCTCAAGATCAATGAAAAGATATAAGTAATTAATTTCGGCTGATAAACTTCTGATAAGCATCTAACTTGAAACCTATTTTATAAAGCCTCTAACGTAATGATTCATATCCAAGCTTAACTAATACCAAAATTTATATTATCTGTCACAATTTTGATCTTACTGTAAGGTGACCATAGCAATAGCATCGAGTCAATCAAGACAGTCCGCCAGAAGTAGATTGTTTAGTAGATCAAGATATTACCAGCTTCAAGAGGCCTGACAGAATCCTCCTAGATTCTGACGCTTTCTACCGGAAAGACAAAGTTTACTAATTGCAGGCATACAACGCAAGACTGTTTGGCTACGGAACTCTGATGGGTAAAGGTACTATCGCAGTCAAGCTGTTCTTTAAGCGAGTAACAAAAATAATTGTAAGACTTACCAGCAGGCGGGCAGCATGTTTTTTTATCTTCTTTGTCTCAAACAAAATGATCTTCAATAGGGAAGAAGCTATACCTACGTCATTGCTTACATTACCTAATAGTTACCAAACCTGTTACCAGTTATCGTTATTACCTTGAACGGTCAAACCATCATTTTATGATACCAATACATGTGATGACGTAAATTATTCTGGTATTAGGTAAATGGTTTTTTGGTAGAAGCAAAAAATTGTTTTGGTCTTCTGGGAATGAAAAAACCTGTTCATGTGTTTATGATTAAACAAAGTTCAAAGCAGTGAGGAGTCACGTGTACTAACTAGTTATGGTGTTTTCTATGAAGGGAAGTGTCTGTTCGTTAAGGCCATTTTAGAACTGGATATGTGGCAGGTTATCGCAATAATTCATGATATAATATACTTAATTAAAATATACATGAATAGTTACTTAATTTTGGCTAGGTAACGTTTCTGAAAGCATTATTACTTATAGTAAACTGACGGCGTGGACGGTACATATATAATAACTATATAAGTACTACCAGACTCAATACAGCCATTGCGTATTCACATGAATATTTGTAACTTAAGGGTATCAGTAAGGGGATGTCCTTATACATTGACGAGGTGACTATATAATTCACTACGGCCAGACCATAATTCACAAACCATTGTATGAATTTATCAAACACTATACTAATAGATTTTGGCAGTCGCCGAAATCCGATATGTAGTTTACTAAGTTTACTAACCTTTTAATTAAAAATGAGCTAAACAGCAAACAGTTTATGACAGGTAAAACCCGACTATGGAAATCTTTGACTCTACGGAAGATAGTAATCTTTTTTAAGTAATATTTTCGTCGTATTTCTACGATGATTAAGAACTCCAGAAGTCCTTGAGATCACGCTGTTTTATATTTGGAAACATTTAAATAATATTTTTGTTGTTGTAAGTGTCTAAAGTCTAACTTTTAACTTTGACTGGTCAGTTGCTTGTATGTATGTCATGTCAGTAATACCAATGTATAACAAATGTTTGCCTCATTTTTTCAAAACATATATATTATTTTGGTCAAAACGTTAAATGTTTGTTCCAAAATAAAACATCGTTATCTAAGACCTATTCAAATAAACATTATTCTACGTTGTAAATATTAAATGATGCACAATATCCGTCAGAATTTTATTAAATTATAAATCGCGTGCTACTGAACCTATCTCAAGAATAAATTGTACAATTTTACCGCACGCAAGTGTACGAGGCCGTGGACGAATGTGTAACCAAATCTATCGAATTTCAACCTTAAATATATGTAATTAGAACACATTTTTGTTCAACGATAGCTACGCAATTTGAGAGAAATCATATCCTTTTAGTTAGCACATAATTAGTTAAGTAATATTATATTTAAGTACGGACATAACATTCGGATTTCGTATCTAGTTCATGAGGTACCGCCCGGTTTTGGGTGGTAGCGCCTAATATACAAATATGCATGTTTTAATAATGTATGTTCATAAATTATTTTAACACTTTTTACTGACATAGGATAGTATGCTAACTGTGTTCGATGAAGTGTTAAGCAGGGATGAATTTCAGCTATTTTTTAGTACAAATATAGTCTCATATTTGTACTCCATATGGCTCGACATTTACCCGAAGTGTCAGACAGTACACACTTTGGTTAAATGACAGCAGCTGTGACAAACAGGCGGATGGATACACAAAACCTGTGTCTACTTCTATACTAATATTGTAACAAAGAAAGTTTTGTATTTTTGGTTGTAACGAATAAACCCAAAACTATTGAACTGATTTTAGTAATTCTTTCACCATTACAAAGCGGTTAATCCAGATATAACGTAGGCTTTATAGCATCACGCTACAAACCACGAGAGCGGCGGCAGTAATCATAAACTTGGATTAAACCGCGAAGTACAGCTAGTAATAGGCAAAAATCATTCGACTTAACAGAAGGATGTTTAGGTATCTAATCCGAAAGTTGTCACCACCAGTGAAAGATACGAATGTTACATTAGCAAAAACACGTCACAGAATGAGTCAGCATGTTGAACAACTTTGTGTAACGATAGTTTCATCATCTTACATCGAAAGATCAATAACATGCTGACTCACTAGCATTAAGGAGACTGTTACGCGGTTCTATCAAATATTGCATTTACATTTAACGTAAAAACTATCCTGGATGCTGGAAAATTGATTACACTAGCTAAATTAACGAGATACTTATGATTCGTTAAGGTATTCGGAGGCATAGTAGTGTTGGATGCGAATGTAGCTCGTGTACGATACCCACATCGATTTCGATTTTAAAGCATTCGGTGGCGATTTGATTTGATTGATTTCGATTCATAAAATGCCATCTGAATCTAAAATTTAATTTGAATTCTCAGGTTCGATTATCAGGAAGGATTAAATTTTCCAGTCAAGAAATTCTTAAAAGCAGCTTTGAATTTCAAACTTCGCCTGGTAGACAGCAATAGAATCGTTATTTATTACGTAAGAGCTAAAAGCATATCTGGCGAAATATTGGTGTAATGCCCGTTGGAGGGCAATAGGCCTTACCTTACCTTATGAGTCATTTTATCTATCTATCTGTCAGCTATAGCCGTTTTTAGTCAAACACAGACAACAATTTTCCATATAAAACAGTATAAAATCAACTTTCGACTCAGCGCAGATTGCATAATTACCAACAGATAAATAAGTTTCATCAGATCAAAGTTCGTTAAAACTTGCCAACTCACTGCCGCTTACGACGAACCGTATGCATGCAAAAAACAAGTCAAGTCGAACCGAAATTACGAATAAAGTTTCGCATAAACAGGAAATATTTTACATTATTATAGTTATTACGAACAAAAAAGTTCGAAATAGCTAATATATAATTGTTTGTATCTGTTTTTGTTTAATTGACGACACTAATCCCCTTGTAGAAAAATGTTTAAGGTCTTTTAAAATTGTCCTATAGACCTTCATGATCGGCGCAAGAGGTCAACTGTCATCAAGCTTAAAGACAGACATTAATTTTGCTCAAACTATTGCCTCCTCTGCATTTACCTTCATCATGAAAGATTATAAATAAAAAGAATGACAACATTTCAACAATTTGTGTGGTGCACAATTATTTATTCCGGGTCTGGATGTTTTTGTGTCCGTTGTTTGAATCCTCCATAACGTAGGACTTATGCGAAGGTGGCTTTTCAAGAAAAAGTGAACGTATATTTTGTCAGCTATATTCAAGTCCCTTGCAATTCATTCGCGTCAAATCTTTACACACACCACTAACACCTTTAAAGCCAGGCTTGGCAGAAGTGATCGTAAAAACACCAATTTGACACCCGTAAAGTCTTTTTCTAGGCGATTATATCTACCGGACACAAACTCAAAATATACGTTGCTCAATAGAATTACTCCATAAAAACTCAAGACCACATTGTCTAACACGAAAACTGAACCCAAGCTCTCATGATTGGCAATTGGCAAATACAATTCACACGTGTGCTACTTGACCAATGAGCCAATGAAACACAAATACACGCAGGGCAGGGTAATGACCGCGTCTTATTCGAAGAATCTTAGCCACGAAATATTATTATTAATAGTAAAGTATACTACTTAATTATTGTGACATTAAAGCCGAGTGGAATGACCAGGTGAGTAGACCAGGAGTTCGAAGCTTACGCACAGTTAGTGGCTTATGGCCACTTTGAACTATGGTAGGAAAACATAATTATATAATTACTAATAAGAGACAAAGAGAATTATGGTCGTAATTAAAAAGCAATCTGGTCCAAAATCTTTAGATGTAAGATTAGTCCTGTTTTGTGGTATAAAATGATTTCGCAGATATACTTACTGTTTATTTTACAGCATTAATAGGCATAGATAGCGATAATAACGAAAGCTAAATCCAAAATTTCACATTGATTCCGAAAAATAATCTCAATTGAACTTATTACAGCACCCAAGGTTTTCAACAATCTGCTTTAAATTGTACTTATATTTCCTACCACTCGGGATTTTTACCAGCGATAGCTCAGTGGGGAGACCAACAGACTGCAATGCAGAGAGTCTCGGGTTCGAACCCACGTCGCGCACCTCTGACTTTCAGAAATTATATGACGTATGAAGTTATATGACGAATTTATGTGCGCATTGATTGTCAATTATCGACTGCTCCGTGCCTCGGAGAGCACGTTAAGCCGTCGGTCCCGGCTGCCATGAACATCTCTGGCAGTCGTATTGGGAAGTCAGTGCCCTGTATTATCCTGACACTGGTCTAGCCTTAGGGTATCGTAAGCCTTCGGGTTGCGGGGGTCAGGTGGCAGCTGCTCCGTGTAAAAACTGATATCCAGTCAAATCCGGTCAGACCAGAAAAGCCGACCCCAAGTAACTTGGGAATAATAAAGGCTACGAAGAAGAAGACTCCGATTTTTTAAAATAACTACTCTTTAACACCGCTTAAGCCTACCTTAGACTATAGCTGCTTAATAGTAACGTCGACGAAACCTCGGGAGAAGTGTAGATATCCTAACTAATATTATAAATGCAAATATGAGTTTGTTTGTTACGGTTTCATATCTAAACTACTCATCGATGAGCGTGAAAATTTCAAATACAAATAGAAAAGGCCATAGGGTACCTTTCCTTGAGAAAAAAGTACTGTTCCCGAGGATTAGATTAGATTGATTAGGAGTAGAAAATTAATTGACATAACCTGAAAACATAACATACTAATGCGAGCAAAGCCGCGCAAAAAATCTAGTAAATTATATTTCAATGTGCGTATTCGTGTAATTGTAAGACGACACTATGGAAAATTTATTTATTATTGCAATATCTACGCATACCTCTTTAGTTAGAACAACTTGATGTATGCGAATCATCAGCAATAAAGTTCTAGGAAGTCGATGGAACGTCCGCATTTGTCCGGAAACGTGTGTATAATTAACGTTTTTGAAATTAACATGCGGTATTAAAGTCCTTCTTTACAATTTATGTAAATTCATGGTCAGGGGTCAGAGCTAAATATCAAACGATGGTGGTAACCTAATCGTTAAGGTAATGGATTTGCGATAGAGTAAGCGTGGGTTTGATCCCTACTCGTTACAATACCAACGTGAACCTATTCCTAACACAAGCATTGCCATTTGCTGGGGGGATATAAAAATCAATCTAATTATAATAATCTTGATCATACTGGGTTTAATTTAAAAAAAAAGAGCTTATATGCTATTTTCCGTACAGATAGATAAATCTCTACCTGTTTTCCGGACATAGACAACTAAATCTATGTGTATAACATACATAAGCAAGCCAAATAATGAGATGAAGTGCACGCTGAGTCTTGACTTCTTTACAAGGTTTAATGCTCATTAATGTTGTGTTATTTCTTATATTTTAGATAATTAAGTGATGAGATAATTACTGTCCGCTCATTTTTATTTAAGAGTTAGTCGTGGAGACCTGTCATTGGCTCTCTGTTGTATATTATTGATGTTACTATGTATTTCAAAGATCTTCCCAATAAATCAATAATATCACACCTATATTCTCAAATGTACCTGCAAAGGTATATTAAACCCACCGTTCGTCAGGTATGTTATAGGTAGTAAGAGGCAAGCTTGCAATAATCTAGACTTCGACAAGAAAGTCCATCAAGAAGACTTACGATACGATTCATCTGTGCCTAATCTCTCAGAAATAAATAGCCGTAATGTCGAAACCCGTAATTTAGATGTGGATAGACCACAATATAAATGTTAATATTAGGACCAACCACCTGCTCAAATTAACGCTTTATCGCAAACTATATATCACGAAAACCAGTTGGAGAAATGACTTATTACCACGAAACATAATTTTGTGGTTATGCCGTTAATCTTTTTTTGTACAAAGAAGATCGCCACCTAGCGTATGGCCTACCTGATGGTTAAACACATCACACCTTGCGAGCTTTATGTTAAGTGCCAGGTATAAGTGACCACAGTTTATCATTTACCTGCTATAATTGTATTGTGCAAATATGATTACTGATTTTAAAGACAGCTTATTTATTTATTACACGACCGTCGCACTAACAATAATTCCTGTGTCGCGGGGGAATTTACAAACATTCAAACAACGGACACAAGAACACCCAGATTGTTAATCATATACATTTTGTCCCGTGTAAATCGAACCTACGACATTCAGCGCAGTGATTGTGAGACGAACTCTTAAACCACAAAGATATCTGTGCAGTCATACTAAAACCTAGTGCTTTGTTTCGCCAGGGCAAAACGTAATTAATTAGCAATTATGTTAATTATAATGCTCTACGTAGCGCTAACAAAGCATATCTTTTACACAAAGACTCTGCATAGAGATCTAAACCTGTTTATACCGAGACTATAGAGTTACGTGGCCGTGGAGATGGAGTTTTCTATGTGAATTATATCTTGAAAGACTAGAAATACGTATAAATATAGCTGTAGTATTTATGATAGAGACTCGTGTGTTTCTGAATTATGTACGGTGTCAAATGAATCCTGGAACTATATTCTTTTTAAATTGATTGCTCGGATAGCTCAGTGTTAAGGTGGTCAAACATTTATTTATACACGGGACAAAAATTTATGTGGTCAACAAATGGTTGTTCCAAGTCTGGATGTTCTTTGTGTCCATCTTTAGTTTAGTTCCCCGCGACACAGGATTTTCTTAGCGCAGATGTAGTCTTTGAGAAAGAAATAACAACAATCTTATTCCATAAAAAATATGGACAAAGCTAAATGACTCTACTACAATGATTTTAATATTTTTAGTGACATGTCATGTTTTTGAAGCGTTAATAATACAGGTAAAAGCCTCTAGTATAACCTGTTTCCAAAAAACTTCAAACTTCAGACTTGACAAGAAAAGTAGAGTACGTATTTTTAGTTTTTTAGTTTCATGGCTTTGTTAAGTCACTGTTTTTCAAGATTCTGTGAGAAATGGGTAAGCAGAACATTCAACGTCAGAGTTGATAGTAGAGCGACGTGCCCCCGTTCCGACTCTATGTTTGCAAAATCAAACAGCTGGTGTTTATGTAATACATTAACAAATATGTGGCTCTTTTTCTAGCATAGTAGAGCTGCTCTAGATTTAATGTTAAAAGGTAGAGTCTAGAACATTTGTAAAGAAGTAATTAAAAATTTGAATTAAAAATATCCAATATGAGGTGTTATAGTTCTCTATCACTTAAAGTTTGATAAAGTATAAATTATATTTTAATAACAGCGTAACATTTTATCACGTGTGACGTCACGCGATAAAATATCACGCTTTAAAGTAAGGTAGTTTTAAAGACTCTATCATACTAAAAGGTTTATACTTTGAACAATTATCGTGAACTCTGCTTCTATCTTATATAACCACAGCATCTGGCATAATGGTGAGTCTCTACAAGATTTGCACGTGTCCGTTTATAATAATAAACGTATGACTCTACCATAGAGACAAACTTAAATAAAAGTAATCGTGTCATTAATGTCATATTACTTAATCACTGTGTTCATTAGTTTGGTAGAGTAACTCTATCAACTAGATGACACGTTCCATTCCGATGTAGAGCAGTGGATTTGATATATGTATATTGTTAGGAAATTCCTAGTAATATAATAAGTTCGAAGTCTGGAACCGAACTTGGTATCTACCAAGCAATAAAGAACGAGTCTTGCACGCGATATCTAAACATATGTTGCAAAATATGGATGCGATACCAGTCTAGCCTCGCGGGTATACATGCGTCAGTAATCCTAAAAGTAAATGCTATCTTAATTATAATTATATAATATCAGCCCTGTATTAAACTGTCCCACTGCTGGGCACGGGCCTCTTCTCAATGTGAAGGGTTAAGCCATAGTCCACCACGCTGGCCTAGTGCGGGTTGGCAGACTTCACATATCTTCGAGAACATTATGGAGAACTCTTAGACATGCAGGTTTCCTCACGATGTTATCCTTCACCGTTAAAGTAAGCGATAATTAACTATTTAACATAACTTCGAAAAGTCAGAAGTGCGTACCCTGGGATCGAACTCGAGACCTCTGCGTGGCAGTCTAAGGGTCTCCCACTAGGCTATCGCTGCTAATCTTAATTACTTTGAATAAATTTTTATTATTTAATAATAGATAATATTCACATAAACTTAATGTTAGAGTCGTAGCTCCATTATATTTTTTGTTCCTAATAGAGATAATTGCTGGCTAGCCATAATTATAGTCCACCTATCATTGTATTCAATAAATATCGGACATAAGATACAAAGAACGCCCAGACTCAGAACAACTATCCGTCGATTGCACAAGTTCAGTACCAACACTCAATGCTTATTTATATATAATATTTCGGTTTAAAGTTGTCGTAATAAAAAAAAGTGATTATGAAAATATGTCGAATTTATTTTGATGTGATTTAAATTGCTTCTAATGCAAGATCTCATGCAAATTACGACGAAAAAATAATAATTTCTGGGTCAAATCGATCCGAGCCGAAATATATCGAAGTCAGCCGAACACTTTTCGCAACACTTCTTAATAACATATTTTACGCTTGAGTTCAACTTAAAAGATAATAAGATTTTAACCACTAATTAATTCTAATTAATACACAGCGATTACAATTTTAATTCGATACACGTCACTTATTAAAAACTTACGTTATAAGCATCTCGATGGCCTTTGGTCAGCTTCCTTGTATCATGTACTCAATTCACAGCACAGTACACAGAAAACAAAAAAATCACAACAATACAAAAACAGATGATTTTTAAATTAATTGAAATTTATTAAACACACTCACACACACACACGTATCGCGGGAATTTGCGTAAACTTTCTAAAATGTGGCGCGTATTTTCGGCGCGAGCGTGGACGTGTGTTGTGCGGCGCGGTCGATCGCTTACTGACGTTTCGTTCCCGCTCGGAGTCGAACACCGCGTTCTTTTTTCCACAAACCGGCTCCACAGACAACAGTGTCTTAGTGGCCAGTCCGCCGTGTCAAGCAAGAAGGTATGACGCAAGTAGTTTCGGCAACACTGGGTTTTTTTCGTTGCCCCAATCGGCACACACACATTAACTAACTTTATTCAGTCGGTTCATTCGCTAATTTTGTACGAAAGGCTAACTGGCTCAAGCGCAGTTTATGATTAGTATACATATGTATATGAATTATTAAAATAAGCTGATTTTAATTATGTATATAATTAAGTCGATTTCCTCAATAAATATGAATCGTCTTATACGAGGTTTGAAGGGACATCATTCGGAATATTAGATACTGCTATGATTTTTATATTACCTATGCAAAAATATAATCGTAAACAAATTTCGGCTGCTCATAGAAATCCAACAATCAGCTGAGTTGATACTCTCCAAAAATATTTCAATAACCATTCGGTTTAGTATTTGCGTTATAAAAAGGTCAATATCTTTATTTATATAAAAATATTTAATATTACTTGGAGGCAGCTTTAAATAATATAATTCAATTAATATAAATATTATCATAATAAAATAAATCGGCAAATAAAAATATAATTTCAGAAACAGGTAATTTAGGGAGTAATGGTCGCATAAGAAGTGTCAGGCAATAATCTCGTAGCAACATGTGTTTTCAATAGCCAATTGTTTACCAGTCATTTCTTAATAATACAATTGGTTTATTTATTATTTTTCTTATATGAGCAATTAACCTTAAAACGTGACTATGAAATCGGTAAATAGTTCCAATTTCAAACATGAATAGGAGTCATTACTATAAAACAAAACTGGTCGACTCAACTACATATTTGAAATCAGCGTTCTATTCTGATTTCAAACA
This sequence comes from Catocala nupta, assembly GCA_963675205.1. Lineage (NCBI taxonomy): Eukaryota > Metazoa > Arthropoda > Insecta > Lepidoptera > Erebidae > Catocala > Catocala nupta. The sequence continues at coordinate 1,477,052 of OY776103.1, forward strand.
TATCTGTAATCCAGTTGCCAAAATAATAAAAACTTTGTTTTACTCTCTGGCCCTGTGACGCAGTGATGGTATTCAAGTTAGAAAACGTCATTAAGATTATCGTCAAGAAATTCTCGGAGTCTGGAACCATGCTCGGTAGTCGTCAATAGGCATTTCCGTTACTGCTAGAAATTTAAAACTGTAACTCGTGGTATGTGGGTCCAATACACTCCTGCTTCCCTTAACACATAAGCATAAGCTATGCATGTATGACTTTTATGAATCGATACATTGAATCGATTCGTTCTATGTGTAGAAATACGTCGGTATTCCGCACTCGAGACGAATCGATTAGAATAGATAATAAGTCGATAATACTCAAAGAATCTTACTCGGAATTTTGAAGGTAAAGCATGTAAGACTACTTGGAGAGCAGTGTTAGTGAAAGTACTATAAACAATGTCATTAAAATCTGGTTTGGCCAGTGACGAAACGCGTAAACGCCTAGGACGAAAAATTGTTTAAATTATTTTAAGATGACGCAAGTGCGTTGACATAATCATGAATAATAAAAAAAATTAAGACTATTTTGACATGCTAACATTTTTGCCTATATCAGGATCTTGAAAGGCAACACACATATTAGATTAAAGGCGGTCAAACGCATGTCAGCTGTTGTGATTGGTTGGTTAAATTAGCAACAGCCAAACAGATCACTTGATATGAGTTTGACTTTGATACGTCGTTGATCCTACTTACTGGTTTCTGAAGGGTAGATTAACAGAACACATTGTTAGCAGACGGTCAAGCGCGAATCAAATGCTGTGATTGGCTGACTAAATTGGCAAAAACATATTAAGTCATTCTATATGAATTTAATTTTGACAATTTCAGTCAATCGAAGTTTAGATAAGTTTCAGAAATCGTGTTTAGTTTAGAAATTGCGTGTAAAATGTCAAACTAGCGTACTGCAGTCTGAAAAAGTAGGGGTTGGCCACTGCAAGGGACGTAAACCATTGTCCAGTGTAAGACTTGGTGTTGGTGAATTGCATTTTGATTAATTTAAGGTGCTTCTAATTGTACAATATTTTTATATATAGTCGTAAGTTTGTGTATGTATGTATGTCCTGAATCAACAAGACCATCACGTGTCTTCTTGCCCTGTAATGGCTTATGATCATATATGTATATAAAGTATACAACAGTAACTGCATTGATGGTGTAGAGGTTTCAGTTATTGCCTCGCCACTGCCACTGAACTGAATGTGGTGGGTCCTCGGTCCTTCTGTGGGATACCTCATTGTTTCGAGTCTGGGTTTTCTTTGTGTCCATTGTTTGAATATTTGTAATATCCCCCACGACACAGGTATTAGATAGATTATTCCTAAATGAAAATAACCATGCGGGGCAGTCTTTGGGGACTATCGATAGAAGTAAAAACTAAGTAACTATCGTGCGGTGATGATGACGCGAGTTTCACGATTTTTGTTTACCCAAAAAGTACACATTTATACACATAGCTCATGGAAAGCATTCGGTGACGACGACGCGAGTTCCATGATTTTTGTTCACCCAAAAAGTGCTCAACGCGCCTAAAGAAGTTTTCACTTCAATAAATATGCCGTCCACAGTTGCTATTTGTTTTATGTTCACCGTATGCAATAGCTGGCTGGACGTACAAGCGTAAAACGAAGTGCGTCTGAATGAACGGAGTAATTTAGAGTTCCAGATGCTGACTTATATACTTCTCTATTTCATTCCTTTGCTTTCGGCCTTACTTACTTACTTAATCCGCTGGCTCAGCGACTGAAAGTGGATCTTGGCCTCGGACATTAAAGTGCGCCATTCCTTCCTTTTTTGTGCCAAGTCAGACCAATCGAGCACATTCATCTCTTTCTTTCTTTACTTATTTAATCTTGTGTACCTTATCTTTCATCCTATATTTTCTTTATCCTTTTCCTGAGAGTTAGCGACGGCAGAGATACCCCTGGTGTTGCAACCTTTTATCTGCTACGAGAGCCACTTACCATCAGCCATATTTTCATTAGCCACCTGTATTCTATACTATCTTTTGCCCGCAGCTTCCCTCGCGTAAAAGTAGTTTAGTGTATGTTAGTAACAGTACTTATTAAAATAAAATATAGCCAATGTTACTCAGAAAAATTTTTTAAATTGGTTGAATTGTTTTTGAGTTAAATCGTTACAAACAAACAAAAAATAATACAAATCTTTCCTCTTTATTATATTAATATAGAAGTACTTTTAAGCTAGTATAGAAAATTAAGTTGTCGAACAAACAGATATCTTATTGTCAGTTCAAATTAGTTATTATTGTGTATATTATTTGTTATTACATCGGTGAGTTTTTCTGCTGCGCATCCAAAGGTTGTCTGCCAGAGATTGTTCAGAGCGATTAAACAGATTACAGTATATTTTTCGTCCATTAAATATTATTATAATGACAGAATGTGTGATGCACAGACATTTACAAAGAATGTAGGTGTTTCTTCCATGTTTCATAACATATTACTCTTATCTCAAGAATGGCAAATGACCGAGTAGTAAAGAGTATATTTTATTCAGAACTTGAGGAGGGCTGGCGTAAGCATGGCAAACAACTCCCCAGGTATAAAAATGTGCTAAAGCATCACATGAGACAGTGCAGTATTGGGATATACTGGGAGAATGGGAAAATTGGCTGAATCACGACCGGAATGGATATCGTTGGGCAAGTGCAAACAATTTTGAAAATAATCGCTGTAGTGAGCTTGAGTGCAGACGCGATGAGCTAAATGTACGTCCACCTAGTGCAATAATATATAATTATATCGATGGTGTGTTAAGGTACAAGAACAGCGGATTTTTTAAATTAGATTTTTCACGTAAGTCGCATGCAAGCACACGAACGACAACTTTCAAGGAGTAGAAGAGATCGCCGTGGCCAATATCGGTCAAAAAGATATATACTCTTCCCGAGCAAGCATAGCCGTGGGAAAAGCTAGTATAAAATGTAGTTGTATCGCGTGTGTAGTTGTCACCAACACGTGCGGTTTGTATAAAATATCACGAGAGTTTCTAGTAAACAACTGTTTCGTGCTGTATAGCATGAATACTTGAAAATATAAATCAGTTTGTTAACAAATATTTTCTTGAGTTTGCGTATATCATTACTTCCTAGAATTATACGTTTATCACCGCCAAATGAATTCGCTGTTATCTTATAAGTGTAATTATATATCTATTATGCAGTATAAGTAAAGATATTATGTTTTCGACTAACCCCCCGCCCTTGCAATAATTCCTACGTCTCGAGGGCCTTAACAAACATTTAAATAACAAACGAATGCATAGAACATTCAGACTTGAAATAACAATTTGTGGATAAAACAAATTGTTGTCCGGTGTGGCAATGGAACCCACATCAATCGGCGCAGTGGCGGTGTCGACGAGATTACTTAAGCCACTACTTCATCCGTGCAGTCGCATTTATTGAACTGTGTATTTTTTACTTTCAAGCCATTGCAGATAAGTATGCCAAATAAAATCTAGCATACTACGCATCTATACCTGGCTCCTAAAATGTTGCTCTTATCCTCTGCCTAAGTTTTTGGTTATCAGACGCGAAGCTGTGCAAACAGTATAAATATACATATCATGTTTGCGCAGCTTCAATGAAATGCAGGTGTAAGACCTCTCTCTGGCTATTATAGCCATTTTAGGGATGTAAGCGTGAAATTATCTAGTCTCACGCCTACATTCCTAAAATGGCTGCAATAGCCAGAGAGAAGTCGAGGTCTTACACCTGCATTTCGCAAGCTATGGTTTTAAGGTCCACATAATAGGAACGAACCCCTTGCCTTCTATATTTCGGGCACAATACCAGACTAAATGCTACTACTGAGATTATTCTGAAAGAAATCTCAAGTAATATTTTTCCCGACAAGGCAATTGTACCCGCAAAACAGTCGCATTTACCGCCTATGCGCAACCGAGGCATTATAATCAATGTAACTATTAATTCCCAGAGCAATATTCAACACATAATTATCCCAAATGTGGGACCTTATCAGACCTGGCCAGATGGCCGTATTAATCATATCTTCATTTATCTAACACTTTCTTATATCGATATTTGTGTGTTTTACTGCTTATAGTGTACCTAACGGATTGTGTTCTGATGAGTTGTTTGAGGTGATGCCCGTAGCTACTTTTTATCATCACACCGCTCGCCATCGGCAGGGATTTCATTCTCACACTTTACAACCTAATTGGTGCCGAACTAAGCGGTTCCAAGGGAATTTTCTCCCGCGGATGCTAAAGTTTTCCCCATAGGACTACAGTATGAGGTTCTTAAAAAGGGTGTTAAAACGATTTTACAAGGTCGGCAACGCGCAAGTGATGCCTCTGGTGTTGCAGGCGTCCATAGGTCACGGTGACCATTTACCATCAGGTGGGCCGTATGCTAGTTTGCTATTTTAGAAGTATAAAAAAAATCTTAAATAACATAAACAACTCTCAAATAACGTCAAGCAAAGAAAAATAATTAATAAACATTAATTACTGATAAATAATCTTGTGAAAAACAATACAAGGGATTTACAAAACATGAGCAAAGTTCAAGACCTGTCATTACGAGATAATGACATTGAGCCGTCTTGTATTTATGAACATAATTGACACATACGATAGAAAAAAGTACAAATTTAAAATGTGCATAATTCTATGAAGTAGACTTGAACATACACGTGATAAGTTTCCTTGATTACTTAACACGTTTCACGCCAAAACGTGTGACGATTGAAAGGTAATAACTTTTAAACCTTTCATGATATTCTTACCAATATTATATATACGAATGTGAGTTTCTTTATTACACTTTCACGCGTTAACTACTCGACCGATCATCATGTAATTTTGCGTTGTCAGGGGTCTCTATATAGATATGGTTTTCTATACGGTCGTGTCCGTGACGTCTCGTCGGATTAGGAGAGAGAGGGAACAGAGAGTGCACTTGTGTTTGCGCATATTTGTACATGTGCACTTTAATATCTCCTGTGCAGATGGCTAGTCTCCGTTAAGATTGGCCGCCGTGAACCGAAACTGGTCTGGAGGATATTATCGATGTGACTTTGGACTTCAAAAAGTGGTTGCCAAAAAGTGATTCATCCAAGGCTCAACCGCAGCGATGTTGCTTAACCGCATAACCGCTGACATACTCTATATACAGTAAAGAATATAGAGTACCTTTTATCCAAATAAAAGTACTGTTTTCGTGGGATAGAATTAAATAGCCTACATTTACGAGAAAGCGGCGTGAAAAAACTAGTTTTAATATAATTCATAACGTGAAATTAACCGATAATGCATATTGTTAATTTTAAGGTGCTTGTTTCGACTAGGTTACATCGGCTTCTTAAGTTTTAAGCATATGACCGCCTACGTGGCCCATTAGTCTCTGTATGTTTTCCAGTATATTATTTATACCTTTTTTATTAGAAAATTCCTATTATGCCCGATCCGAGGATCGAACCTGGGACGTTGGCATGTAACATAAACAACACGCAAATGAAGCCATGGGACTAAAGAGGCAGACAAAAAAGCTACAGTTCTGCTTACCTCTTCACAGACATATAGTTGTGAATATACAATTGTATGTAATCACATAAAGAATACGTCAGGCTTAATGGAAGGTTATTTATCCACGAGTTCATTGTTATTACAATAATTAATAAAAACAACGAAAATGTCAAACTTCACAAGCATAAATTTAAAGCCGACTTTGAGTTTTACGTCACGCAAAAAATTACAAGGAAAACTCGTAATCTAATAACATCAATCTGGTATTCATAGAGAAAAATCTGTGTTAAAATTATTTTAGGTAACACAGATTAAAGTTAGGGAAATAAATACCATCAAAATTAGAACCATTATCTAATATATAAAAAGAGTCATGGCTAAAAAAAATTCACTGGCCTACAGGTACATACAGCGACACACCAACCTAGACTGTTTGGACTTTGAACTATTAGAAGTTGAACGCTGCAAATCGTGCGAGAGAGTGCGTTTTATTTTTGTTACGCTCTATCCTTACCATTACATCGTCACTACTATGCACTGTACCTTTCCGAAAATTCTTTATTTTATATGTAGCGTAGTTATGCGTATATAGGGTGTCTAACTTGATGTGTAGCCGTGTGTACGCCCAATACTGCCCATATTGGGAGTACGGGACGCCAGTGCTTAGAAAATGATACAAAAATGTCTCTTCACATATTAACTCGCTTCGCTCGTAATGAAGAATTTATCAATAAATTTCTATCCTTCAGGAATAGTACTTTGGCTGGTTGAAAGGGATCCTATATCCTTTTCTGTGCCCCTGAAGACGTGTAAGCAAAGTTTCATGATGATCGGTTGAGTAGTTCAAGCGTGAAAGCGTAACAAACAAATAAGCACACATTCAGGCAGGCATTATTATTATGGACTAGTTTTTCCCCGCAGTTTCACCCGCGTAAGTCCCGTTTCCGTGGGAATATCGGGATAAAAAGCCTATGTGTGAATCTAGGTCTCCAGCTATCTACATACCAAGTTTCATTGCAATCAGTCCAGTAGTTTTTGCGAGAAAGAGTAACAAACATCTATAAATCCATACATCTATACAAACTTTCGCGTTTATAATATTAGTAAGGATTTCTGTTAGGAATTCTCCTTAGTATCTCGGGGAACGTGCCCAGTTAAAGGCGATAACTTAGTCTTTTATAACGTGGGACGTAAACATGACTACCAAATTACTATTCTGTTAGCACGGATGGCGTAGTAGTTAAGTGGTCACCTCGCCACTACCACAACGCCGAGTGTTTTGGGTTCGAAACCCAGACTGGACAAGAATTTGTTTGATCCACAAATAGGTTTTCCAATTAATGTTAAGAATGATTCCTAGTGCGGCAGTTCTTTTCAAACAAGAATCAGAAATCAAAATCAAGAAATTAAAATCAAAAATAAATTTATTCAAGTTAAGTTACAAGGTAACATTTATGAATGTCAAAGTTACATTAATTTTTTCTGTGAATTTACATTTACTGCCACGTTCAGCAAAGCAAGGGTGGAGGGCTCATGAGAAGAATGGGCAAGAAACTCATGGCCACCCTTTTTAATCGCCAAGTTTACGATAATATTTCGTTTACAAATCATAACTGTGTAAGGTGCTGCAACCATTTCTCCATGAACTACTACAGAACATACTCAGGCATTTAATAAAATTTGATGGAAGCCTCTAAAGCAGCAGTATGGTAAATAGGAGCATTCACTTACATGAACATAAATAATCAAGACGAGGCTTGATTGTAGAACGTAGTTTAAACTAACTGTTTAAATAAAAAAAATATAGTAAGTAAATTATCGAATTCCACGAAACCAAGGTTGACAGTCACCACAAGTAGGCCCGTTCACGAGTACGGCGCATCAGCCAGACATCGCCCCCATCGCTATATTGAAGGGAATGGAACGACCCGGTCCATGACGCCACCACAAGCAATGACATTTGAGTGAGCATGACGGTCCTTGGCATGCGAACTCAGAATAAGATTCAATAAATGTGTGAGACATCTCTGTCAAACAATTCGAGGAATAACAGTCATGAAGATATGTCAATAGATGGTTCAAAGGTGTGTCGCCTGTATCGTGAATCACAAACATGTGATTTCCTATATAATTAATTATTCATATCGTCTATTTATAACTAAGTCTGGAAATACCACTGTCGTTAGAGCGAGAAGTAGATAAAGTTATTTTAGTTTGAATTATACCTACACAGACTGAAACACATGCAAAATAGTAAACAGGTCTTTTGCATTTATTTGTGTCTGTGAATTTATCGCAAATAAAATAATAGATTATTAAATTTAACGCAAATAAAATAATGTATTTTTAAAAATTTTCTCGTTTTATAAACAGGGCTGATATTATTAATATTTTAATATTATTATATACAGAAGTTGAAATGTATCTATAACTCGTAAAAAAATATCAATCAATCAATCAGCCCACCGCAGTCCACTGCTGACATAGGCCTCTCCCATTTTACGCCACAACATCCGGTCTTCCGCCTCCCGCATCCAGTCTCATCTACCTTTTTCAGGTCATCGATCCATCTGGCCGGGGGGCGTTCTACCTTACATTTACGAAGTCGTGGTCTCCACACTAGGACTCGCTCGCTCCAACGGCCATCGATCCTTCTACACATATGGCCAGCCCACTGCCACTTCAGCTTGCTTATTCTGCGTGCTATGTCGGTAACTTTGGTTCTTTGACGGAGAACCTCATTTCTGAGTTTATCCCTCAAAGAAATTTCAAGCATAGCTCGCTCCATAGCCCGCTGGGTGACTTAAAATTTTGGACTAGCCCTACCGTGAGTGTCCACGTTTCGGAACCGTAGGTCATAACAGGTAGGACGCACTGGTTTAAGACTTGTTTCAGGCATTGCGGTAAAGGCGATGAGAAAACCTGACAAAGCTGACGAAACGCTGCCCAGCCCAACTGGATTCTCCTGTCGGTTTCCTTCTCGAAGTTGTTCTTACCAAGTTGAATCACTTGTCCAAGGTAGACATACTCTTGAACAACTTCAAGCATCGACCTATCGACGTAAATCGGCCTCAGCATAACATTAAACATGATCTTGGTTTTAATCAAGTTCATGTCGAGACCAACTTTTCGCGTGGCTCCATTTAGGCTGTGCAGCATCCCGCTAAGCTGTTCCAGTGACTCTGCTATAAAGACGATGTAAAAAAATCTCATAGTATTCTTTCTGTCCTCAACGGTAATATAATCGAATACACGACACTCAACGCATTGATAGAAGCAAAGTGAAACTTTATCCACTGCGCTTGTATTTTAGTCGCATTCTGCCTCGAATAATTGTTTGACCGCAATAATGCAACGATTGGAATTTGAACCTGCAACCTCTGGAAACCTTAGTCACTGAGTTATCGAGGCTACTTAAGTCGTAGTCATCTATAATTCCAACTAATTAGCAGTCGTTGAACGATTTGCTGTGCCCTTTGTGACGTGACATGACGTTCGTGAATACCAAGAAAATGGCGCCTGTAGGGAATACCCAGAAAAACCAAGACTGATACAATGTAATATTTGTTTGTTTCGTTATTTATTATTATATGCATTATACATATATTTACACTAGCTCACCCACGCAACAACGTCTGCTTCACAAAAGACAATTTTCCGTTTTTGCAACATTTTTCATTGATGCTCCGTTCCTATTGTTCGTAGCGTGATGTATTATAGCATATAGCCTTCCTCGATAAATAGGCTATCCAACACTAAAAGAATTTTTCCATTCGAACTAGTAGTTCCTGAGATTAGCGTGTTTAACCAAACAAACAAATAAACAAACAAACCATTTAGCTTTATAATATTAGTATATATTAACTCACGCCTGTCCCCGGAGGGGTACGCAGATGTGTCTAACACCAACATTTTCTACAACTATTTAGGTCTAAAGCCGGCTTAAAAGACTTTGAGTTATGCATTTTATAGATAAATAGTTTAAAATCCTGCACAGATCTGACTTGTGCAGCGGTAGTAGTTGCAGCTGCTGTGTTTAGGTCTTTGATTTATGAACATGATAGTAAAAACGGCAGGTCGCTAACTTTAAAAGATTATATAGACGAACATATCGTACAGTGAAAAGTAATAAAATACTTCATGGTAATACTAATGCAGAAAGTTTATAGTAATAATAATTATTTAGAATTTAAAAGACAGGCGAAATTCTCAATGTTTCCTAGTCCACATAACAATAAAATAGGTAGCCAATAAATATGTCTAAATGAATAATGGTAGAATATGAATCATGAACAATATATAAATTCTAACAAATAATAAATAACAGAAACGAAAAACAAAAATACAAATATAGCAAATTAAGTCAAAAGTACATAACAATTAAGTCACAATTAATAAAAAAAAGAAATCAGTACAAAGAAATAAATTAAATAAATTAAATTAAATTAAATCAAATTAAAATTGGTTAAGATATTCGTAAATGGATTATTAAATTGCATTAGACTAAACATATTAGCCGACTCCCTTACGGAACGTGGCTAGTGAGTCAAAATTAATATCTACTGACGCGCTGCATCCATTCAATAGTCGGCACATACGCGGAATCACGGAGTTCCTCCCAAACTCTGTACGTCTAAACGGAGCACTAAGCTTAGGTTAATATAGTCCACCAAGCTCCATAAGGAGTACCTAGGGGTAGTGGGAATCGTGGGCCTGCCCACCTAATCAGTTCCAGGTCTGAGAGGCGGCGTGCGTGATCTCACGGGCGCCTCTCAGACGTGTTGTCTTCGCCCCCCAATAGGGGACAGTAGGATAGCAAATACGTGTAGGATAGTATATTTTAGCTTGGGTAGGATAATTTCGTGTAGAGACCCGTCGTTTCACACGGTGTCAGGCCGCAACCTTAGTGGAGTCGCGATTCGCATGTAATAATAATAATAATAATATTCTACTACATACACACAACATCATCTAGCCCAAACTAAGCAGAGCTTGTACTATGGGTACCTAGACAATGGATAAACATACATATATACTTTTTTTTTGTAAATATATACATATTATACATAGAAACACTCAGACCAAGACAAACATCCATGTTCATGCACACAAATGTTTGACATGAGCGGGAATCAAACCCGCGACCTCAGGCGTGGCAGTCGGTTACACTACCCACTACGCCACCGATTCGCGCGGCTCCGCCGACTCTGGTAACGTTGAGGAACACGTGTTGTGAGTCCGACATAACCTGTCCACCGCCCGCGGAAAGGCATGCGTCAAAGCATTCCCACACAAAAAAAAACACCAAACTGGCCCAGTGCGGATTGGTAGACTTTACACATCTTCGAGAACATTGTAGAGAACTCTCAGTTTTACTTCGCGGTTAAAGCGAACGAAAACTAACTAATTAATTTTAAATTGACTACATTTTGCACAATTATTCTCGTAAATTTATATTTCTTTGTTATATCCGTAAACAGTTTTTATTTAGCCATTTATGTATAATTCCAAATATAATTTATGTAAATATAATGTAAATACTTACCTAGTAATTTTTTTATATTTCCCATTTAAAGCAACAACATAATTCTTTCAAATTCATGATTTTATATATTTAATTATGTATATATCTGTGAATATTACGTTGCATAATTGACTCAAAAGTGTCTCTATGGAGTTAATAATAAAAAATCTAATATGTCCCTAAACCTACAGTTAATAAGTAACAATCTGAGGCGCACGTAGCTTTTTCAAAAAGTGGGTAGGCCGTTTGCCATGTGCACTGGCTTCTAACCTAGGCCAGTCAGACCTGTGAGACTCATAGGCTAAGTTGTTTTCATAGGCTGTAAGATATATTATATTTATTTAAAGATTAAAGATTTTTACACATGAAGGTATATGCCAATTCCATCATAGCTTAAACAATACAAAACAAAGTATGAGCAGATTGCTTATAAATAATTATAATATATTCTCTAGTTTAATCATTGATGCAGACTGAAAACCATTAACATTGCAGACATTATGTTATGATCTTCTAGCAGACAGATCTGATACCGAAGTCTCTTGCGTTAGTCTTGACGCAAGAGACTTCTTCTAATAAAGTATATTATTTTATTTCTTATCCTGTACTCTACGAGTTTTCATCTTGAAATGGCTACAGAAATTTTTAACCGAAAAATAGTTAACCATTTAAAAATGCACACCAGTTTGAAAAGCCAGAAGCGCGTGCTGTTTAATCGAAGCTGAGACTTTCGCGTATCAATCCAACGATCTTCACCAGGCTAGATCTTTATATCAATCAGCATTTTTATTTATTTTTATAACTTCCAAAGACTACTAACAAAAATATCACTAACTAATATTTAGCTACCTCTCAAAACTACTGAATAGCTCTCAAGTTCTTAATCAATGATATTGCAAGACTATCATTCAACCAACACTCAACGCTAATAATAATATATTTATAAACACATGAGTTTTTTCTGATTAACCGGTAGTTAATACTTAGCTACCTGCTAAATCTTTATTCTAAAGAGCCATACTTAAAAAAACAAAACGTTAGCTCAGAGGTAGTCTATACTAATATTATTAAGAGGAAAGGTTTGATTATTGTTTGTTTGTTTGTAACGATTTAAGTCAAAAACTACAAAACCGATTTTAAAAATTCTTTAATAATTTTGAAAGCCACATTCTTTAATATTATCACGAAGTAACATAAACTATAATATATTAAAAAAATATTTTTTAATTACTACGTACGCTTTTCTTTTATAGTAATAACTTAATAAGTGAGCTGAAAATCATATTGATATTCATTCTTAAGCATCTATACATATAATAAAATTGTAACTGGTCGATGTATGTACCTACATAAGATATATTTAAGAAAAGTTATGTGTGAGGTCTTTATAAAAGCTATGTGAGCCAAAATAATTATTTTAGAATTTTTGTCTGTCTGTTTATATGTTTGTACGTTTATCACGGAGAAATTACTACACAAAATTAAATGCAGTTTTCACAGTTGTATTGCTGGAGGTCTAACTAAAGATCTGGTACATGTTTTATCTTGATACGTCTAGAAGTCAAGTATTATGTGTGTAGATCAGCTTATTCTTACATGCAAGGACAGAAAAACAAAATAGGTAGGACTTCACGGATGCCATAGTCGTTTAGGTTTTCACCTCGCCACTGCTGCCGCACCAAGTGTTGTGGGCTCGATCCCCACACAAACACGTAACTGAAATTTGTGTGATTCACAAAAAGTTGTTCCAAGCCTTGGTGCTCTTTATAATAATAATATAATATAGTAATAATAATTGTTTATTAGGTTTAAGTTGGCACAAATATGAATAACAATAGGTCTTAAAAATACTTAAAATAAGATACATTACTTTGGACGCCTGTACTAGGTTATACCTGTATCACAGGCGATAATTATGTGCTATTATAGTGTTATAGAAAGAGCATTCATAACAATATTTAAAAAATTTAGATTGTTCTATAATAAGTTACTATTACAATGAAAATAATATAACGTATTCATATAATTTTGTATTTAAATATAAGTTGACATATATAATTTTTATTAAATAAACATAGTATATGTCTAATAATGAGAATCTAAGTAGTAGTAAGTGATAAAATATAAATAAACGGCGATCTAGGTACCGTCATAATCTACTGAGTTTATGTACCTATATTCAGCTTGTTTTCTGGCTGGACAGTCAGTCTCACCCGTCTTGTGTTTGCTAGGCTTCATAAAACGAGAGCATGAAGCACATTTAGGGGCATCTTCCTTCTTTGTACATTCGGTCATCGAATGTCCAGCTTCGGCACAATGTGCACACGTACGGGTAACCTCTCTGCAAGATTTCGCTGCGTGACCATATTGATGGCATTTGTAACATCTTGTAACTAGTGTAAAATCTCTCACGGGGCAGGACGTCCAATGTATAAAAAGTCTAGCCTGTGTGACTAAGGCTTTTCTTATGTTAGCCGGTACCTCAATAATGTAGTTGCAGGTTGGAGCATCTTTCTTGCCCGATTTGTGGCTTAATTTAATTCAAGACAAAAATGATTTTAGATCCATCGATGGAAACTTATCGGCTATATTTTGCTCGAAGAGACAGCTGAATACTTCATTTTCGGACAGAGAAGTGGTTCATCCGTGGTTTACGCTTGGCGGGTTCGTCAACTGTAAGACCAGACAAAGACAGATAGACTGCCTGCTTCACTTTTTCTACGTCTTGTTTAGTTTCTGTGCTGATAATAACTCCTCCATTTCTAGTTCTGCGAACCCCACGAACTTGCAACTTCATTTCCTCCGGACTAATAATTTTCTGTACAAGAGTTTTCGTTTCATCACTGGTTTTTAATACGTCTCGGGGATATATTGCCACACAGCTGAGATTATTTGGCCGGACGAAACTATTTGATCCCTTCTTAATCATTTCCGCATAAGAGACTTTTTCAGTAGTACGGGTATTCTGGATGGTCTGCTTGAGCTCCGAAAGATGTTCTGTTATATTGCACTTTTCTTGTAGGGTATCTACTGTGCTAGAAACTTGAAGCGCTTTCTGTTTTAGCGATTGGTACAGGACTGCCATTTGTGAGGTGCTATGGCCAATTTTTCGACACAGGTTTGAAATTCTCATCTTCTGGTCCGAATTGAGTTTACTATCCACGGTAATGGAATAAACATCATTTAATTGCTGCTCGACGGATGACATCCATTTTTGGATCTCAGATGTAGACGAGATACCTGATATGATGTCAGAGTTAGAGGGAGGCGAAGCCGCGAGGCGCACTAGCTTGCTCTTATTACACGGACTACTTTCCATAGTATAATATTATATCACTTCACATATAAGTGTTCATTGTTAACGAAAATATGCACTAAGTAGGTAACAAAAATGCATCACTCAGCAATGTAACAACTAAAGGAGGTCACGGTTTATTAATCGTAATTATTAAATATTGTTTACGAGCACGTCTATCTTTATGACCGTTGTAAGAATGTAAAGTCCCCACGATTCTTCTTGTTTTCTTCTTTTCGTGTGGTTAGTGGCCAATCTGTTGTTAAGAGTTGTTCAAGCCTCCCGTGGGCCTCTGACATGGCTTAACGACTACTATCAATTTAGCAACAACCTGGACCGACTTTTTAAGTGCCCTCCGAAGCACAGAGACGCTTAGACGAAATACCACAAAGCGGTCACCCATCTATAGACTGACTGCACCCAACGTTGCTTAACCTCGATAATCGTTTACTGATCAGTGAGTGCAACTGGCTATGAGCGCCCCCGCTATACAGGAACTATTCTTAGTACAACGAGATTACTTTTTGAGCAGAGTACAATATAATAGGGTACCTACTTAGGCACGAAATTAATGACACATGAAGTCACTGGCTAAAGCTAGTCTCTTATAAGTAATTACCAGCGCACCATTAATTTAGTTAAAAATAAGCTAAGGAATGCCTCACAAGGTTGCCCAACCGGTTATCGTAACCCTAGACTAATTAGAAGCAACCAAACATGTAATATCGCTAAAGGACGATAGGTCATAAAGATAATCTCAATCTGATTCCACTAGACCAGAGGTTCTCAGACTTTTTTTGTCATAGACCACTTTCTAAATTTAGCTGGTTCCGGTGGACCCCTGCTGCTAGAAATTTAATCCGCCCAGTAAAATCGGTATATTCGGCCCAAAAAGTTAAATTGGGTTAAAATTAAAAAAATTGATCAAATCTCTACGGTATGACATTTTTTTTCTTTTTAAAAATTCTCGGCTCGACAGCGAGTGGTATTCCTCAAAATATCCGTCGGCCGACGATTAAACAAGAAACACTCGCTGAGCTTCTTAAAATATTGATAGGTGAAGTCAAGCCAACATTTTAGTTCTTTACTATCGAAAGCAAATAAAGTACGAATTGTGAGCCCCCATTTTTTTGTCACGGCAACATAGACCTCTTTGGGAACTAAGGCACTAGACTAATGAAGAATCAGTAGTCTGATCTACGATGAAAATGTTAATCTGAAACTTCGGGCCAACGAAATATACCATGACTGCGGATGACGTAGTGGTCTAAGTGGTCGCCTCACCATTGCCACTGCGACGAGTGTCGTGGGTTCGAATCCCACACGGGACAAAACTTTGTGTGATCCACAAATTGTTGTTGTAAAAGTAAAGTAAAGATAGGATGTTCTTTGTGTCCGTTGTTTGAATGTTTGTAAAGTTCCCCATAATACAGGTATTTAGCCTAGTAGAGATATGTTAAAAAAAATATTAATTTAAGTTTTAAATTCAATTCAATTCGTCTGCTACTGCCTTTATTTATAGAACTGAGTGGTTCAAGCAACCGACCACGCTCACATCGGTCTCTCACATACAATAGTGAGTAAAATACAGCCAGTTAATTATAATTAACGCATAAAGTATGCACACACTTAAACCTGAAATATGCAGGTTGTTTCATGATGATGTTCTCTGACTTTTAACTCCCTGCTTCGCGGACTTTACTAACATACAATTTCGAGCATAAAGAAGTATACGCAGACTCAGAACAATCATAAGAATAAGAATTCATTTATTTGTTTGAACAGGGTATACATACATTAAATGCAAGATATATTTTTTTTTTTTTTTTTCTCGTCAGAATGACCACACTCCTCCTGATGGTAAGCAGTCGTGTGGTCTAAGAGCAGTGGCCTCCACATCGTTCTCATAGCAGCCGAGGCGATGTTGAGGTCTCTACTTTGACGGCCTGAGAAGGTGCTTTTTCACGCCCCGCTTAAAGGACCCAGGATTGAAGGAAGAAGGAAACACGTGCCTTGGCAGAGAATTCCATGCCTTGATCGTTTGGCAGAGGTATGAGGACCCAAACTTGTTGGTACGCACTCTAGTCGACTCCACCGTGTAAGGATGGCATCTGAGCCCAGCACGCGTTGTTCTGGATAGGAAAGGGGAGGGCGGTATAAGGTGGCATAACTCTTCAGAGCACTCCCCGTGGTATATTATATTTATATGGTATATATTATATGGTGTATATTATATGTATGTTATATTTAGTTCAGCCTCATACAGTGGCGTACAAAAAGAGAGATAGTGCTACGAGCCATTACGAGAACTTTGTCCGAAAATTCTTAGTTCATAAGTGTGATATAATGGTAAATGTTAAATTCTATGTCATAGGAAACAATATTAAATAATGAGAATTAATAATATTTATACAAATTAATAAAAAAATATATATAATATATAAGTCAGACGAATAATTGTCCTGTGTGGGAATCGAATCCATATCTATCAGTGCGGCAGCAACTGTTTGGCCACCGTGCCATCTGTGCAGTTAAAGGTAAATCCTTTTACTTTTACCGTTAATATGAGCGATAATTAATTATTTATTAGATACGCACCATACTCCAAAGTGCAGCATTGCTTACGACATGCATTGCTGTACTTCGGAGTGTTGGGTGTATCTATTAAATAGTTAATCATCGCTCACTTTAACTCTCTCACTAGAGATAGGGTTTGAACTCGAGAGCTCTGCGTGGCAGTTTAATTGTCTGCCCAATAAGCTATTGTAGGTAGCGAAAAACGCCTTTAATGTTTGGACCTTACCATTCTAAAATATGCTTCCGCGCAATTTTTGCAATGCATGAAACATATACATGGAAATGAAAAGAAAAGAAAGTTCATTTTACGTAATATGATTAAAATAAGTAGAACAAGAGATATTTGTTATAATTATAAGAATTACGGTTCAGTATTTTATGGTAGCTAGCTTTAGCCATGTTTCACTTTTCCACTAAGCCTATTAGCAATAAACGAGTCGTTGAAACAGTGGCATTAATTCACTTTTACTGTCGTTATTGTTTGATTATCGTACTTAGAAATTTATTTGATTTGTCTATTTGGCGACGTTAATAGGTACAAAGAATTTTGGAAAATATTGATTCAAATAGTAATATTAGAAATATTTTATTCGATATCACATTGATAAATATTAAATTCAATTATACATATATTAGTTAAGCTTAGTGGGCCTCCGTGGGAGTGCCAAGCAAAGACCTCAAGTTCGATCTCAAGGCCCAACCTCTGACTTCTTGAAGTTATTGCCAGCTAATACTGAACATTTGATAATATGTTAGCCCACGTTTTGCCATACCATTAACGTAGAGTTTTCATGATATTAAAGGTTTAATAAAAATTCCATAATAAAAGAAGCAACTTATATTTCAAGTAGTTTTGTGTTGTAACGACAGCTCTTTTCACGTTTATCTTCAATTGGCGTATTATTATTATTAGTATTTTTATCAGAATAATTGTCCGCCGCCATGACGCATCACAAAAACAAAACGATATCAAAGCTTCTCACGGTGGATAATGAAACAATTGAAATTAAATTACTTTATACGTATTTTATCGCGTTGTTTATTTAACACTTTATTACATTATTTTGAAACTATTATACTACTATTATTGAACTTTATTGCTTTTAAGCTATTTAGATTATTAATACTATTTCAATTACGTTTACACTTGTCCCGACGCGCGACGTTTCAGTTGCTTTTCACCAGCCATGTTCATGGCGAGACGTAATATACATACATATATGTATATGTCTGTATATTTTAGTTTTAAAGTACTTTAATTTCAATGAATAACATTCGCGTAAACATAAGACAATAAATTGTAACAATTTTACGATATGATGGTCAATAATGTTTGATCATATCATGTAGTGGCCGTGTGTTTAGCTCAGAGGTTCCCAGAATTTTTTCTCATAGACAACTTTAAAATTTTGCTAGTTCCGGTGGTCACCTGCAGCTATAATTCTACCATATTCCTTGACTACAATTAAAAAATTGGATCAAATCTCTACGGGCTGACCGATTCTTTTTTTCAAATTCTGCGGTCTAAACCTACCACGGTAGGCGGGCTAACATTTTTTCTTTTTTATAGAAATTCTGTGGTATTCCTGACAATAATTTTCGTGGACCTCTGCTTACTTATTGTGAACCCCCATTTTTTTGTCACGTCAACGTAGCCCCCCTTCTAGTCACCTGGCCCCTGGGAGTCTACCTGGACCACTTTGGGAACTACTGGTTTAGCTGTTCATATTGCAAACGCTGATTATTTATTGATCTAGCCAAACCACTTCACGAAGAGAGCAGCGGATATGTAACCATTTCATAAAATACAACAATTGCATGAAATGGTCGGCTACATCACATCGGCTACATGCTAAATATGGCAGTTAAACATGAATTCGAGTAGAGGTAAAGTGTAAAGTCCACGAAAACAGGTTCTGGCAAGGACACTCAAACATTCAACAGAGTTATTTTGTTGAGAACACTCCGTTTTTGAGTAACTAGTACTAAATGAAGAAACAGCGATATCCTAGTGAGAGACTGTTGGTTAGTCTGACACGCAGAAGTATGGAGTTCAATTCCAAGCCGCGCAGCTTGAAAGAAGAAAGAAAAAAGTTTGAAAGAAAGCGCATCACTGAATTTTCGAAGTTATAGTTAATTATCCCTCGCTTTAACTGCAGGACTTAGTTCTCTATAATTCTCTGGCAGATATGTGAAGTCTGCCAACCCGAAGTGGGACAGTATGGCGGACTATAGCCTAACCCTTCTCACACTGAGAAGAGGCCCATGGCCCCCAGTTGGACAGTTTAATACAGGGCTGGTAATAAAGTATTTAATTGAGACAGCATTGATGGCGTAATAGTTCAGTCACTATAGTAGCGCGCAGTATTGTGGATTCAAAAGTTTAAAAAGTCTCGATATGTATATAAATAATCTCATTGGCCGTAAGTTTCTTGCAGGTATCTTCTCGTAGGCTCAAATCTATGCCTGAACCTAGCAACTAACGTAAATGTAGCTTCTGTAACTTTGTAAACTTAAACCTATATATAATTTGATGTCCATATGTGTTACTTTGTGACCTAAATTAATATAAAATATTTTAATTATTTATATTATAAAAAAGATAATGTTTTATAATTAATTTCAATGTATAACATATTATTAATTATTAATTATTATTATAGAAACACAATTCTTTAAAACTAACTTATACCTAAAATATTAAAAAACAGAAATAAAAAAGAAAGAAAACTAAAACCCTCTAATAGGCGTCATAGAATTCCTTCGCATCACATTCGACTGGTAGTGTGCCCAGAAGACTGGCTGTAAAATAATTTTTGACTTTTATTTGACTCATGCCTGTAACGTTGCAAGGTACCTACCCTTGCGATGTATTGCATCCATATTTCGCAAGCTACAACTTAAGACAAAACATAATTGGGAGCGCGTCTATTGATTTCAACAGGCACATGCTGATACTGAGAATTGGCCAAAAATATAATAACACTTTGTCCAGCTCGGGAAAAACCGATATCTCACCGCATATACTACCAATGCGCCATCAGCATTGAAGTTTTATTTTATCATATACAATATGTTCTCTGCAGTATCACCCACGTTTCTTCTTTGACTCGACAATTAGACTATCAAATGCAAAAATGAGTTTTGCCTATCCAAGTAGTTTCGGAAATTTGTGCAGAAAAACAAACAAACTGTTTACCTTTATTATATTAGTGTTTAGTTAGTTAATAAGCTTCGATTACCCCATTGCTGAGCACGGACCTCCTTTCAATCTGTGAAGCCTTAGGGAACTCTGTGAACTCTTCGTTTGGGTCAATGAGTTACCTAGATTTTTAACCATTAAGCTGGTCCAATGCGTGTTCTTTGCTTAAAAAGACAATTCTCGCATTAGAACTTGCGAACCTAACACTCTCCTCTAGTCTACGCTATATACCTATACAAAAACATGACCACATCTTTCAGTCACACGGTAAAACCGACACCTAAATATGAACTAGTTGACACTCAAAAACGCCCAACAATTCTCACAAGTTGACCTTATATGCGTCTATCAATGTAGCGGAGTCCGTCAGACAGGGTCAAGCATTTGGCGGTCACACCAAACTATTACTTACACACAAAAACTGTACTTTTCCACACATGGGGCCTTAACTCTCACTCTTAAAGTATTATGATTGCATGCGCGAGAATGAAACAGCGCTATACAATTTGTATCCTCACTAATATTATAAATGCGAATGTGAGATCGTTTGTTTGTAACGCTTTAACTACTCGACCGATTATCATGAAATTTCGCATACATGTCATCAGGGTACAGAAAGGACATACATACCTTTCATCCTGAAAAAATACTGTTACGAGGAACACAAAATTTACTTCAACTAGCATTTATGCAAGCGAAGTCGCGAGACAATTTAGTAACAAATTAAATCTGAAATATTATAATCATTTGTACTTAAGACGAGAACAAAGATACTTAATACGAACATAACCTATACTTATATTATAAAGAGGAAAGATTTGATTTTCCGTTTGTTTGTTTGTAACGATATAAACCAAAAACAGCTCGACCGATTTTAAAAATTTTTCACCGAAAGCTATATTATTACGGAGTAACATCGGCCATATTTTATTTAAATAAAAACGTACTGTTACTAACATAAACTAAACTAGTTTTATGCGAACGAAGCCGCAGGCAAAAGCTATTAAATCATAAAATAATTTCTTTATGTGTGTGTGTGCGCGTGAGTGTATAGCTATCTCTTTTAAAAGCATTCATGGATAACTAAAATAAGGGCCTATAGTTGTTCGTATTCAGTCTCTCAGGAGTCGTATAATGTCTATTTTGAACTAAACTCGTTTAGCTATAACTTGTATTGTCTATAAATAGACAGCCTTGGACCAGTATCTGCATAGGTACTTACCGATTACCCGAACTCCACACGGGAGAAAATATTGTGTTATTTACGTATATAATAATATTAATATCAGCCCTGTATTTAACTGTCCCACTGCTGGGCACGGGCCTCTTCTCAGTGTAAGAAGGGTTAGGCTATAGTCCACCATGCTGACCCAGTGTCGGCAGACTTCACATGTCTTCGACAACATTATGGAGAACTCTCAGACATGCAGGTTTCCTCACGATGTTTTCCTTCACCATTAAAGCGAGCGATAATTAGCTATTTAATACGCACATAACTTCGAAAAATCAGAGATGCGCGCCTTGGGTTCGAACTCGAGACCTCTGCATGGCAGTCCAACGGTTTCCCACTAAGCTATCGTATAGTTAATGAAAAAGAAGGAAGATCCTACTAACCTAACCCTAAGAACATACACATATGTAATCCACAGCTGTATCCACGTATCATAAATATATAGTTTAATTAAAATACCAATGATGATAATATAACTAAATTAATAAGTGAAGGAAGCCTGTCAATACGGCTTATTCCCGTGCACTCCAAATCTATTATTGTCTAAAATTCATTTTTTTCATACATTAGTTACCAGGAGATCCAAAGATTTTCATATGAAAATAATAAATAAAGCCACATTTACCAATTTCATTTTCTACAGCTCCAATACATTCTCTAGGTACTTTGAGATTTTATTTCTTATCAAAAACTAATTATTATATTATTACATGTTTTAATTCTGCTAACCATACAGTTTGTTTTGGAGCTGCCGGGAACAAGCTAGTAAGTAGGTCTTTATTTAATTATTTGTAATATAATTTGGAGCTTCTAGAAATAAATATATGGAGATCAGAGAATTTCCCTTGAAGCTTGAAGCCCTTGGGAACGATTTTACAAAATAATAATTATATTTAATTTTAGTCTTGGAGCACTTGGGCGCAAAATAGCGGAGCGGCGGGAAAAAGCCATCAAAACTTAGGCTTGGTTTGGCAGCTATATAATTTTATTATCAGCCTTGTATTAATAATAATAGTTCTTCCAACCTTAAGTTCTTCGTGCTTGTTGCTTGAATATTTGTTAAGACACAGAACCACTCCGGAATACAGGATTAATTCTTCTAGCGTAATTTGTCTGTTTTAAAATCAATAAAAAATAAACACTCCTATTTAAAAAACAAAACTAACTTTCTGTTCGTTTCGCTCGAATTCACGACTAAATCGCTAAAGCGATTTTGATGACATTTGATATGGAGATAGCATAAGCAAGGCAAGGATCATTCTTACTAGTTCCTCCGTTTAGGCTACAAAAAACCTCAAGCAAAGCGGGATACAGCTTATTTAAATACAATCCGTCCTTCCTCAGAGTTGTAATATCTTAACAAAAAATATCTCCATCAAATAACCGAAGGTTATGTGTGTACAAATACTATAATATATTAGACAATTATACAAACTGACACTCGTATTGATAACATCCATTAATTTAATACCAAAGTCCATGGTTTTGGAGAGAATTTTAACAAATATACATACACAAAAAGTATTGACATAAGGTTGTAGGAACAATACTTTTGTTTCGTCACGGTATTGGGTTCTGTATATTAATAAATAATAGTTTAAAACTAAAAAACACGATTTATTAAAAAAACTAAACTAAAAAGGAGAAAATAATTTAATAATTTTAATGGTAAAAGCGTGGCCCACGCTTGAAATTAGTTTGGTTTTCCAATAAACCGTGTTTGTAGTTATTTTTAACTATTACATAATTTAATTTTTTAAATCTATTATTTATTTATATTTTTCTAAATGATTGTATTGTTAACGGTCCTCAATAAGTTTGCAAAGTTTCAAATCAATCCGTCGGTTTGAAAGGGGTGAAAATCACGTTCAAAGATTCCGTTACATAAATTCATAGATACATAGACACATAGATACATACATACCAATAAAGGCGTGTTAAAAAATAAAACGTGAGAGTTTTCTGGGATGGCGCAGTGGTTAATGTTACCACCACGACCAATAAGCCCGGTGTAGTGAGTTCGAACTCTCGAAACGTAACTCTTGAAAAGTAATGTGGTTCACAAAATGTTGTCCGGAGTTTAGGTGTACTACTTACACGAATGGCATAGCAGTTCAAGTAGTCACCTCACCGCTGCCATTGCGCCGAGTGTTGTGGGTTTGAATCCGAGTCTGGATGTTCTTTGTGTTGTGAATGTTGTATAGTCCCCCGCGACACAGAAACTATTCTGAAATAGCCATTTGTGGATCACACAAATATTTGTCCCGTGTGGGAATCGAACCCAACACTCGTCGCATTAGCAGTGGCTGGGCAACCACTTAAAATACTACGCCTTCACCAAATTGTCATGGGATAGGTTCCACGCTTGACAAATACATTTCTTTGTTCAATTGATCTTATCAATACTATACCTGCAGTAAATAAGACTAAAGTACGAAGTAACGTCATTGATTGCAGTTGTAAACCCATACATACTCAACGCAACCAACAACGCAGGAATCATGATATAAATCTACTATAAAATTACTTCATTTAAATATTTCATCAAGATAACTTGTGTACCAGTTAGTACAGTGTCTGCGGAATCAAAACAGTACGTTAAGCATTTTCCGCTTTCTGCCTCCCAACCGCTCTCTCCGCTGTGCCTGTTACTCTTGTTTTTGTTACATTTTAATATAGAAAAGCCATACTTTGTTTAAATCAACATGAATATCTTAACTAATATGTAATATCAATTCCAACTAAATAATTACCGGCGTTGACCAACGGAATCTTATTTGATCCAATATTATGCCTACTAAATGACATATCATTATCCTAACTAATATTATAAATGCGAATGAGAGTTTGATTGTTTGTTACGCTTTCACGCCGTAACTACTCAACCAATCATCGTGAAATTATACTTACACGTTGTTGCCCTAACAACAGAATAGGACAATATACCGAATATCGATCAATACAGCCAGTCTTAACAGTAACTAACCATTAGCGTAGAAGGTTTTATTGTGCGCAAACACAAGTGCATTCACTATTCTCTAACTCTCATAGTCCGATGGGACGGCAATCCTACGATTGGAGCAAGATCAGCCATCATCATCATCATATTATTATTAACTAATATTATAAATGCGAATGTGAGTTTCTTTGTTTGGCTGTTACCTACGCTTCCACACTTTAACTACTCGACTGTAAATCATGAAATTTTGCGTAATACACCTTGTCAGGGATACAGCAAAGGACATAGAGTACATTTCATCCAGAAAACTTCCTGGTATCAATGCTTTTTTACGTTGTGCACTAGGGCATTTAATTACAAAATCTACATAGCCGCGGGCAAAATATAGATATAGTAGTATATTCAAACACTAAGCAACTGGCACAGACTATTTAATACTAATCTATAAGTAGTATTCCAACAATAAGCCTAATAAAGATCAAAATACGGCAGTTGACTCACATTATTAAACTCCTTAACATACATACATACTTACACGCCGAAAGGCCCGAAAGAATAGGCGATTTAAAAGAGTGGCCGTGAACCCAGCAACTAATTTAAATGTAAATTTAGGAAACTCAGTGGCTTCTACTCACATTTCGCCACCTATAGTTTAAAGTTCCACGTAATAGATAGCGGCATAATAGAGGGCTTATTGCCGTTAACGTGGCACAGTTCCAAGGGCGCAGTGGAGATATAGATTATAAATATAGCCGTTTTTTTATTTGAGTTTTTAGTATATAGTAGTCTAGATTCAGAAAATCGGATATCCCTCATCCCTGTGCTTCAGGAGACACTTAAATCTTGTGGCTGATCTTGCTCCAATCGTAGGATTGCCGTCCCATCGGACTATGAGAGTTAGAGAATAGTGAATGCACTTGTGTTTGCGCACAATAAAACCTTCTACGCTAATGGTTAGTTACTGTTAAGACTGGCTGTATTGATCGATATTCGGTATATTGTCCTATTCTGTTGTTAGGGCAACAACGTGTAAGTATAATTTCACGATGATTGGTTGAGTAGTTATGGCGTGAAAGCGTAACAAACAAACAAACTCTCATTCGCATTTATAATATGAGTTAGGATAATGATATGTCATTTAGTAGGCATAATATTGGATCGTGTTAAGATTCCGTTGGTCAACGCCGGTAATTATTTAGTTGGAATTGACCCAACGCCCTCTGACTGGTTAATGCTTTTCCATCTGTAGATAAATAGGAAATAATTAGTATACTCATACGACATAGACTACCGCCTGTTTATTTCTGAGTATGTAACACCCACATTACATTTTCTATGTATAATATGTATGTATTTACAAAAAAAAAGTATATATGTATGTTTATCCATTGTCTAGTACCCATAATACAAGCTCTGCTTAGTTTGGACTAGATAGTGTTGTGTGTATGTGGTAGAATATTATATTATTATTATTATTACATTGCGCCAGCTTCGTTTTAGATCGCTCGCAATAGAATCTAGAAAGCCTTTTGCCGTGCTGCTACCACTTTTTAATCTTTTAAATGCCGTACTTATAGAATACAAAGAATAGATTTAAATTATGCTTAGCCAATGTATTTACAGAAAATCCAATAACAAAACTCGGGAATCGAACACCAGATCGCTCGGAAATATAAGCAAAAATAGTACTACTAAGTGATTGCCACGACACTGCCAGTGCGCTGAATGTTTTCAGTTTAAACCTCACATGGGGCAAAAATTTGTGAAAACTTCTAATAATTGTGCTTGCTCTGAATGTTCTGTGGGCCCCTGAGTGCTTAGTGCGAGTTTGTTTTACGTTAATGGGATCGACACGTTTTTGACGTTCGTCGCTCTGATTGGCCCGCTCCAAGCTCTTAACCAATCATAGAGCCGAACGCGGTAAACGTTTCGATCACGTTATCGTAAAAGCAACTCGCACTAGGCACCCTGGACACAGAATAAAGATGACAGCTGCCTGTCATAAAAAAAACAGAATTAAGACTATTACCGCATAATTTTATTATCACAAAATTAATAGCGATTAGAATCGCAAGCAAAACCATCGCTTCATCTATAACTCGATTAACGTCATCGCAAATTCATAGACTAGAAAAAAAGTATGTACATACGTAATTATACAAACCATTACAAATTTCCGTGTTAAAAACTTTACACAGATATTTAATTAAGGACTGCGAACATCGTTTTTTTGTTTGGCTAATCAATTTGTTTACTTCGATAACAGCCCATGGTTATATTTATTAGATTTATTATCCATCATAATTCATAATATCTATGGATCAAAAAAGTTTGGCGTCGTCAATTTAGATCTTACTAATTGAATAGCGTTAGGAATATTAGGTATTCCTAACGCTATTCAATTAGTAAGATCTAAATCTAGTATGTGGTATAATAACCACCTAATAAAAGTATATCTTAAAATAGACGGCATATACTAAAATATTAAGCGGTGGTACTCTAATGGAATAAGCATTGGACTTGCGATCGAGGGGTTGTGGGTTCGAATCCCATTTATTGCACTACCGGCGTGAAGCACTTCTTATACCTACGAGAATTCTAGCTTAATTGGAGGGGTAACAAGAATAAACTAGTATTCTTGTTACCCCTCCAATTAAGCTAGAATTCTCTAGAATTCTAATTTGAAACACAAATTGTTAGTAACCTCTTTTATATAGATATAGAATAGTATGTACCTATAACACATTCGTTTTGTTATGACACCAACTACTAAAAAAGCTGACGGCTACACAGATTCTTATTAAATATTTATTTTTTAAAAAGACGACTCTCGCTTTATGCATATCTCCTGTCGCGGTATCATACAGACTCGAAACAATTGTTTAACCATCACACAATTGGATTTGAACCCATACCACGCGAGGCGCATTAGCAATGGCGAGACGACAACTTAAACCTCAACGCCATTCGTGAAATCTATTATAAATATACATATACACAATGGCCCAATTGAGAGTAACATACTCCCAACTAATTTTCACACACGTTTACTTCGAAATATATGTAAATTCAAACCACTCAGAAACACGCGTTTCTATTAAAAAAGAACATAAACTTATTCAAAGTCTTGTAGTAATCCCATATATTACGTATTCAGACAGTTTGACATCTCGGATGTCGAAAAAACGCCAAACATAACGTTAATATTTAGAAATATTAATTATTGCTAATAGTACGTTCATGCTTATTGTGAACCGTGAAGACCCGTTCATGAGAAGTCGGTACTGTTTCTGAGTTACAACATGGGTTAAGGTAATTTTTTATATAACTCCTATGATAGGCAGATTGAGAGGCAGCAATAGCCTATTGGGAAACCGTTGGACTGCCACACAGAGGTCTCGAGTTCGACCCCAAAGCGCACATCTCTGACTTCGCAAAATTATGTGCGTATTAAATAGTTAATCATCGCTTTAACGGTGGAGGAAACCATCGTGAGAAAACTTGCATATCTGAGAGGTTTCCATGTTTTCAAAGATATGTGAAGTCTGCTAACCTGCGCTAGGCCAGCTTGGTGTACTATGGCTTAACCCTTCTTACACTGAGATGAGGCCCGTGCGCAGCAATGGGACAGTTTAATACAGCGCTGATATTATCATGCCTGGCAGATTCGCAGAAGGCTTAACGGACACAAAGATCATCCAAAGTGCATGATCCATTGTCATGTTTGCACTGATGTCGTAGCAGTTTAGGTGTTTTTTATTTTGCTCGTTCTAGTGACCACACTCCGCCTGATGGTAAGCAGTCGTATGGTCTTAGAGCAGTGGCCTCCACATCGTCATAGCTTCTCATAGCAGCCAAGTCGATATTATGGTCTCTACTTTGACGGCCTGAGAAAGTGCTTTTTCACGCCCCGCTTAAAGGACCCAGGACTGAAGGAAGAAGGAAACACGTGCCTTGGCAAAGAATTCCATGCCTTGATCGTTCGGCAGAGGTATGAGGACCCAAACTTGTTGGTACGCATTCTAGTCGACTCCACCGTGCAAGGATGACATCTGAACCCAGCACGCTTTGTTCTGGATAGGAAAGGGGAGGGCGGGATAAGGTGGAGTAACTCTTCAGAGCACTCCCCGTGGTATATTCTGTAGAAACATACCAATGAGGCAATGTCCCTACGGAGTTGCAGAGGTTCCAGCGGTTGCCTTGCCAGTGCCAGTACGCCGAGTGCTATGGGTTCGATTCCCACGTGGTATAATTTTCTTTTTTTAAGATCCGCGTTTGGCTGTTCCGAGTCTAGATGTACTTTGTGTCTGGTGTACTAATATTTGTAAAACCTCTAGACACAGCAAATGTATATTTATAAAGAAGTAAAATTAAAGAAAGCAGTGTGCAAATGAGGGGTCTGGCATACCCCGCCTGCACTCTGCATTTCTTTTTTCTTTTTTGGTCGTAGTACTTAGAAGTCTGTAGTTTCTGCCTACCAGAAGAGAACCAGAAAGCGGTCGTGAGGCTATGTAAGTATGTGTATAGATAATATTTTTCTCTTGCCATTGCTGAGGTCAATACAGGTCAATAAACCGACGAAGAGAATTTACTCAATAAATGTTTTACAACAGAACTCGAAGAGGTAACCCTTCAGTCATATAATTATAACTAATATAATATTATAGCGTTTTATTAGAGTCGTAGTAGAATCAACTGTGTCTAGAATTAAAATAATAGCGAATTTACAACTACAGATTACAGATAAGTATAAATTACTGGAACTGATAGTGTGGGCAAAATACGTTGCTTTTGTTCAGCAGTACCTAAACATTAAAAGACTCAAATTTTGAATATGTATTCTCAATTAACGTATGTGCAATGTAATGATTTTCTTAAAAAAGACTACTTCATTACTAGGAATACCTTCTGTGTAACGCGGGCGTTTACAAACATTCAAACAACAGACACAAAGAGCACCCAGACACGAAACAACCGTTTGTCAATCTTACAATTGTTTGTTCTGTATGGGAATCAAACCCACAATACTCGACGCAGTAGAAATAGCGAGGCGTCAACTTAAAAATCCGCGCAAATATATGTATCTACACTAATATTTATATTTTCAAAGAAAACTCAAAAACTAGAGAAGCAATTTAAAAACATTTTCACCAGTAGAATGCTACTTTATCTAGCAGTAACATAAGCTATATTAAAACATCACGCTACGAGCTGTTGCTCCTGTTGGAGCGAAGCAGTAATCATAAGCTTAGCGGACAGCAGTAACAAATAAACAAACAGCTAGTTTCCAAAGCCCAACAATAGAACAGAGGGGCATTACCATTTACAATACAGCTTTCAAAATGGCTACGCTTTAACAGGCTGTTAACCAATAGGCTACAGATAAT
Source organism: Catocala nupta (assembly GCA_963675205.1). Classification (NCBI taxonomy): domain Eukaryota; kingdom Metazoa; phylum Arthropoda; class Insecta; order Lepidoptera; family Erebidae; genus Catocala; species Catocala nupta. The sequence goes on from OY776103.1 coordinate 1,506,783, forward strand.
AAATGCTGCCGATGACACAGGAAGCCACGCCTTTATCACAACAGCTATCTGTGGTACACAGAGACAAAACTTAAGTATTTTACACATTACTGCGAAATATGCGACAACTTACGTAATGTTTGAACATATAACTAAACGTAATATTATTTTACTTGTCGGCCTTGTTGGCGTAGGGGTTAGTGTAACCGACTGCACGCCTGAGGGCGCGGGTTCGATTCCCGCACAAGTCAAACATTTATGTGCATGAACATGGATGTTTGACTTGGTCTGGGTGTTTCTATGTATAATATGTACGTATTTACAAAAAAATAAAGTATATATGTATGTTTATTCATTGTCTAGTACCCATAGTACAAGCTCTCCTTAGTTTGGGCTAGATGGTGTTGTGTGTATGTGATAGAATATATTATTAGAATATTATATATTATTATTCTAGATTATGACCGCGGCTTCGCTCGTTTTTCTAAGTTCTATCCCATCTTATTATATTCTATCCCTCGGAAATAGTTTTTTATCCCGACATGTATGCGAAATTTAATGATGATCGATCGATGTCGAGTAGTTAAGGCATGAAAGCGTAACAAACAAACACACATTCGCATTTATAATACACTAGCTATGCCCGCGGTTTCTATCGCGTTTATGGTTACTGCGCCGCCCCCGTAGGTCGAGGCGAGATGTTATATAGCCTATAGCCTTCCTCGATAAATAGGCTATCCAACACTAAAGGAATTATTCAATTCGAACCAGTAGTTTTTGAGATTAGCGCGTTCAATCAAACAAACAAACTCTTCAGCTTTATAATATTAGTATATTTATTAGTTAGGATCCGGATACTAAGTATTTTAACTACCTATCATATTAAGCCTTTAGTAAGATATTTTTAGAATAAGGTATTCTGATTATAAACTGTGATGTATAAGCAACAGCTTGTCAATACGAAACAAGTGCGTGTCAGGTTACTTTCGGCTGCGCCCGCGCATTTATTGTTAGAATACATCCTGTGAGAAAGGATGTTGCACAATGCGTGTGATCGGTGTATCACTGGCACCTACATAACCAGATCTGAACAACAACTATCTTATGGTCATGGTCATAGCGCAGCGATAGTGAGTACGACTGTTGACCGTGTGGCCTTAGGTTTGATTTCGGAGCTAGACAAAGATTTAAGGATGTTTGTTTAAATCATATTGGACAAAGTTTTATTGAGGTTTTCTTGCATGAAATTATTAGTGGTAGAAAGAAAGAAAGAAATATTTTATTTTAAGGAAGCATTGCAACACACAATCAAAACTATTATAATACAAAATTAGTGCGTAACAGTAATGAATGCATTTATAAATTCATAATAATAAAAATAAAACTTATATACATTATTATATATATTAATTACACAAATATATTTTATATTATATATAATATAAAATACACATTTATACATTGAGTCCTTGCTGTTCAATGAGCGTCACAGTGTTCATTGAAAAGAAAAGTTGCTCAGGATAATGCCGCACCGCTCGCTGTACAGTACAGCGCTTATTTTCAGCAACACCTCGATAGTGATTATGAGCGTCTAGTACAGTACAAATTAATACTATTAAACTACAAAAATAAAGAACAGAATTTTTGATTATTACAGATAAAAAGGAACACAGATTACAGATAAACTAAATAAATATAAATGTAAATTTTTTATAACTACAGATAATAGAAAGATTTTAGAAAGATTTTTACTAATGTAGATAAAACTATAGATGAAACAAATATGAGTAAGATTTAAATACGTGGTGATTTAATAGGCGATGAAATTATGAGTCTATTTGTCGATTTAATAAATATTTTTACAATTTATCTTAAATATTAAGTTTGTATTAAATTTTCGCATTGGTGGAGGCAAGTCATTCCAACATTTCGTGTCTGTAACTGTGTTTGGAAGGCATTATTGCCTACCTAACACAGTTCCAAACAGTTCCATTATAGCTCACTACGTGGGACCAAATAGGTACCATAGCTGACCAGTATGGGAGTAATGCACCTACAGATATTGGCAAGAGGCTATGTATGTATAATTATAGTCTTTTGTCTGAATATTTCAAAGGTATATCGCTCCCATATTTTACCAACTACCGTTATGTCTCACAGAGTAGATTAGAAGCCTTTTAGTGTCTACTGACATTGTCAAACACTGTGCTACTGAATTTCATGAGCAAAGCCAATTACACTTTGCCTGCTCTGGGCAATGAACGCTGACTCTGACGCTATCAATCTATTATTAATATACCCACATCAAATAACTATTATGTTTGATGCCTCGTGGATCTAGACAGGTACTAGTGTATACGACTGCGGATCAAGAGGGTTCGAATCCCGAGTCGAGACCCAGTCGGGTGTTATAATTTTCCGTTATGAAATTCTTAGTATCAGTCGTAAGTTACGAAATTGACGTTTCACCCCCATGCCCCATTAAGCCATAAAACCATTGGTCCTACGTCTAATCTCTATCCGGTCGTGTTGGATTGCCGTCTTTAATTAGTAAAATTCAATAGTAGTAGTAGTGTAATAGTTTCAAAAATATGTAATACAGTGATAAATAAACAACGCGATAAAACCCGTATATAGTAGTTTAATTTCAATGAATAACATTCGCGTAAACAGAAGACAATATTATGTAAAATATGTCAGGTTTCTATTAAGATTGGCCGCTACAAAACCATGAACTTTAATATTAATTTTGGCCTTTCCAATACAAAGTTTTTACATCCATTCATTGCATATTATAGCCAACTACAACGTGGTTTAATAATAACATATGTTCATAAAAACTAGTTGCGATGTGAAAATTTTCCGTGACTATAAATAACACCTGTCGACGGCCTTCGTGTACGAACTACTGACCCCCGGCGTCAAGGCGTAATAGGATTAATGTTAGCTAACTCATACACTAACCATTAAAGCCTACTCTATGGTTTAAACTTTAAATTGCCGTGCTAGTTACTGTCCACGGCTTCGCACATAAAAAAGTTAAGATCGCGGACAGCACGATCTTTTAATAAGGTCTGTTAAAAAAATCTTTAGTGTTTGCTTTTACATCGCGTGCTCTATGATTTAAACTTTGAAATAACGTGCTAGTTACTGCCTGTGGCTTCGCACGTAAAAAAGATAAATTCGCGGACAGCGCCATCTTTTAATAAGTTCTGTTAATAAAATCCATAGCTTCCATAGCTCAGTAGCTTTTCCTTTACTAAACTGTGTATTAGTATTGTTACGTGCTGGGTTCGACGGATAAGAATATAAAACAATATTACCGACTAAAACGTTTTATTCTATCACACAATTAAATTTAAAACACTACAAACACTATACTACACTTTTCCACTGTAACTGCTTCAAACTCCGTAGTATTTTCGCTTCCGTTCGCTTCGATGAACACTTGATCGCTTATGATAGTAAACTGACTCGGCGGTGCGCGTGCGCTCTATTTATACGCGGGTAAAGCGCTTCTGGAGTTTTCCAGAAAACGTCACACACGGCACGCAACAGCGCGATGGTTCGAGAATGTGCCAGCGCTTTCTCCACTGAACTCGTACCGACAAATACGTAGTTCCGTAAGATGTCAATAGATGGTGCTGTAATAAATTATTATTAGAAACCGCCGACTCTTCCCCACAGTGCCGACAGAGGGCATTAGCCGTAACCATACATAAACACGCTAATTTACTATCTTTATAGGTATGCATATGTAATACCTAAACAATTTTAAAGACTATCCCACAAAAGTAGATTATCTTTTAGGAATTAAAAGAAGCCTTTGAAACTATAAAAGAGATCTATGCAAAATTTATGATGTCGCTCCGTTGCTCCATTTATAAAAACAAATCAGCTATCTATCACTGTCTATGAATTGAAACTAATTAATTATTATGTTTTATGTGCTTAAAGCTTATCTATGCTATCTATACTTTCATATTATATAAATTTAAATTACCACTCACTTAGAGAAATAGAAGTCATACAAGGGAGAGTCGTAGGAAATATAGCGTCGAAAAAAGTAAATATAGCGTCGTATCGTTTAGAAGACCCGGGAAAAACCTTCGGAAGGTCAGCTCTTGGTGGTGGTACCCCATCGAATCTCGGTAACGGTGATATCTACGGGATTAGCGAGTACGGGAGCAAACACAATCTTCCTAAAACCCTGGGAACTTGTAGAGGAGGGCCAAAAAAACATGGCTTCCATACAAAACAACATGGCCGCCATACAAACTTTGACTTCTAATATCTCCGAAACGGTTAGAGATAGGATAGGGGTGTGTTCGAACGAATGTCATAGAGGTAGACGAGATTTTTCCAGAAAAGGTCTTTTTCAAGGTCACCGGGGTCATCGGTGACTCTTTGGCTCTGTTTTGTTTCAAGGTCTCTGAATCCGATCAAAAATTAGTTTTTTCATTCCTTCCCGCCACGCGCAACCACGAGAAATACTAGTACTAATATTATAAAGCTAAAGAGTTTGGTTGTTTGTTTGTTTGTGTATTTGTTTGTTTGTTTGGTTGAACGCGCTAATATCAAGAACTACAGGTTCAAATTAAAACAATATTTTAGTGTTGAGTAGTCCATTTATCGAGGAAGGCTATAGGCTATATGTAATCACGCTACGACCATTAGGAGCAGCGCAGCAATGGAAAATGTTGAAAAAACGGGTACAAATCTTTTATATGAAGCAGACGAAGTTGCGCGGGTCTGCTAGTTTTGATATATAAACATATTATATTGATGCACGGATGGCGCAGTTGTTTAATGGTTGCATTGACACTTCTAGTGCACCAAGTTTTCTTAGTTCGACAATTAATTATACCGAGTCTAGGTCTTTTTTATGTCATACTAATGTCGTAAACTGCACCATGCTACAGGAATTATTCCTACTGCTAGAGTTACATTTATAACCTGTCAATTGTTGGAATACCAGAAATAATTGGAAACCCATTGTGTCTGGCCACCGATATGATGCTGTGACTTAATATGTAAAAGACAATATGTATTGTGTAGCATCGTATTTTCCGTATATAATATCCTCCAGACCGAATTACCCTAACTCTCATGATCCGATGGGATGGCAATCCGTCGCGACCGGAGAGAGATAGGACGCAGGACCAACGACTTTACGTGCTTTCTGAGGGTGTCTAACACCGCTAACTTCCTAACTCCGGATTACTATTGAGGTTTCTTATCAGGCAAACCCAATAACATTTTGTTGGCCTGACCCGGGGTTCGAACTGGAGACCTCATGCATAACAGGGGTATTCGCTATCGCTACACCTTGGAGGCAGTCATACATAAAGTGTTTAGTCTTGTGTGGGCACACGTGACTCATAAATTGGTCGCTGTGGTCGTCCGTACCGAGATAGTAGTCGGCCTCACTCTGAGGTTAAGTGTCGCCAGATTTTGGCTCGCCTTTAACTCACCTCATTTACATGTTTATAGCAACGTACTAACACTACACCTTGAGATGTTAAATAAACGTAATTTATTAATGTCTGTTAAATTCAATACATACATATATCGGTTTAAAAAGAACTAAGGCCTAGGGCAGTCTGTCTTACGCAAGCAGAAGGCCCCAGAATCACTACATATCATAAAACAAAGCCCCCTGCCACGTCTGTTCGTGATAAACTCAAAAACTACTGACCGGATATTCATGCGGTTTTCACCAACAGACAGAGTGATTCATAAGGAAGGTTTAGGTGTATAATTTGTTAAGGTTTTGTACTACCCGTGCAAAGCCGGGGCGGGTCGCTAGTAATGTATAAATGCCTGTCTGACAATACAATATATCATTTTAAAAAGAACAAGGGCCTATGGCAGGCTTGCCTTACGCATGTCTAAGGCCCCTGAACTAAGTATAATCTCTATTTCGCACGGACAGTCTTTATAAACATTGTAAAAACAGACACAAAGGATACAAAGACTTCGCTACATCCATACACAGTTTCACGCCTATAACCTTCACATAAATGTGGGCAAGATATTACCTTCAACTGGACAGTGCCAGGCTTCGTACTGCTGTTTGGAATTTCTTGACAGGCAACCTGAGAATCGAACCCGCGACCTCATACACATCTCATTCGCTATTGCTATGCCGAAACTAATAATTTCTAATATTATAAAGTAGAAACATTCGATTGTTTGTTTGTAAGGATTTAACTCAAAAACTAATTTTTATTTTAAACATTATATACAGTGACATAGACGATATTTTAATTTAAAAAAGTACTGTTCCTAACATAACCTGACTTAACCTACATTTTCGCGAACGAAGCCGCAGAAAAAAGCTAGTAGGTAATATAACCTATATAATATGTCACGTGTAGGGATCAAACTCGCTCTTAAACAATGTTAGTAGTAAAACGCTTTTGCTTCGACAGTATTTGCTCAAGTGTCTTCTCCAGTTGTTTAACAATGGGACCGTCTCGGCCGGGATCATAGCGGAATAACAAATTTTCACTGTGGGTGCGTGCCGGCCGGGGGCGTACCGGAATGGGACCCTAACGGGCGGACCCAATAAATCAAAATGTATGAGAAGCTACGCCAATAAAATCAAACATGTTAAGTTAGGTCAAAAACTATGACCCTTAGAACTGAGGCCTATAGGCAGGCACAGTTATAGGCTTCATGTTGTTACTGCAATTTGCCCAACAGAGAAGTGTGTTAGCACTTTGATCATCAATCGGGCCTGAGAATCTTAGGTTCTTTAATAATTTCAGCACTAAAATTGACTGTAGCAGATGCAAAATTAACACTTAAATACTCATTTGAAGTTATTAAGTACAAATGACGTAAATGATCCAGCAATGTCATTAAATGTGCTTACGTGAGGTGGTCACGACCGCGGATGCAATTTGTTTAATTAATCTGTTAATTATTGTAGTATTTAGTACAGATAACGAATAGTATTAGAGTTGTTATTATCAGCTGCAGTTGCACAGGCACTATAAAGTATAATATAATATTGTAATTCCTAAAAAGTTAAGCAAAATTTCAAACTTTATATTATACTAAATACCTACATAACTGCCTGCCAAAAGCAACCTAACCACTAGAACGTCAACGCTGCGAACTGTCGAACCACAGAAACGTTACGATGCAAATGTTAAATCTCGCGCTAGAAATCGCTCAGTATCTCTACCGCTAAAAACGTTTGTCAAAAGAAGATTATACGAGCTATATTAAAATAAAAAATACAGTAGTATAGCCTAATGTATAGACAATATGATTATTTAAAAGTATATGCTCCAAACTCAGTTCTTTATACTTAAAATATATGGAGAACTTTAGATAGTAGACATTTTCCCTCATATGCTGATATTATTGGTTTTTTGTAAAAATACAATGCAATCTATAACAGTTTTAACTATAGTGAAAGAAACTAGTCTATATTTCCATTAAAACGATACCAAAATATTTGTACTTGATGCATAATTACTATTTTTAATAAATAATACAAAAGAGGTCTGGTTTGTCCATTGCGTGAGAGCATTCTATTGACGTATGTATTTACTTAATTTGAATCTGCATATAATCACTGTGGGTTGTATTGGAAATATATATTATACTTAAACTAGATAGAATAATTAAACTAATGGCATTTATTCAATCACAAAATAAGTACCTATGTGTTCACTTAAATTTTATTAAAAAAATATGCAGCCATTTTGACATACGACGGACCATCTCCAATGTAATAAAACAATTTTTCAACCATGGCGCAAACAAAACTATGATTCTTTTACATCATAGACACGAGCAAATCTGTAGAAAAATCTTGATATAATACACTATACGATTTAAGTAATAAGGAAAAAGAACTTAGGACATAATTGCGGACAATCCTTAGCGCAACGGACACAAAATCACTCAACTTCAAACTGATGTATGAAAACAAATTAAAAATAAATGTACTGTTTGTACGTTTTAGCGCCATCTACGTTTAGTTCCACGTCTTAGATACCAGAGATATTGCGAAAAGGTGCTTTAATACAACCGTATAAAGCTAATTTTCATCACTGCCTATAGACGACACTCTAGTGTACCCAGACGTAAGATGACAAAAACTTTTCGACGACTGACGTTACAGTGGATTTAAAAAAATGACGATCGCATTTCGTATGTGTAAAGTAGCTATTTACGTTTGAATATGTTACTTTTATTACCTTATTTTCCAGCAATATTATACTAAAATAAATTAACAAAAATAATTTAATCATAGGTAATCGTTTCAAAATTCTCATGGCATTATAAAGTTATGGACGTATAACCGTATTATCAAGAGAATAGAGAATATTAATAATTACTAAATATATAAAACATAAATATTCAAGTGTTTAATAAAATTTCACAAGAAATAGAGGTCATAATAAATGTTAAGAAAGAACAAAGTCCTAATAAAGTTACAAGGCCTGCCATCTAGTGTCGACAGGCAACATTACGCAACCAGTGCACGTTGCAACTAGTTCATATAAAATCCAATAGATGGCACTACACACACGAATTACGTAATACCCTCTACTCATATATAGATGGCGTTTTAAACACAACTCCAATACTCATTAGCAGGAGAAAGGCATCCAATTTCTATTGAAGTAAACTGTAAAGCCGTTTATTGAATGAAGTATTTCAAACATCTGGGTTATTGGGCTTGCTCATCGACCTCTTGGTTGTACGCGAAAGTGGCTCTTACATCATTGGACAGGTCAGAATCTCATAACGCTTGCATCATTGGGAGGAAGTTATATGAGGCTGTACGTGTTTATTCTGGCCGTGTTGCTTTATAAACCCGTTATAATATTACAGCTACGTGATCCGAGAGCCATTGTGAAGTGGACAGGTGGTCGTATGGTCGTGGTCGCTGACGGATTGTCCGTAATGGATAAGTCAGGGCCAAATTAAGTGTGTCGTACCTGCCACACCAACATTTTTGAGTTTACATCACTGATGACATTATAATACACTGTCCACATTGTTACGCTATTGTGCACATTTCAGTTGCATGATATAATATCACCGTAAACCAACACCTGTTGATAAACGTTAATAAAAATAGAGATATATTTTGTTCCAATAACCGTCGTCATCCTTTAAGGTCTATAAAGATACGTAAGGGAAGTCGGTACTCACCCCGTAGTCCAACTAAACATCTGCTTCACCCTCTCCGACCGTAATTCTGTCGGGTTCGACATTTTTCTGTAACAAACAAAACAACGATTTAATCATTCTTGTAGATGTGTATCAATAAGAAAAACATGTTGATAATAAAAACATTTCATTTTTAAAGATCTCTATTATTTCAGTTTATAAATTCCTAGTATTTGATTGCACACATGGCGTAACGGTTTAAGTGGTTGTCTCGCTATTCCCACTGCACCGAGTGTTGTGGATTCGATCCCCACACGAGACGAAAATTTGTCTAATCCACAAATAGTTGTGCCGAGTCTGGGTGATCTTCGTCCTATTGTTTGAATGTTTGTATAGTCTCTCCGCGGCACATGAATTATTCCTAGTACCTACAAGTGTTTTCCTTTATATTAAACTATAATATAATTATTTGTTCCTTTTAAACTGTCCAGCTAAGCTAGGCTTCGTGTTAGCAGTAGGTTCACAGTGTAGTAAAATTGGCTAGGTACCAGCCCACGACCTCTTCCTTACAACAAAACCTTAACAATTATTATTTGATTAAAGGTTTGCCACCATGCTGTGGACTGCGACGTTCAGATGTAACGTCGCGGTGCCATATTTATAATATATTCTAAGGCGTAGCTAACACATAAGAGACAACAACTAGGACGGAACTAGAACTCGGCAAAGATGGGCAGCTCGGATGATGCAATATATCTATGTGGTCATCTCGCAAGCCACACCAAGCGTTTTGGTCAATTTTCATACGGGAAAACAGATTATGTGATGTATCTATAGCTGTATGTAGTCTGGATATTCTAAGTGTTCGTTGTTTTAATGCTTACATACATATACCTTCGTGATTCAAGAGTTATTCTTATTGCTGACTGTAAGAAAGATAAGAAAATGTATTTACATACATAACTTTTAGTTATTTTAATATATTGCAAAAACACACACACAACCCCTATAGTACAATACTTTTGGATTTTATTTGAATGTATTATAATAGCTTAAGAGACCACACACACCTCTTTCAAATGTATTAAGGCTAGAGGGACTTGTCAGCTGATTCACATACCTTCTGATTGTTATTCTAGGCCCTAATAGGAGGAGTGTTGTCGCATAACAATAAAACAAATGAAATGAAACAACGTAGTTTATCTACTAATACCAAACCTACACGTACACACGGCTACACATTAAGTTAGACACTCTATATACGCATAACTACGCTACATACAAAATAGAGAATTGTCGGAAAGGGACAGTGCATAGTGGTGTCGATGTAATGGTAAGGATAGAGCGGCGCGTCCCGTTCAGCGTGAATGAGACAAAATAACAAAAATATAACACACTCTCTCGCACGATTTGCAGCGTTCAACTTCTAATAGTTCAAAGTCCAAACAGTCTAGGTTGATGTGTCGCTGTGTGTACATAACCAATACCTAAATATCCTCAGAGATATTTAGCTATTGGTTGTGACGTACGTGTAGGTTTGGGTCTACAGCTTCAGAGCTGTAGACACAGACATATCATGCCTACATTTCGTTAGATACTTAGCAGTGTTTCAAGATAAGCAATAGAGAGCAAGCCTATTGCCGTCCAACGTGTATTCTTAGTTAAATCGGCTCTGTGTTGCTGCTGAGTATTTCCTGACAGAAATACTCTTCCAGGGATTGAGCTCAGATCTATACCATCGCCAGCAAACTTATGCCACAGGTTTAACGAGGCGTTCTTTCTATATACACTTATACATTTCTATCTACCTCTACTAAAATATACAGGCGTGTGTTTGCAATGCTATTTGTCAAAAGATAGTAATAGCTCTTATCTATTAGTAATATGTTGTGTTAATAACAGGGGCATAGTATGAGTGACAACCGCCTGGGGTGGAAGAAAATTTTGCCCCCCTCTTATCTCCTATTTCAATTTAAACGACTATAATATACAATAATTCTAAAGAACTTTTCGGCAAGAATAGACATCATTAATGTGTATTGTACATCTGCCCATTCTTCTTGTTCGTTGTGAAACGGTTGAAATATTTACAAGATATTAATTTTTATTATGAAATTTTGCCGTCCTCTAAAAGTGCCACCCGGGGCGGGCCGCCCCTGCCACCCCTACTACGCTACGCTACTAGTTAATAAGCAATACAAACATAAGGCCATTTTCACTTGGATTTCTTTTTGCCTCTAACAAAACATTGAAATCACAACCATTCTTCTCTTACAACAATCTCGAAAAACACTCATTCGTAAGTACTAAACATACGTTTTTTATATCAAGTAAATACAATAATGGGTATATTCACATACAGCCATTATGTACTCATGCTAAATTATTTATTATTTACTAAACCTTGACGTGACCAGCAATCAAATTGGCTATTTACCATACAAAATATAAAATGAACTTTATTCATAAAAACATACAGTTCCAATTTGATTGATGATTTTAGAAATATCAATGATTGGTGACAACGAAATTTAAACTTTTAATACTTGAAACTAGAATTGATTTTTATTAAATAGCAATATACATTAAACGGGTTTGATTTGATTAAATTTTTGAAATCATAACTATAACCTTGCGGCTTACACAAGATCACTTCTGGAACGAATAATATGCTATTAATTTAATAAATACTCATAACTACTTGGAACTCCTCTTTAAGTCACAGATTTTTGTAAGACACGCAGCCTACGAAAAGAATTTAAATTATGAATCAATATAAATAATATAGCGGTTTGAAATGATATCATTAAAACCAAATGACAGGTTCAATTCTTAAAAAATTACAATGTAATTGAGTATATAATATGTTAGATAAGATAATTCTATGGTTGATAGTTTTCGCCTAGACTCCAAAAGGGCGTGGAAAAGGCAGTAGTTCGAATTGGAGTTACTAGAATATGTAAGCACTTCGACTAGAAAATCGGGGGTAATACATCCGTTTTAAAAAAAATCACAGCCAAGCCCTTGCCCTATGCTCTGCACTCCTTTCTTCTTTTTATTGTTACTCTTTTTTGCACGATAATTATAAAGAGTGAATCATACCCACAGTAGCAAGCATCCATAGGTAACATAGTATTTTTTATTTCGACTTTGAAGTAATTTTGGTTAGTAGTAAAATTTACGCCTAACGCCATCTGTGACTAAGTAGTTGAACCTAATTAGTACTAACGAGTTTCAAAAGATGGCGTCAGTTAAGAAAGTAAAAATGTAGACAAAAGCAACACATTTTTAATATGATAGAAGAGATAAATTAAATTAAACGATGACATTTGTTCCGAACATTGATTAAGAGCAATAATATGATAATTCGTTTTATTTAACATATTTATACTTTTTATGCAGAAGAAAGAAGGAGGTTCTCATTTCGATGAGTATATACTTTTTCTTGCTGTTTACGCGATTGACTTGTACTCTGGTTATACATAATTATATAGAGGTATATAATATAATTATCTAAATATGGAAAAGTCTAGAAACTTCAAGGGACAATTGTCAATTAATAAATATAATCGTTTTATTTTATTACATCGCATGTGACAAGACATTTATATTTATTTAATTGTAGATGTTTCCTTATGACCTAAGCTAAAGTTATTTTAATAGATATGTTAACATACAGCTGCGACAATATACAAATATTTAATCTATGAAAATAGACGTGACAAGAAATAAAATTATTCTTATTTAATGGTAAAAGATGCAGTAGGCATCTTTTACCCTGTGGCATAAGCCTGTTTAAATTATTGCTGGTCGTGCGGTTCCCAGTTCCATTCTCGAGTTAAGGAAAGTATTATTAGAATTTTATTAGTAATTCTCAACACCTCGCTTCTTTTAAATAAAGATTACGACTAGATTTTGTTCACAGCTTAACTTGCGCTAATGTAGATTTTGTCAATTTTTTATCCGTCGAAAACAGTCCTTTTGCTTGGATGAAAGGTATCCTATGTCCTTTTATGTAACCTTGACAACGTGTATGCGAAATGTCCTGTCGCAGCGGTATTGAATGCGACTGCTGTGCATGAGGTCTCGGGTTCGAATCCCGGGTCGGGCCAACATAAAGTTATTGAGTTTTTCTATTAAGAAATCTCAATAGCAGCCCGGAGTTAGGAAGTTGGCGGTGTTAGACACCCCCGTGCCTCGGAAAGCACGTAAAGCCGTTGTTCCTGCGCCTGATCTCTCTCCGGTCGTGTCGGATTACCGTCCCATCGGATCATGAGAATTAGGGAACAGAGAGTGCACTTGTGTTTGCGCACACGCTTGTGCACTATAATATCTCCTGCGCAGATGGCCAGTCTCCGTTAAGATTGGCCGCCGTGACCGAAATTCGGTCTGGAGGACATCATTATTATTATTAGTAAGGATTAGGATTTAAACGCAGTCAGCACTCATAACCATAGATATAAATCATATACAGGGTGTCCGGTAATAATGGATAACCTTGAAATGTCTTATAAGTAGTAGAACTGAAGGCAGTTGAGAAAAATTAAAAAATAATAATAATTTTTTTAGACAGTAAGTAAAGGACAGTAAATTTGCGTCGAGCTATTTGCCTAGCAAATCTGACATCTTCGTGAAGAATATATTTTAACGAGCATTGACTATAGCGTTCGCTACAATGATCGTGAATTCTTGTTACGATGTTTGGCTCCGAGCTTGGCTCTGTTCGTTATTCAGTTCGACAATTTACAAACGGCGAATGCTCAATGTTCTGTTACAAGTCTTTTAGCACCATTAAACGTAGTAAGGTTCATCTATGATTAAACTTTGCTTCTGTCTGACCGTCTTGGTAATAAGCATTATGTAACTAAGTAAGTTAATCCATTAGACACACCGTTTCCGTAAATCAAGGAATAACAGCAGCAATTGTATCTTCATTATTAAAAACGTTGAGGAAATGTTCACTCGGTAATTTAAATATTGCATTATCGATCTACGTAATACAGTCTTATTGCCATTCATGTGTAACTAGACTAGGAATTGCCGCGTGAAATTACATTTTTTGACTATGGATGAAAAAGCGCGGAAACATTATCGCCTGCCTTTTTTAAGTATAGCAACACTTTATAAACATACGCCTAACATACGTAGCTACTTATATCAAGAAATTCACACGTCTAAAAGGGTAAGCAAAGATGTTTCAGATCAACATTTAAAAGCATTAACGGCTTTTTATACCAGGCATAGTTCTAGACAACATCTTGTTAACAAAACCCAAGTCTGGCCCAGGAATGAAATCAAAGGCCTTATGCACAGCTGTTGCATCAATAACGCTGCGTGAAAAGGCCGTCAATAAACAACATTTGTTTTTTAGAATATACTCGTAGCAACACTTAATGAGCACGTCATTAAATTGCCACGTCCAACGTCAATCCTCATTGAAATTAACGTACTTTCAGTTCTATATTCAGAATTATTTATTTACCAATGGACATTTAATTTAAATACAAAACACCAAACTGTATTTAAAATTAGTAACAAGCGAGACAGCAATAGTCTTACACTACTCTCTATATTTGTTAATTATCTAATGACTTCATTTCCTCTCCTACATGACACACACATCGGAACTAATCTTTGGAGAAAACAGATACTTACATACATTTACATACACACAGCACATTGCTACGTATAGACTTGGATTGTAGATGTGAATAATATGTTAATACATAAATATATAGAGCCATAGCTTTTACTCGCGGTTTCACTCGCATAAATTATATTTGCTCGTGAGGTTATGTTAGTAAAGATACTTTTTTAAATTAATATATAGCCTCGTGGGAAACCGTTGAGCTGCCACGCAGAGGTCTCGAGGTGCGCATCTCTGACTTTTCGAAGTTATGTGCGTATTAAATAGTTAATTATCGCTCGCTTTAACAGTGAAGGAAAAACATCGTGAGGAAACCTGCATGGTTGAGAGTTCTCCATAATGTTCTCGAACATATGTGAAGTCTGCCAATCCGCACTAAGCCAGCGGGGTGGACTATGGCCTAACCCTTCTCACACTGAGAAGAGGCCCGTGCCCAGCACTGGGACAGTTTAATACAGGGCTGATATTATTATATAGCCTATGTTACTCGCTGATAATTTTATAAAAGCTTTCTAATGGCGAAAGAATTTTTAAATCGGTTGTTTATTTTTTAGTTAAATCCTTACAAACAAACAAAAAATCAAACTTTCCTCTTTATAATATTAGTATATATAGACTAGTTACCCTATTCTTAGTTGTAACTTACTACTCGTATACACATTGAACAGTTTGATAGCTTAAGTTTCATCTTAAAATCTCGAAACAATTCATCTAATTTTAATAATTTAAACTAGAGATATTGATCTTGTTATCTATTTCTAATAATTAATGAGCGTTGTCATTTATTATAACCTCTAGCGTCGACTCCATGAAGCCTGGGGAAGCCCGAGGCCGCCTCATAGTATTCGGTAGGGCTGAACCACCAAAAATATTTTGTATTCTTGGCTAATTGTCAATAAATATGACAATGAATAATGACGAAAGGAAACATTTGACAATTTTCGTTTCCAGAGTAAATTATAGTTACTTAACTATTATTTTAATAGCTTTTGCTGGCTTTGCTCTCTCGGAAACAGAACTTTTCCCTGATGATAGGTACCCTATGCCCTTTTCTGTACCCCTGACAACGTGTCTGTGAAATTTCATGATGATAGGTCAAGTAGTTACGGCGTGCAAGAGTAACAAACAAACCAACCTACATTCGCATTTATAATATTAGTTATGATGTTAAGATGTATGTATGTGTATACTTGTTTGTAACAAGCATCGTAAAACTAAGACGGGACTAGAACTCGGCAGAGTGTGTTAGTTTATTTGTTAGGATATTAAATCCCCAATATTTTGATTAATTCGACATCCCTGCTAATAAAACATAAAGAAAATCTCGTACAAAGTACACGAACATACCTCCTAATGCCTACAATAGTACTCAAGTTTGCTCATACTAAGATAGAATAAACTAAGTGTATTGATTCTTAGTAAACAGCGGTCATCAGGTTACGACGCTAATTTACAAACGCAATTTACATATTATAGGTGGGGACCCTGACAATAGTAATTGTTGGGAAAAATACGGCAATTATTACTAACACGATATATATGTGTTTAGTTTTATAGACGCAGCTGTGTAGGATATAAAAACTCTCGACTCTGTTGCTACATGAATCGAGAAAAATATTGCTGCAGGAAAAGGAGTTTTTTTACCTACTTATTTCTTATTATGATTTATAGCTCTCATATTATCTACATTGTCAATTATTACTGCACTAATATTGAGCATAATCCTAACTCATATTATAAATTCGAATGTGGGTTTGTTTGTTGCGCTTACAAGCCTTAACTACTCGACTGATTATCATGAAATTTCGCATACACGTTGTCATGGATACAGAAAAGGATACAGTATCAGTACATTTTTACTTTTTAAAAAATACCATTACTGGCATTATTTTTAACGTGGGGGAATGCATTGACCCACTCCCCTCCACGGGGGCGGGCGGAGGGGTTATGTCAGACTCACCGGGATAAAAGAGAAAGATGGAAAAGATTATAGTAATGGACCTCCCGGAATACCGACTAAACCAACCACGATGTTCCTCGACAATAAATAAAATATCGACGGGATCGCGCGAATAACTTGCACATACGGTCGCGACCCCGCCGAGGTTTCAGCCCGAGGTCAAACCTCAGGGTGGCTGGAGGTCAGGAGGCTGTTTAATAATTCTTATAATATAAACATTATAATGTCAATTATCAATTATTACTACGCTAATATTGTGCATAATCCATAATGATCTCGAACTTCGAAGATATTTGAAGTCTGCCAATACGCACTAGACCAGAGTGTTTGTCTATGTCTTAAACTCTTCTCACACTGAGAAGAGGCGCGTGCTCAGCAGTGTGACCGTTTATACACAGGCCTTATTTATAATTATTAAAAAATAAAACATGTAAATATTACAAAAATGTCTTAATTTTCTTTTTTCCATACAGACCATTTATAAAGTCAGAAAGAAAGTTGATTCATTTGCTTCTCCTTTCTCGATGTAAGAAAATGTTGTTGTCCTTCTATTCCGTCAAACGGCGGATATTTCATTTCCTTGTTCTTTCTTTACAGTTAAAGAAAAGGTTATTTAGATCCTTATTACTTGAGAAACATATTTTTGTCGTAATTTACTTATGACGTCGACGTTTCTTTTGACGTCATAAGGCTTTCCTTATATGAAACTTCTTTCAAGCAGGCACCAGTCTGCTTTGGCAAGAGCAACCTCGTCGAAGCTTCAAGTGTTTCATATCAAGGTATGTAACTAATGAGCATGATCACGTTAATTCCCATTTCTTTCTAATCTGCTGGGGTGCCCAAAGTGTCGATACCTGCACTCATTACGGGAACTCCGTAGCTACTGTCAAGCGGGTGAAATTCTGGATCGAAACATTATAGGAAAAGTACCATCGATACAAATATCGACGTATGTAAAGTATAAGGTAAACTGCACTGTTGCGTTTCGTAAGGTGAGCGAGAGCGCGAACACCCAATCATCCAATCGGATTTTTCCTTCTTTTACCTCCTGTTCTCCGTATCTATCACATAGGCTACAGATACTCCCTACCATAAGACAGACCGTGTGTTTGTTTTCTACCTTTGTGGTTGCAGTCAGTGATTTGGTTGCGTATCTTTAAAGTTGCTTTTGTGATGACAAGAATAAAAGAAAGAAATAGAGCCATATTCAGCGGCGGTTCTTCGTCTGTCACTAACAGCAATAAAACAAAACGAAAATAAGGCTTCAACGGCCCAAGAAGCAGTCATTGCACTATTTAATAATCTAAAAATATAGTGGAATATTATACACAAACGAGATTTTAATGACCTTAAAATATGCATCGTATAAGTAATAAAATTGTTCGACGCGAGACTGGATATGTCCAATAAAAAATACGTGAGTTGTCATTAATCCGATGGCCCTTCCTGACGTCATGCTAGAGAGAGACGGCGATAGATAATGAGGTAACATTCCAGAATGAACCGGTTATCATCCAGTCACTGACCCTTCATTAGATTGGTAAGATCAATAAAAAAATATGGAAGAAGAGAAAAGTCGGATGTCTATTTTTGATAAATATTTACGAACTTCATAATAAATATGTATAGCATATGCATCGTTGATTCTGTGGCATATATTGCTTTTATCTACGTCAATAATTGAAAGCTGAGTTTTGAATTTAATTCGCGAGTCGAGTACAGTGTTCAACTCCGACTACATATATTTATTGAAAAACAACTGTTCTTTAGAAACTCTATATTTACCACATAAACTTTACAAACATTGAAACAACTGACATAAAGAACACCAAGGATCAGAACAACAATTTTTGTATCACAATTTTTGCCCCGTGTGATGATTGAACCCACTATACAGCACACTAACATTGCCACCAATCCTTGTTTTAACCATTTCACATAATATGCAGCGGCCTCAATCCCCTCTTCAAAACACATTTCCAAATGCCGTAGCGTTTCTAAAAATCGAACTTAAGACCTCATAGCCACAAGCACAAACACGCCACAGAACTGACAATGCAATCAATATAATTCGATTGCAAAACAACGCAATTTGGTGCACATCCTTTAATCATATTACGCGCAAATATAGCACATCCCGATACACTTATATGTTGCCCAACCCGCCATTAGGCATGCACATTAAACATCATCATTTACTTTGCTATTGTATAGCGCAAATAACTTTCTGTAGCCTTGTGATGGGGCCGGGAATTTCTGCTTACATATCACGATTCACGACAGATATTTGCGTAGTGAATGCGACTGCTGTGCATGAGGTTTCAGGTTTGAATCCCGAGTTGGGCCAACAAAAAAGTAATATGGTATTTTTCTGTTAAGAAATCTCAATACCAGCCAGGCGTTAGGAAGTTGGCGGGTTTACCCCCGTGCCTCGGAAAGCACGTTAGGCTGTTGGTCCTGCGCCTGATCTCTCTCCGGTCGTGTCGGATTACCGTCCCATCGGATCATGTTCGTTAGGGAACAGAGATTACGCACATACTTGTGCATTATAATATCTTCTGCGCAGATAGCCAGTCACCGTTAAAACAGCCGCCGTAGCCGAAATTCGGTCTGAAGGACATTATTATTATACTAAAAATATCGACCCTGTATTAAACTGCACAACTGCTGCGCACGGGCTTCTTCTCAGTGTCAAAAACGTTACGCCATAGTCCACCACGCTGGCCAAATACAGGTTGACAGACTTCACATAATATATCTTCGAGAACATTACGGAGAACTGTCGGACATGCAGGTTTCTTTACGATGTTTTCAATTGCCGTTAAAGCGCCCATTTAATACTCACATAACTTTGAAAAGTCAATGATAGGGATCGAACCCGAGACCTTTCCGTGGTAGTCCAACGGTCTCCAAGGCTATTGCTGCTTATTATACGCATACATATTATATGCGGAAAACTGTATCCTAACTTGGGCATGTTTTAAATGAAAGATCGAAATGAAAGTATATAAGGCATCTTTTATTTTTTTTTTGTGGAGGTGCCAGTCATTTCATTCCGGCGACACTTCGACCCAGTGGGATCTTTTGTGTCGACTTCCCTAATAACGACTGCCATAGATGTTCATGACAGCCGTGACCGACGGCTTAACGTGCTCTCCGAAGCACGCAGCAGGCGGTAATTGACAATAAATACGCACATAATTTCGAAAAGTCATATAACTTCCGAAAGTCAGAGGCGCGCGACGTGGATTCGAACCCGAGACCCTCTGCATTGCAGTCTGTCGGTCTCCACACTGAGCTATCGCTGATCTTGTATATAAGGCATACTGTCAACGTTCTTTGCCAAGTTCTAGTGATAGAATAAAATGTTTTAAGCCTGGTAACCCAACGAATAAATATTATAATTAAAGGAATAACATTCCAAACCCTTTAACATACCTAGGGATAAATAAAGTAAACTAAAAAGTAAGAAACTAGTTAGGTGCTGCTTGCAGTCATCGTCTTATTGAGTAAGACAAGTCTGAAGGCTTTTAATATGTCAGGTATTCCAGTTTATTTAATTTTCCTTCTTTTACCTCCTGTTCTCCGTATCTATCACATAGGCTACAGATACTCCCTACCATAAGACAGACCGTGTGTTTGTTTTCTACCTTTGTGGTTGCAGTCAGTGATTTGGTTGCGTATCTTTAAAGTTGCTTTTGTGATGACAAGAATAAAAGAAAGAAATAGAGCCATATTCAGCGGCGGTTCTTCGTCTGTCACTAACAGCAATAAAACAAAACGAAAATAAGGCTTCAACGGCCCAAGAAGCAGTCATTGCACTATTTAATAATCTAAAAATATAGTGGAATATTATACACAAACGAGATTTTAATGACCTTAAAATATGCATCGTATAAGTAATAAAATTGTTCGACGCGAGACTGGATATGTCCAATAAAAAATACGTGAGTTGTCATTAATCCGATGGCCCTTCCTGACGTCATGCTAGAGAGAGACGGCGATAGATAATGAGGTAACATTCCAGAATGAACCGGTTATCATCCAGTCACTGACCCTTCATTAGATTGGTAAGATCAATAAAAAAATATGGAAGAAGAGAAAAGTCGGATGTCTATTTTTGATAAATATTTACGAACTTCATAATAAATATGTATAGCATATGCATCGTTGATTCTGTGGCATATATTGCTTTTATCTACGTCAATAATTGAAAGCTGAGTTTTGAATTTAATTCGCGAGTCGAGTACAGTGTTCAACTCCGACTACATATATTTATTGAAAAACAACTGTTCTTTAGAAACTCTATATT
Organism: Catocala nupta; assembly: GCA_963675205.1. Taxonomy (NCBI): domain Eukaryota; kingdom Metazoa; phylum Arthropoda; class Insecta; order Lepidoptera; family Erebidae; genus Catocala; species Catocala nupta. The sequence goes on from OY776103.1 coordinate 1,527,822, forward strand.
TACCACATAAACTTTACAAACATTGAAACAACTGACATAAAGAACACCAAGGATCAGAACAACAATTTTTGTATCACAATTTTTGCCCCGTGTGATGATTGAACCCACTATACAGCACACTAACATTGCCACCAATCCTTGTTTTAACCATTTCACATAATATGCAGCGGCCTCAATCCCCTCTTCAAAACACATTTCCAAATGCCGTAGCGTTTCTAAAAATCGAACTTAAGACCTCATAGCCACAAGCACAAACACGCCACAGAACTGACAATGCAATCAATATAATTCGATTGCAAAACAACGCAATTTGGTGCACATCCTTTAATCATATTACGCGCAAATATAGCACATCCCGATACACTTATATGTTGCCCAACCCGCCATTAGGCATGCACATTAAACATCATCATTTACTTTGCTATTGTATAGCGCAAATAACTTTCTGTAGCCTTGTGATGGGGCCGGGAATTTCTGCTTACATATCACGATTCACGACAGATATTTGCGTAGTGAATGCGACTGCTGTGCATGAGGTTTCAGGTTTGAATCCCGAGTTGGGCCAACAAAAAAGTAATATGGTATTTTTCTGTTAAGAAATCTCAATACCAGCCAGGCGTTAGGAAGTTGGCGGGTTTACCCCCGTGCCTCGGAAAGCACGTTAGGCTGTTGGTCCTGCGCCTGATCTCTCTCCGGTCGTGTCGGATTACCGTCCCATCGGATCATGTTCGTTAGGGAACAGAGATTACGCACATACTTGTGCATTATAATATCTTCTGCGCAGATAGCCAGTCACCGTTAAAACAGCCGCCGTAGCCGAAATTCGGTCTGAAGGACATTATTATTATACTAAAAATATCGACCCTGTATTAAACTGCACAACTGCTGCGCACGGGCTTCTTCTCAGTGTCAAAAACGTTACGCCATAGTCCACCACGCTGGCCAAATACAGGTTGACAGACTTCACATAATATATCTTCGAGAACATTACGGAGAACTGTCGGACATGCAGGTTTCTTTACGATGTTTTCAATTGCCGTTAAAGCGCCCATTTAATACTCACATAACTTTGAAAAGTCAATGATAGGGATCGAACCCGAGACCTTTCCGTGGTAGTCCAACGGTCTCCAAGGCTATTGCTGCTTATTATACGCATACATATTATATGCGGAAAACTGTATCCTAACTTGGGCATGTTTTAAATGAAAGATCGAAATGAAAGTATATAAGGCATCTTTTATTTTTTTTTTGTGGAGGTGCCAGTCATTTCATTCCGGCGACACTTCGACCCAGTGGGATCTTTTGTGTCGACTTCCCTAATAACGACTGCCATAGATGTTCATGACAGCCGTGACCGACGGCTTAACGTGCTCTCCGAAGCACGCAGCAGGCGGTAATTGACAATAAATACGCACATAATTTCGAAAAGTCATATAACTTCCGAAAGTCAGAGGCGCGCGACGTGGATTCGAACCCGAGACCCTCTGCATTGCAGTCTGTCGGTCTCCACACTGAGCTATCGCTGATCTTGTATATAAGGCATACTGTCAACGTTCTTTGCCAAGTTCTAGTGATAGAATAAAATGTTTTAAGCCTGGTAACCCAACGAATAAATATTATAATTAAAGGAATAACATTCCAAACCCTTTAACATACCTAGGGATAAATAAAGTAAACTAAAAAGTAAGAAACTAGTTAGGTGCTGCTTGCAGTCATCGTCTTATTGAGTAAGACAAGTCTGAAGGCTTTTAATATGTCAGGTATTCCAGTTTATTTAATTCTATTTAAGTGTTCTGGCATTATTACATTAATAGCTTAGTAATTTAGTTCCAGGACCAAAAATCTTGCGTTCGGGCACAAAATAAACTCACGCGACATATGGACGTCATAAATTTCGATATGCTTTTCTCGGTTTAGGTTACACCAAGAATGCAAAAATTTGTGTTGTATTTCTTATGAAAAACAACACAAATTTGCACCTAACCAAGTATAAACTTGGTAAGATGAAAATACTAATGCAAAAGTAACGTTTTTCTTGTTTTTACCTTATAACGTCATGGCTTTATTATAATATCCACCAGCCATACTGGATATAAGTATTTATACTAAGAACGTCCATTCATAATACTCGACGAGTGTATTACTCCCTTTATCCAGTTCTATATCAAATTCCACTCATTTTTCCTTATTTTTTTACTACCGGTTTCCTAAGGAGAAGACCTAACAACTCTTTACCCAATCCAGAAATCGAACCTTAATAATAAGCCAGAAAGCTAACGTACTTAAAGCCAAGCAACAATTTTTTTAACTCCTCATAAAACTTAACCTAACCAACAAGCGAACTCATAACCAAACGATCTGGTACACTCAACGTAATACTACCTATTACTAAACCGACAACTACAGTTAACACAACTCTACGACGCAGTTATCATGATAATATAATTTAATAAACACATTTCCACCATCTTTTAAAATGAAATGTGAAGGTAAATTCCCTTAGCGCTACGTCCATAGTACGAAATACCAAGGCTGTATATACAATTCCTTGTGCTTCGTAATACCATCGACAATATTCTGAAGGTAGACAAGTAAAAGTGAAAAAAAACTTTAATTGACGTTTCCGATCCTTATACAGGCTGTTACAGAAACACACATCAAAAAGGGTAATTAATTTGCTTAATCATTAGTAATAAAAAAAAATTGTAAATATTTGTACATATACCATTAAGCCCGGTACCTATATCAAAAATCAAGCCGTATTATCTACGGACAGCTAACTTTTGGCATATTTAATTTATCGAAATTAAACACTTTATACGGATTTTGTCGCGTTCACGTCGGTCACAACTACCATCTTAGTCTCCCCGTGAACATGGCTGCTGTAAAGCAACCGAAACGTCGGGGCAAAGTGTAACTTAAATATAAATAGTTTAATTAAATTAAATAGCATAGTAAAGTTCAATAATAGTAGTGTTAGAGTTTTCAAAATTATGTAATAAAAGTGTTTAAAGTAAAATAAACAACGCGACAAAATCCGTATAAAGTGTTTTATTTCAATGTATAACATTCGCGTAAACTTAAGACAATATTATACCTATTTAATTTATGAAAAATATGTCAGAATTTAACTGTCTGTAGCTAAAATAACTCATTTTTGACGTAGGAACTGGCCTTTAGCCTTTTAAATCTCTGAATGCGTAGGTAGATATGAGATATTTATTACCAGACTAGCTGTTCCCGCGACTTCGTACACCTGGAACTAGACTACTACTACTACTAGACTTCTCACCTAACTTTTCTTAAATATCTTCTATGTACAAACATCGACTAGTTACATGTATAGATGTGATATAATCTGAATGTATAAGTAGATGTCTATATTTCACTAATTTTTAGTTTTCGCGTAATAAGTGACGAGCCTATTGTCTAGTTTCACGCGTGGATTACATCTGAAAGGGCAGGCAGTTGTGTAATACACCCACAATAAACCAAGTATGTTTAAGGTCCCACAGTTGGTGGCAATCCTACTGCCATCTGGGCATACTAAGAATTCCTCAACAGAAAATCCAATTACATTTCATCGAAATTGAACCCGGATACTTGCAATTATCCGCAATTAACGTACGCTACAAGGCATACATTTAAATAATATGATTATCGCGGTGTGAATTTATTTTTATTATACCAAGATTTAAAAAAAGCGTTTGTTTGTCTTTAATAATTACTTTATGTTGGTTGAATACAATTACTAATGTGAATGTTCTTGTTTTCAGCTTATATGAGATATTATTTATTTAGGTTTTATAACTGCACATTTTAGTTACACACTGTACGTAATGGCGCGTAATTGCTATCCGCCATATTGGAATCATAAACTTGCGATCATTAATTTGTTTTTGGCTTTTAATAATTAATAGCTGCTGTACCCGCAACTTCGTTCGCGCGGTTCGTTGGCACATGGACATTACGCTATATTGCTTAACCCCCATGGCCAATAGTGTGATAATTTAAACCTTTATTAAAACTAGCCCATGGCGTACTATAATTAGAATTTTTGAAGTGAAAACTTCTATAGGCGCGATGACCACATTTTGTGTGAACAAAAATCATGGAACTCTCGTCATCGTCACCGAACTCTTTTCATGAGCTATATGTATACTGTGTATATATGTGTACTTTTTGGGTGAACAAAAAGTGTGAGCCTCGCGTCATCGTCACCGCACGCTAGTTACATAGTTTTTACTTCTATCGGCTATCCCCAAAGATTGCCCCGCATGTTTTTTTAATAGAATTTTTCCAGCATTTTGTCAAAAATCATGATTGTGTATAATTATAACTATATTTGCGACAACGGTACTATTCCGAGATCACAAACCAAAGACAATTTGATTTAAAATATATCTATTGGACATTTAGTCAACGTAACAATGATTAAAAAAGTTTAGTTGGCTAAACAGTAATAAATTTCTTTAAAATGAAATATTAATGTATAAAAAAATAAATTAAAAACAATAAAAAATTGTTTATTATCATTTTCTTATATGCTATTTTATAATTAGTAGTTAGGGGTACTCCTTTTAAGTAAACATTACCTGTGTTAGGAGACCCCACTCTTCGGGCACGCCACGATCGTGGCGGTAAGTCCCGTTTTTGAGGAGTGGCTGGAGAGGCGGCATGGCGCCCTCACCTTCCGGCTGACACAGGTTCTAACTGGCCACGGTTGTTTTGGCCAGTTCCTGTGTCGTATACGCCGGCAAGAGACGCCCGGTTGTCACCACTGCGGCGACTGCCGTGACGTTGTTGAGGACACGGCGCTGCACACTTTGGCGGTTTGCCCCGCCTGGGCATCGCAGCGCCGTGATTTGATCGCGGCAGTCGGATCGGTTGCCCTCTCGCTCCCGGCCGTAGTTCAGTCTATGGTCCGGAGTGAGAGGTCATGGAACGCCGTCGCCTCCTTCTGTGAGGAAGTAATTTCCATCAAGGAGGCGGCGGAGCGGGAGAGGGAGCGTTTAAACCCTCTCCCCAACCGCAGAGCCGGGCGCCGGAGGGCGCGCGATGACCTCCAGCCACCCTGAGGTTTGACCTGGGGGTGGCGGGCTTTGTGGGCCTGCCCGCCATCCGTTCAGCACCAGGTCCGAGAGGCGGCGTGCGTGTTCCCACGCGCGCCTCTGTTTCGTGTCCGTCAGTCAGAACGGTCTGTCAGTAGAATTTTATTTTGAGTACCTATCTTGGGTAGGTCTTATTGCGTAGGGGCCTGCCGTTTCATACGGCGGGCCGGAACCTCGGCGGGGTCGCGACCGTATGCGAAAGTGATTCGCGCGGCCCCGTCGATAGTGGTTTTGTCGAGGAACACCGTGGTAGGTTTAGTCGGTATTCCGGGAGGTACATTATCTTTTTAACATCTTAGTTTACCCCGGCGAGTCCGACATAATCCCTCCGCCCGCCCCCGCGGAGGGATATGCGTCATTGCATTCCCCCACGTAAAAAAAAAAAAAAAAAAAAAAAAAAGGAGACCCCACTCTTGGGGGTGGCGGGCTTTGTGGGCCTGCCCGCCATCCGTTCAGCACCAGGTCCGAGAGGCGGCGTGCGTGTTCCAACAATTTTTTGAAATTATATACAATAATTCCTCAGTACTATTAAAATTTAAGTTTTTAAGCCAAAGCATTAATGTTTTTTTGCACTCATGATATGTCAAAGGCTATATATGTAATATTTTATTTATTTTGTTATATAAATGGGCTGATTGCCTATCAAATTGTTTTCTCGCGAATGTTGTAGCAACGGTGCAGATAGGGATAACGTGATGATTGTGTCTTTTCATAAGAAGTTGGGAGTCGAATTTATTTTTTTATGTAATTTTAGGACAGTGAGTAAAATATATAGTTGCCTGACAGAAAGAATGTTACTTAGTTTGTATAAGTGATCAGTGGGAAACCGAAAGGGTTTAAAATACATGACTTTTAAAATTGATCTTTGAGCCCTCTCAATTTCAATAAATTTGCTCTTATTAGCGCCGCCCCACACTGGTATACAATATATTAATATTGACTGAATCAAAGGAATGTAGATTTTATTCATTGTTTCGGATGTTGTAACGTGACGCAATGTTTCCATATAAATTTTCTAATCCGGCTCATAAGTAAATCCAAATGTAAGTACCATGACATTCTTTGATCAATCAGAATACCAAGATATTTTATATTACTAACTTTTGCAATAAAGGGACAACTGCAGATACTCGACTGAAAATTGTTGCAATTATTAATTCGAACTCCAAAATTTACTTGTGGTTGAAAAGAAAGTGTAATAAAGAAACATATATATTTAGTTTTTGAAGTATTTAAAGTCAGAAGATTTAACCAACCAGCTATTTTGGCCAATCCAGCTTCAGCTTGCTTTTGAACGTCATTCCAAGTGCTGCTCGTAAACACTATCGCAGTGTCATCAGCATAAGAAAATATAAGCATTTTTCTTTATCAATTTATGGAACTTTTTGCCCAAGCGCACGATAATTTCCTTAAAGCTGAATTTATACTTAATTACTAAACAAATGAATGGCATAGTGGTTTAGATGGTCACCTCGCTACTTTCGCTACGCTCAGTGTTGTGGGTTTGAATACAACACGGGACAAAAAAAATTGTGATCCACTTATGGTTGTTTCGAATCTGGATTTTCTTTGTCCGTTGTTTGATTGTTTAAAATTCGAGTCGATATAGCATTTTTTATTAATACGTGTAAATATGTTTTCCAAACCATACAATTAAATTGTAAACGCGTGCTTCATTTATATAACCAATTAATAATGACCTTCGCTTTGTAAAGGGCTTGATATAATGGAGAGGTCAAGCTGTATTACGGGAACTACGTAACTTGTATCTCAGGAACTAGTAGACTGATTGAGATGAAACATGCCCCGGTTTTTAAGATAAAGTAGCTGCATTAGTATATATTTTACAAAAATTTGGCCTGTCATTCTTAAGTGTTTAATAAGCAAACATACAGACAGACACGAATAATATTTCTTTTTCTGGATATGCTAATTATTTTTATTAAAATCTATTCAATGTACATATTCTTTAACCTCTTTAGCTTTGTATATTAGTAGATACATATACATTTGTATCGTGTGTTCTTTAGTAATACGTAAAGCACACGCATACGGCAATTATACAGGTATTTGGATAAGACCTTAAATATATTATAATACCTATACAGAATTCACGCATGAATGCCTACGAAAAACACATTACAACAAAATATTTAAACGTACTATTGAGAATTTAGTGCAGAAATAGATGGAAATACTCAAGCTTAAGATCCTCGGCATGCAACTCTGACATTTTAAAGTTAACAGTTAGTACAATGAAGGCATAGCGAGTTATTACTAGCAAGGCATAGCGAGTTTACTATATAAAACAATTTTATTAGAATTCTTTCGAATCATTCGAATGACTCGAAAAAAATCGAATAGAAATTGTTTTATTTTCTAGATTCATCACAAGTTATAAGCTGTCGCGTTGTCGCAGCGTCTACGTGAAGGGAACATCCTAATGATACGTATGAAAGAATCGAACTGGAGCTTTCTGCGAGGTATTTCATCGTCCTACCTATAGGTAGGTACTTATACCTATAGCGCCTATATATTTTTTATCAATTAATAATAAAATATGACCATTCTTATAGAGTGAGAAATCATAAATATTGTATTTCAATATTTATTTATGTATTGTTACGATCATGGTTAGTGTACGGGTTGTCGATATAATAATAATTAAATTATATTGGCTCTGTTATAACTTGTTTTGTTATACTATCAAATGTACCTAAGTTTTGTCTGCTATCTAGTAATGTATCGAAGAACGCCACACAACGCGTGTTACCAACCCTTCGAAAATCAAGTACCTAGACATGCTGCCAGAGACAAAGATTTATTTATAGGTAATATATGCTTGCTTTTTTAATTATCCTAAATAATATTATAAATACTAATGAGAATGTGAGTTTATTTGTTTGTTACGCTTTCACGCCCTAAGGGCCACAGCAGACATGCTACTTTTAGCATCGGCGATCGGCGATTTTGTAACTGTATCGATGCTGCATCGCGTTTTGGCGACTCCCTGCGTTCGATCGCAGTATCAAAATCGCGCGTTTTAGAGTTTTTTTCGATGCTGCATCGTGATTTCGCGACTTCCTGCGTTCGGATGCGGTATCAGGATTGCGCGTTTTGGCGACTGCTCCGATACTCGATCGGCTCGACTGTAGTGTTGCCGGTCGATAGTCGACTATCGATAGTTTGCCGATTTGCAATGGTATTGTTTAAAATGAAAAATTTCAAAATAATTTCTTTCTATATTCTTTCAAAACTGTAGTAGTAACACAGATCGGCAGCAATATAAAAAAATACACTGGTATATCTGAATGGTCTTCGTTTAAATAGATGAAATTTCAAATCAACCATCGCCCCTCTAAACCACTTCAACACACCCCAATTTTTTCTGAGCCCCTTATCGCCCTCTCTAGGCCTCTAATAGCCGTAAGAAAAACTGGTTTACATCGGTAACAGTTTACACTGCATGACATCGAGTGCTAGAGGTCGCTCAGGTAACCAGCACAGAAAAAACAACCAGTATACAGCACCGTACATTTTGCGAAAACAGCCGCACGCACACATAGACGCACACTTATATGGATCTCAGATTATTCATACATTATCTTCAAATAATAATTTAAAAGGAACTTATCAGGTGGTAAAGAGACTGGCCCTAAATATTATTACGGTTTCAATATCATCACAATCAACTATCAAAATAGATACATGACATTTGGATCTTTAGTTTGACGTTTGAATTTGAATGTCAGTTTAAAATGTCATCAGAGTGCCGATAGTGGTATCATTCAAGTTTCAATCCGGTCTCGATATCATACATACATACATAGTCTCACGCCTGTAACCCCAAGGGGAGGTAGGCAGAGGTTTAGTATTACACCCACGTTTCGCCAGTTGCGTTATCGGTCCCAACGTAATAGGGGGCGATATCATTAAGTGTATAGTTAAGAGAATACCATTTTTGATATTTATGATATTGCGGCACCCGAATGTATGCGGAGTGTAGCGTTCGGTCGCTGTGTCGAGCTGCCAAAAAGCGACTCAATCGCGACGCTTGGCGTTTTTAAATGTGCGGTGTGGAATGTTTGCACGCTACATTTAGCTTCTAAAAGCGATTAAGTCTCCGATCGCCGATGCCAAAAGTAGCATGTCTGCTGTGGCCCTAACTACTCGATCATTAAGAAAGTACATAGGGTACCTTTTATCCAGAAAAAGTATTGTTATTAACCTAACCTACATTTACGGGAGTGAAGCCGCGGGTGAAATCTAGTATCCTATAATCGCTTGCACATCCAAGGAATTTAATCGCACGTAGGAGACTTTAGCAATAAGTTTCGAAATTTAAAATTAAAAGAAAAGAAAGGAATGTAGCACGCCAGCACTCTTAGTGAAACTTTTTAGTGTCTTCCTATAATTAAAAATAATACTTATTTAGAAGAACTAACATAAGTAAGCGGTTTGTTTATGTACTTACATACATATTGTAAAGCTTATAGCCCCAAATATATTTAGCGTTAAATGTATTACACCCAACTTTGCCAGCAAAGATTTATAGTCCCACTTTATAGAAAAGAGTATGACCGTTTATCGGTCACAGTTCCAAACTCCGAATTACTTAGAATTTCTCGGCAGGAAAAATCCGGCATCAAACCCGTGACTTCATGCACAACAGTTACATACGCTACCGCTGCGCCACCGATGCAATCCTTAATTCCTTACTAATAGTATTTAAATTCGAAAGTAACTTTGTCTATCTGTCTGTCTATTATGTTGGTACAGATATAGTTTAAAACCTGGTGAAGGACATAGGCTACTTTTTATGTATGTAAGTATCACGCGGGCGGAGCCGTGCCCGAAAGCTGGTCTTATATATGTATGTATAAAATCGCTATAGTTTAGGACTACACCAAATACTTTACAATGTGTTTCTTAAAACACGTGCTGCTAATATAACGTAAGCAGATAAATACCTATCCTTCACGACTAAGGAAATAAACTTTAACGCTACGTTCAACTCAATGTCAAGGGTGACCAGATTACTTTAATGACATGACTCCATTGTGTGTTGAGTAGTGTTTGCTAACTAAATTGCGTCTTCAGCGTCTGTGCATAGACAATGTGTAATAGTGATGTGCTCTGTTGCATTCGAATAATTTTTGAATGTGTTGACAACGCTATGCGAAAGTGCATGCACCTGTCTTTAACCATGTAAAGTATGTTTCGTTGAGCACAACTGAATTCGAATGTCGTTCCAATGTAGTATGTAATAATAATACTATTCTACACATACTCACGACACCATCTAGCCCAAACTAAGCAGCGCTTGTACTCTCGGTACTAGACAATGGATAAACATACATATTTACATTTGTTTTTTGGAAATTCATACATATTATACATAGAAACACCCAATATCAATAATGTGTGTACATATAAGTCGAAGGATAATTACAAATCTAATTTTTACTAAAATGTCTACGTATTTCGGGATTATTGCAAAACATCTAGTCTGTTTAATAAATCAATACAAAAAGGTTTTAATAATTAAGATCACAAAGTAACACGTATGAATGTAAAAGATTGTGATTTGGTGAGTTTACCACTGAATTAACGATGGTCCGACTTTTGAAATCAATTTAGATTCCAAAATCATTTAATTAATAAAAGCTTTTTGAATTTGTCAGCCTAGAATTTACCATAGATTCGATTTATCTGATTATCCTGCAATAAGTATATTATAAAATATTTGACCAAGTTCCAATAAGAAGGAGTGTCTAAATTTAACTCGTGTGTTTTATTTCTTTACACCTATATAAATGTAAAATTAAATTCCCGTGTTTCGTGGGTATTCTAAAGAAACACGTGAACATCGCGTCTTGCAATTATTATTCGAAGAGTCCATCGTCATATACAAATATTGGCCATGATTATAATTATATCAACAAGCTTTGCCCTTGCGACACGTGTAGTCGGCGACACGTGATATAACTCCTTAAAGATTTGTACGGCCCCTGGTCAAATACTTATGACCTTAAGATTTAGTAGTCTCTACCTCTCGCGGTTGCCGCAATCTTATTAAAAATACTGCGTGCGTGTGGCGCGGACTTAAGCAGATATGTAGGTACTTCAGAAGGCTGGCTTAATAAAAACCTTCTAACGACCTTTTTGAAAAACCGATTTATAGAAGCCCACCATTGCTAAATATTTGGTTATGGTAGTGATGAGTCAATTTGTCTTGGGTAGTGCTTGCGATGTCCACAGTCACATTCGAATAATATCTGAATGTTTTACCAACACTAACACACAATTAATAGTAATGAACTACAGACCGAATTTCGGTCACGGCTAATCTTAACGCAGATTAGTTAGCTGCGGAGAAGATATTGTACTTTACTAGTATGTGCGCAAACTTGTGTACACTCTCTATTCTCTAACTCTCATAATCCGATGGGACAGCAATACAACCAGAGAAGGGTATGGCGCAGGCCCAATAGCTTTACGGGCTTTTCGAAACATGGGGGTGTGCAATATTTTCTTGACAGGAAAACTCAATATTATTAAGTAAGTGCTATGCTTTCTTAACCATGCAAAGTAGGTATCGCGTTATACACAAGTTTACTCGAATGAGATTCGAATAAAATTATGCATAACGCGATACCTACATTCGAATAAAATTATGCGCATCACTAGGAAGTAGCACTCGTTTACAGGCATAAATACGTAAGTAAGTAGGTAGGTACGTAAGTACTCGTAAGAATAGTAACTGTGTTGTTGCACTATTAATTATGAGATTTTTTTCGAAATGGGCAACTAGCTGTGGAAATACCCTTACCCAACAGAATATTGTTCCTAGTTTTCTGTCAAGATTAACCTCTATATAAAATACTAGTTTTTGCCCGCATTTTCGCTCGCGTAAAAGTAGGATAAGTTAATAATAGCACATTAAAAAGAAAATATAGTCCATGTTACTCGGTGATAATATAGCTTTCGAATAACGAAAGATTTTTTTAAATCGGCTGAATAGTTTTTGAGTTAAATCCTTATAAGCAAACAAACAAAAATCAAATATTTCCTCTTTATAATCCTAGTATAGATGTAGTAAAGACGACCTGGTTAAGTTCGCGGGAAGCGGTTGTATGCAGGTGGCCCAAAACCGGTCTGTATGGAAAACCTTGGAGGAGGCCTATGTCCAACAGTGGACGTCTTTCGGTTGAGATGATGGTAGATGTCGTATTTTATAGTGGTCATAGGCTACGGTAAGAGCCTGCTTATTTGATTGAATAAATACATACATAAATAGAACTAAATGTTTTTCATTGGTACGTCCAGTTTACCTCCAAATTATTTATACATATATCTCCTTGATGTTGAATACGTGACAACAGCTCAATTGGATGTTGATTCTGTGTAAATATACTGTCATATATTTTATATATAGCGTTACTCATACATATATATTATATATCTACATATGACACTGGCTCAGTGACATAGAGGTATTAATGCGTCTGCTGTGTTTGAGGCATCGGATGTTAATCCCGGTTAAGACAAAATGTTAATGATTCCCAGGGGGACGGTAGGAAACGGAGGAAGTATTTTTGTGTAGTGGCCTGCTGTTTCACACGGCGGGCCGAAACCTCGGCGGGGTCGCGATTCCATGTGATAGCGATTCGTGCGGCCTCGCCGTCTATGTCGAGGAACACCGTGGTAGGTTTAGTCGGTATTACCGGGGTATCTTTTCCCCGGTGAGCCCAACATAACCTCTCCGTTGCCATGCGGAGAGGTATGCGTCATAGTATTTCGAGAGGTAAAACCAAAAAAATTGTTATTGGTTAATATCAAGAAATTTTCGGGACGAATTCTGGGACTGTGCTCAATACACGGCAATAAAGTTGTCCGCTATTACTTGGGTTCAAAGCCATAGGCTGGTGCAGTACGTTTGTAATACATCTCTTATACATATTTAAATGTAGGCGTGCGATTACGTATGTATCACATAGAAAATTTTATATCACTAGGTATTTACGAAGTTTCGGTTAAAAGGCCTACAAAATACCTATATCAGACCGAATTTCGGTCAAGACGAGCAATCTTAATAAAGATTTGCCTATACAGAAGATATTATAGTGCACAAGCACAAGTGTATGCGAAAACACAAGTTAACAATATTATAGTATATAGTTACAATATTATAGTGAAGAAATTTTCGGTTTTTTTTATATGGATAAAGGCTGGATGCGGAATTCAAGCCCAGGGTCTTGAACCAATGGTAGCCGTGACACACCATTGTAAATAGAATTTAAGGTAAGTATAAGAATGCCTGGATAAGAATGTAATAAATTAAAATGACACAAACATTCTTAAAATTGTCTGAGCCTTCCTCATTAGTAAATCAAAAGCAAAACTATAGAATATTTACTATTGTTTTAATGATCATAAATAGCATAAACAATGATTATTGAATAAGGGTCCCAAAGATAAATAATGATGTATTTACAAAAGCATTTTTATTATGATGATTTTCTAGCTATGATGGCATGGATGATGAATGTACGATGTGAGCAGATATCGTACGTCTTTGTAACTGCAGGAGTATCACTAGCACGTTGCTGACCAAAAATGACGTCACTGTGTTGCCAGCGCAAGCGACAAAAGGAACTTCATTACTAGCAGCACAGAGCTATGATGTGTCTAAAAATGGTTTGTAAACCTTATACTTCCCAGATACACAAGAAAAAGATCTTTGGCTGATTGTCTTTTAGGTTCTCTATTGCAGCACATTGCCTACAAATGAGCGCGGTAGGTTTCACTGTTATGTGTTGCCAGCACATGTAATAAAAGGAACTTCATTACTGGCAGCACAGAGCCATGATGTATCTAAAAATGGTTTTAAACCTTACACATCACAGATACACACGAAAGAGATCGTTGGCTGATTACTTTTTTTGGTTTCTCTATTGCAGCGCAGTGACTACAAATGAGCGCGGTAGGCTAAGCGAAGGGCTCGAAAGTATGAAGAGGTTATATAACTAACATGGAAAATAAAATACGATCCACCTAATAGTAAGTCGTTACTATAGCTAATAATTATATAGACAGACCAGCGCCACAGGTACATGATGGATATTTACAAAACGCTTGTTTCCACTTTTCTAATGCGTACCCTCAAAAGAGTGGTACTCATCACCCATGTTTGTGCTTTCTGAAGAGTACAGTCTGGGCGTCTTCAAGTCGCGAGAAAATGGATACCGTCTACGTAAAAGTGCTCCATTTTCGACCAGATCAAACGCGAGCATAGTCAGAATCTATTGAATTAAAGTAAAGCGCCTGCACCACCAGGTATAACACACGCGCGTTGTCGCGTCGACGTGCTTTCAGCGCAAGGCACAAAGATTATTTTTCTAACGACAGCACTGTGATTCCTTAAGCCTGGAATCCCTACCCTTCTGTTGATCACGCATAAACATAAAAGAAAGTAATTGGAAATGCCATGAGCCAGCATCTCTTAAATAATTGACATTGAATAGGAAAGAGACATTGCATAGAAAAGAGAGACAGCGCGTTACTCAACGTGTAGCTTTGGCTGGTATGCTATAAGAGAAGGGCGTGGAAAATCCCCAGCTTAAACCAATGTAACTACTCTCCCCACCTCCTCAAAATATTGTTAAACATAACATGCGCAATAAGTTTAGAAAACCTCTGCTTATCTCTTCACAAACACACTAATAATATGATTCAGAACGTAACATTCAATACTTGCAATCCGAGCAAATTTGCCGCCATCACTTTACGTTCAATCATTTCCTTCATGTCAAATGACGTAACAGCATAGATAACATACGTGCCACAGATGAAAAAGGACCACAGTACCACAGATAAGTGAAAGGAGTTGGTATGCTTGCGACGTAGCCGTTATTATAAGTTACATAACATTTGACCGGTATACAAACCAGTCTGTAAGTGGGACGCGTGGAAAAGTGTATTTTACGGAAAAATATACTTAAAGTATCAAATAGAATTCGTTAGAGTTTAATATTCATTATATTGCATGAGGTTTAGCGACATATTGGCAAGAACATAACATAATGCAATATATGCACTGGAAGCTAACACAAGCAATAGTTTCATCACATGAAGTTCACGAAACCAGCTAGAACGGTGTCGCCACGCAGCCAGTTCACAAAATAAACAAGACTAGCCTCTTAGCTGAGAGTACAATACCACCTTAAGAATCTCGGGATACACTACTAGCCACAAGAACTCAACACATTGCAATCTTATTAAAATCTTCTTTCTAATACTGGGGTCTTACCACCATCTATTTAAGCACTATCTTTCTAAACGCAAGAACGACATAGCGCTTTACAGATTGTATAGCTGTATGTCGCTCTCGCGCATGTCATAGCAATGCTTTAAAAGATGGTGCTAAGATCTCTGACATCTAGTCGGACTGGTTTAAGCTTAACTGGAGTACCTACCGCTGTCAAAGACCTACCTCTCAAAGGCTCACCTCTTCAAAGCGTACGTCCATCAATGATCAATGCTCTGTTTGCCGAGTCACGGTCTCTTCTCAAGAGACTCTTTATTAATCTCAATAAAAATGGACTCTATGACTATTATTCTATATAATTAATGCTTTTTTAGCTTGTTAATCCTATGGCGTAGGTCGATTACTTAGGTTCTATGGATCATATGCGACAACTATCTACATTCATAATAACATGTACTTGCACCTGAGACATGCAAGACAAACAACTTAAAAATCCAGACTCATATACAAAAGTTGTGCTGAGCAAGGTAACCGAGTATTTTCAAAAAGAAGTCAATCCACAGTTATTCGTATAAAGTAACAAGACTTTATTTATTTTTGGTAACTGGATATATTGTGGTTACTGATAGTTGGTAGTAAAAATGTATCAAGTACAGATGCACAAGTGATTACAGATTTATATAACAATGGCAGGAAGGTCTAAATGGACTGGGCAGAAAAGCTCTATTTGTTGCTTCCAAGGCCCAATTCTCGATCTTAATAAATGTAATGCAATTTATGCTTACATTTATAAATGTTTTTATTAAGGATTGTGACATTAATAACATTGAGACAAGTTACGACATTGATTTTTAAAATTTTATTTCAAGAATGATCCTCTGATTGTCAAAATCAAGCTTATAGAGTGCACCTCTATGGTAAAATGTTTAGAGTAGTTCCCGCAACACACATTGCCACTGCGAGCAATTTAACTGTGAAGGAAAAATATCGTTAAACTAGTGTGCTTCATTCTCCATATTGTTCTCCAAGATGCGTTATGTTTCCCAGAGATTTCTATCAGCAACATACACTTACAGATGTTCAATGTATACATACTCGTACTAGCGGTCACCTAGTGGTCGAAATTCGACCATAATTGATTTAAATTTTAAGTTTGAAAGTATAAGTTATATGGTTTTATGTCTATAACTATACCCTTATAATCACATTTCATTTAGATTTCGCCAAGGCAAGTACAACAACACAATATACAAGTTAATTTACCTATCTTTTTCAAACGAATTATTATTTACTTAACTATACACTTTCATTGGCGATATTCCTAAACAGAGCAGTTTATAAGCAGGATTGATATTTTAATCGATCCGGATTACCGTAACACAACGTAAAAATGTCGCATATATCCACATCAGTCAAATTATTCAGTCAACAACAACAGAAAACATCCGACTACAGTCAGAGACGATCCGATTACTTGTTTTTACAAAACAAATTCTCAAATTCTTTATATGCGCTTTGCATGGCGCAGAAGCAAAATTCTTTCTCGACAGAGAGACTCATTTAATTTAGTTACACTAATATTGTAGCATCAATATTGTTATGATATTATATTTTGCCAGCTGTTTGGTGATAACTCGATAGGATTTTAATTACTTTAGTGACAAGTGTTTGTGTGCAACAAAGCAATTAAGAATGAGTCTTCTGCGTAACTACATTCGTAAAACATCAATCAAGGAAACTGCCTGCGGCAGTTTACCGCTAGACTCTATTTCTTCTAACTTTTGCCACTATACCAGTCCACTTCGACATGAAGTAAGTGACAGCGATGAGCCCAAACTCACAGACGGAATTGAGACACTAAGTCTCAGAAGGGACTTTGCCTCCCTTTGTGTTTTCTACCGCTTATATAATGTGTTATGAGGAGTTGCTTGAGATGATGTTTTCAGCTAGTTTTTATCATCGCACCGCTCGCCATCGGCAGGGATTTCATTCTCACACCTTACAACCTGATTGATGCCGCAACAAACGGTTCCAAAGGAATTTTCTCCTGCGGACGCTCAGGTTGTGGAATGAACTTCCTGCTGAGGTTTTACCATAAGACTACAGTATGGGATTCTTCAAAAAGGATGTTAAAAGGTTTTTACAGGTTCGGCAACGCGCAAGTAATGCCTCAGATGTTGCAGGGGTCCATAGGCTACGGTGACCACTTACCATCAGGTGAGTCGTATGCTTGTTTGCTACTTTGATAGTATAAAAAAATTAATAAATAAAAAAAGGCCACAATTATATACCCTACTTATATAGCAGTAACAGCACTATTACTGGGATATAAAAGTAGGCTCTATGAATCAAGCAATATGTCAGCCTTTTGTAAACTTTTAGTAAGGCCCATTAATTAATCCATACGGCTGAAGATAAAGTACAATATAGGTACCTCATTCTAAACTACGGCAACTTATCTTCCGTCTTCCACATCCAATTAATATCCGTCACGTGCTTCTATCGATGACACGTTTTTCTTCAAATATGGCCAGCTCATTTATTTATTTTTTTGTATAAAGGCATAGCGATAGCTCAGTGGGGAGACCAACAGACTGCAATGCAGAGAGTCTCGGGTTCGAACCCACGTCGCGCACCTCTGACTTTCGAAAGTTATATGACTTTTCGAAATTATGTGCGTATTGAATGACAATTATCGCTCCATGCCTTGGAGCGCACGTAAAGCCGTCGGTCTCGGCTGCCATGAACATCTATGGCAGTCGTTATTGGGAAGTCAGTGCCCTATATTATCCTGACACTGGTCTAGCCTTAGGGTATCGTTAGCCTTCGGGTTGCGGAGGTCAGGTGGCAGGCGCTCCGTGTAAAAACTGATATCCAGTATAATTTGTGAACTAGCTTCACAATGTTAGTGTTTACGGCTCATCACCGTAACCCTCTGTAAGATTATTTATTAACCATTACCTAGACCAAGTCAACGATGAGTTGTCAGAAAGCCTTCGAAAAGTTTCCGTTACCATGCACCTATTACTGTAATCACAGGCTATTAAATAAAAGTAAACACAGACTACGCTTCCTCTTCAGAATCTTCGAAGTAATTATATATTAGGTGAGGAGAAAATGACATTTGTATGGAAGTACTTGGGCGGGATGGAAATACACGTCAATGCTGTTGCCAAGTAATTGGCATGAAAGGTTATAAGGCATCTGCAGTGTTAAAGTGAAAATACATTATTAATATCTACGTTTGAGCGTCGTTCGTGACGTATAGGAGAGATAAATGAGGTCAGACAATTTTTGACGAAAATATCTCCAAGTATAAAGGATGAAGCCTGCTGTGGCATATCGTGATGGTACTGACGCAAACAGTTTTTAAAGTGCTCTCTCTCTGAATCTATTTCATGATAGAGAACGCAGAAAGATCCAAAGTCTCTCCGTTGCTCGTCTTTAACCCGTGCATAAAAGTCAATGGAGATACAAATAGTATACTTCTGTAGAGAGTGAAGTAGATCGAGTAGTAAGGAGTACTGCCCAACGATATATCAATTTCCTAATACTTGTAATTCACGTATTTTAGTACATAAACCAGCTTTCTAAGACTTAGGTTATCTATGATAATCGTTTGGAACCTAAGCCGTATTAATGGCCCACCCCAGCTGTATCGTGGGTCGTTAAGTCACGCTATCATTGCAGTTGTTTCAAATTGTATTTATTCAGGCTGACAGCTATAAAAATGGCTTGAAGGAACGCCCTACATTGCGTCAACTTGGTGCCGATTTTTCAAATGTTTTTTTTGATTTATTGGGCTAACGAACAAACGGATCCCCTGATGGTAAGCGACCGCCACCCATGGACACCCGCAACACCAAAGGAGTCACAAGTGGAAAAAAAAGGAGTACGCTCTTTTCTTGAATTGTTGAAGGTCATAATATCTGGGGAATATTTTTGATATTTTGACAGCATTTGCATAGAAAATAAGTCAAACCGACATGTAAATCCTGAGATAAATCTGACGATATAAAAATCAGCTTTTACTAATCCTAAATTAAACTTACGGATCTCTGGCGCTAAAGAAATATTACATCTATGTTTAGTAACCTATGTTATAAGACTTATAAGTCCCTCTTAAACAATTACGTGGAGCTTAAAACACAGCTATGCAGCATATGCTATACCAAAGGGTAAACAATATATACAGGTGTCCGCTAATTAATGGATAACCTGACAATGTCTTATAGTGGATCTAATGGCCGTTCATAAAAATATATGAAAAAAATCTATCCTAACTACTACCTGAGATATGTGTTTTTTTTTAATTACCATGTATAACTTTCTTGTATACTACGACCATAAATGAATGAAATCCATCGGTTTTCTGTTGTTTTATTATTAAACACTAATTATGATAATAGATAGACAGTCAAAAGTATGCTATGCTAATATAGCTTGCACTTTTTAATATATTTCGTTTTTTAATTTTTTTGATCTTTCTCTATTTTTTCTGAACGGCTTTTAGTTCTACTATAAGACATTTCAAGGTTATCCATTAATTACCGGACACCCTGTATGCTATATCAAAAAGAGCAATAGGTTTTCCTCTTTTCCTCTTCTTATACTAAGGACATTAAGACACAATATATAATGATTATAAGACTTAATACTTAAAATTTGATTGATAGTCATACTCAAGTTAACTAACACTGAATAATTTTACCGTAAGTTGGTGCGTTGGAGAAACCCCACACGCACGTTTAGTGAAGAAATCACGTTCTCCCGGTACTAATAATTTTTTATACATACTTTTACTATTTACATAACCTTACACTAATAGTTCCTGAAGGAGTAGGAGAGTTAAGCTTGGCTAAGGTTGGATGCGGGTGGCCCAATACCGGTCTATGTCAAAAACCTTGGGAGTGGCCTATGTCCAGCAACAGACGTCTTTCGGCTGAGATGATGATGATGAAATTTAATACAAACAGTAGGGCTGCTAAGACTTTTCTTTTTAAAAGACACCTCTGGCCCAAGGAATAAATCCTGTGTCGCGGGGCTTTTACAAACATTCCAACAACGACACAAAGGACATCCACACTCGGATCAACCATTTGTGTACCAACCACTATTTTTTGTCCCGTGTGGGATTCGAACCCACAACACTCGGCGTAGTAACAGTCACCACATAAATTACTACGCCATTCACGCAGTCAACTTACATGTGAAATTAAAGAATGAAGAACAAGATGGATTCCATTTCATTAACTACTAGGAAAACATATTGAGCTTGCGTTATTCAGAAACACGCCACTGATAGATCACTGGTTGCGCTTGAGCAGTCGTTTACACCACAACTTTACTGACAGTCGTTGCTTTGAGGAAAACCCACTGGCACATTTAGTGAAGCAATATCTTATAGATACATATAACCGGTAAAAGTTTTAGTTTATCTATTTCTTCTATTACTAGATGTGCCCGCGGTTTTACTCGCGTTTATGATTACTACGCCGCCCCCGTAGGTTATAGCGTGATGTTATATAGCCTATAACCTTCCTCGATAAATAGGCTAGTCAACACTAAAAGAGTTTTTCAATTCGGACCAGTAGTTCCTGAGATTAGCGCGTTCAAGCAAACAAACAAACAAACTCTTCAGCTATATTATTATAGATAAAGAGGAAAGATTTGATTTTTGTTTGTTTGTAATAATTTAACTTAAAAACTACGTAACCGATTATAAAATTATTTGATAGCTATTTTATCACCGAGTAACATATGTAGGCCATATTTTATTTGAAAAAAGTATAGTTCCTAACATAATCTAACCGACTTTTACGCGAGCGAAGCCGCGAGCAAAAGCTAGTACGTTATACAATTAAACTAACTTAATATTGTCTTCCGTTTACGCAAATGTTATACATTGAAATTAAATTACTTTATACGGACTAAAACGCGGTTTATTTAAATGCTACCGAAACGTCGGGGAAAGTGTACATTGAAAATAGTTTTAAAATATCTAAATTAGTTTTTATTAAAATAAACCGCGATGAAATCCGTATAGGTTTTTTTTGTACAAATAAGGTAGCAAGCAAGCATACGGCCCACCTGATGGTAAGTGGCCACCGTAGCCTATGGACGCCTGCAACATCAGAGGCATCACTTGCACGTTACCGATCCTTTGGGAAAGGAAGTGGGAAGGAGAAGGAGCGGTAAGGTGGCAAGAGGGTGACTGGGCCACCGGCACTCTCACTCACCGAACGAAACACAACAGTAGGAATACTGCTATTCCACGTCGATATTCTGTGAGAGGGTAGTTCTTCCCCGGTCGAGTCGGCTCCATTCATGCTGATATCAGCGAGTCTCTACTACTCAATTTTTAACTTAGGTAATTTTAGTGCAATCATTTTTTTCGAATTTAATCCCTAGTTGCTTTGTTGTTATAACTACCTCATTCGCATAAGTGTACGCTTATATTCATGATGAGGTCTCAAATTTGATTACCGTGTTAGCGAAGTTTTGTATACCAATGTACGATTAATCCTTCCGTAACAGCACGGAGCCTGAAAACGTGCCTAGTCGAAGGCAACCCTATTACGTGGAATTTAAAAACATATTTGTCAAAATGTGGGAGCAACACACGTCTTCAGAGTATACAGATGTTTTATATTGTTATATTTCTTATGGTAAAAACGGTACGGTTAACGGTAAAGGAACACATCGTGACGGAACCTGCATGTCTGAGAGTTCTCCATGAAGTTCTCGAATGTATGTGAAGTCTGGGCCAGTGTGATGGACTATGGCCTAATCCTTCTCATATTGAGAAGACGCCCGTGCCCAGCAGTGGAACAGTTTTATACAGAATTTATATTATATTTTTTTATTTTTTGCTGGTATTTCGAATAACTTCCAACGTGATAACAACAAGATTCAATTTCCTCATAAAAGGGGCATAATTATAAGATAAATATGGCCTTTAAAATATTTATTTTCCTACCAAATGACGCACTCACCGATCATCCAAACCTTTAGGGTACTTCCCGTTGACCTCGGGTCTCGAAAGTTGTAAAGGTAAGTTACGTCACAAGTAAAACGTGCTATGTCATAAGAAAGAAAGATGTGACTATAAACTGTACCAATTAGCGATGGGCCGTTGACGGTTATTTCGTTAACGTAACGTTAACGTTGAATTACGTTCGTCAACTAGTCGATCAACTAGTTAAATTTGTCAACGAGTTAACGTGCTACTAATGTCAACTTGTAACGTAAACCGTCAATTAATTGAACGTTTTTTATTTGACCTGATATTTTATTGTTTTTTTATAAACAATTTGATTAAATGTATAAATGAAAAACGTTTGATTGATGTTTGTACTTAGATGAACTTTCCTTTATACTTTTTCTTCAGGCTTAGGAATGAATAAATTAGTCATCGCTTTCTTTATAAAAAATGTATTTCAAAAATAATTCTTGCCTACGTAACTTAGAGTTCAAATTCGACCGTCGCTTGCAATGTATGATGTTATTTTTAACGTAAGTATCGAGTTAAATTCATTAATGTCGTTGACGAATTCAACTAGTTGATTCATAAACAGTTAACGTTGATACGTTGACAGCAGATCTACGATTGATTCAACTACACTCGCGTGCAAGTAAATCGACTCAAGTCTCAAGTGCGCATAAAAAGTGATATAACTAAAAAATTACTTATTTTACCTCTATATAATGTTTTACATAATTAAAGCCTAGTAATTAGGCTTTCAAATGGTAGCATAATATCAGTAATTTAAATAAACACTTGTACTTAGAATGCAACTGAACGCAACCTCCCGTAAACTGCTCTGCGCTCTATACACAACTTGCGCGACACAACCCCCTATAAAAACCCTCTGTAATCGTTTTTTCTTATCAGTCGCTCATTAGACGTTGACCTGAACACATCTCTGCAAATTAAAGCCGTCATTTGAAGAAAATTATGGATACAACACCTGAAGAAGCCGCTCTAGTCGTTGCCCTATTGCAAGAAGGGTTGAACCAGCGAGAAGTCGCTCGTCGTTTGAATATGAGTCAGTCCGCTGTCTCGAGAGTATACAGAAAGTTTCAAGAGACTGGTGCCTTCACTCGGAGGCCTAATACCAGCCGACGCCGGTGCACCTCGGAGCGTGACGACCGGTTTTTGGTCTCGACCTCTCTCCGAAATCGACACCTTACCGGCGTAGATGTGCAGCAGGAGCTACGTCAAGTTCGCGGGGTGACTGTCAGTCAGTGGACAGTTAGAAGAAGGTTGAAAGAAGCTAACCTTACTCCGAAAAGACCCGCTACAGGCCCGAAGTTGACCACAGCTCATCGTCAAGCACGCCTTCACTTTGCTTGAGAGCATTTGGATTGGAGCATAGAGCAATGGCAGTCAGTCCTGTTCACAGATGAGACGAGGATGTGTCTCCATGGCAGCGACAGGAGAGGTCGGGTATACCGTCGTCCCGGTGAACGGTTTTCACAGTGCTGCTTTGTGGAAACCGTTGCATATGGTGGCGGATCTTGCAAGATGTGGGCCGGAATTTCCTTAGAAGGCAAAACGGAGCTTGTTTTCGTTCCTGGGGGAGGCAGGGGAGGAGGTCTGACCAGTGATCGTTACATTGAAAATGTTCTACTGGATCAAGTTGTCCCTTATCAAGGCTTTATTGGGGAAAATTTCGTCTTGATGTATGACAATGCCCGATGTCACACTGCTCGGGCCACACGTGATTTCCTGAACGAAGTTGGAATTCACACTATGCATTGGCCAGCGCTCAGCCCCGATTTAAATCCCATTGAGCACATATGGGACGAGCTCAAAAGGAAAGTTAGAGCGAGGAATCCAGCTCCGACAAACATCAATGAGCTCAAGACTGCGTTGGTAGAAGAGTGGGGTCGAATACCACAATCATCCATTAAAAAGTTGATAAGGTCGATGAAGAATCGCATGAGAGCAGTGATCAGAGCTAGAGGAGGAAATACCAAATATTGACACGAATAAATTTTTTATCTTACGCACATTTTGTTTCATTTAAACACAATAACCCCATACTGTGAAATTGTATGAATTTTCAACATTTTTTACATTATCATTGGCATTAACCTTTTTTACTAAACTACTGAATCGATTTTCATGCAACTTACACCATTTTAAAGCTCAATTACTAGGCTTTAATTATGTAAAACATTATATAGAGGTATAATAAGGCATTTTTAAGTTATATCACTTTTTATGCGCACTTGAGGCTTGAGTCGATTTACTTGCACGCGAGTGTAGTTTGTTGATTTAACGCCCATCGCTAGTACCAATGTACAAGATTGTATTCGAACATTCGAATGTATTGACAATTCTAAACATAAGTACCATTGAAAGTGACACTGTGCATTCAAAATAGATCCAATTTACACTAAGACCCCAGAGCAGGCCAATGTTAATATAATAATATGTATATTTCTATATTTCGCATTTTCAATAATCACCATGATAATATATATATAAAATTAAGTCTGCCAACTGTATTGTAGGCTAAGTTATTTATGTAGAAAATCTTAATGTTTCTTATATTAAATCAGGAATCAATCCAAAAGGGCTATCAGCAACAAATGAACAAAAGCAAAACAAAGAAATAACGAGTATGCATACCTACCGTGTTTTCATATTTCACTTTTACTTAAAAATAAAACAACATTGGTAAAATGACGCAAGTCTGGCAACTTTGGGATCTTGTAGTTATCATATCTATATATTATTATTAATACGTGAAGCAAAAACTTTGTACCCCTTTTTACGAAAATTGCACGGACGGAGGAGTATGAAATTTGGCACAGTTAAAGTTTATATGGAGAAGGAGGGGCGAATCCTAATATTGTTATAAAATATGCCATAGAAATACATTAAATTAATGAAAAAGCACTACACGCACACAACCATCCATTTGACACACATAGTCGAATCGCGTTCGTAGTATTTCGGCATTGTTCGTCTGACGTCGTACAATTCTTTGTAACTATGGTTACCTATAAGTAACCATAGTTACAAGTTTTCTTCATTACAATAAATAGGGTATACCTTATTTGTATGTAATAAAGAAAAAAGAAAACAAAGTAGCAAGCTTAGGAATTTTGATCGAATTTTACCACTAGGCGACCGCTAGTTCGAATAGTTAGTCATTGATGCGCATAAATGAATTATTTAATATTTGAATACAATTGTGCACATCCCGAATGCACAAGCAAGAAAAGGCAGCGCGACTTCTGATCAAATGTAGAGCCAGCCGACTCGGAAAGTCGCTATGGAAGATCACAGACAAATAACTATGGAACATGTTTATTCTATAGGCAAATAGATGCTAGATATTCTTAAATATTCACTATGTAGAAAGTCTCTACTGCGCCTTCTTTTTAGATGGTTAACACTGGGCTGGTCTAAAAAATGAACTAAAGGAGTTGTTTTTAATAACGTTTCTATTAAAAAGATACATGTGTCAGTATTGTTTTTTATACTTAGGGACAACGCTAACTAGTACTAGATATAGTGCCTATAGTGCGAAGATTTGACAGATATTATAACAATAGACACAGAAACACCTACAGTCTAAATTTTTCTCACAAAATATATGCATCTACGGTTTTCAAACTGCTTCATTCTAGCATACTAACAATGACAAAGTGACCATATAAACTAATGCGCCATTCATGTTATCATTAGGTCACATAAATTCTGTCAAACTCCATAAATTAATTTATGATCTTTTAGAATCAAAAATGGCCTCCATTCATAACAACGGCACCTAGTCTGTACTTGCAGGGCAATTTAAATAATATATACAGCTCATAAAATGCTAACGATTTCCCTTTAGTTAACCTAGACAATGGTATTGGAGTTCGGTTCCGTAAGGATAAATGTATCAATGTATGGCCTTAGCGTGTACGCCATATATCAAATACAGGAGTACCCTGTACTTTTATGAAGTCGACACTTTAACCACTTATATATATTGGTCTGTTATATTCGCTTGAATATTTGCATGTCGTGGATAAGTTTATCAAAAATCTAACACCAGCAGGACTTTAACGTGTTTTCATAAACTCACCGATGACATGCAAATGAAATTGAAGAATAAAAAGTGATCATTTACTTTCTAAAACTGCCTGCTGTGCATGTCCATATCAAAGTCATTTATTAATTTAGGTCATAAAGTAACAGCTATGAACGTCATATATGAGGTCTTGGGCTAGATTTTTGGACCAGAGAATTTGTTATTGGGATTCCTTGTTAAGGATTTCTAAGTTTCAGAAAGGAGCATGTGTCCGGTAAACTGTATTACGATCGCTTCTTATTACGTGGGACCTTAAAACACATTTTGTGAATTTTCAGGGATAGGTACAGGAGTGAGACTATGTATGTACAATTGTACATACTAGCGGTTGCCTAGTGGTCAAAATTCGACCAAAATGCCTAAGCTTGCTACTTTGTTTTCTATTTTTCTCTATTACATATAAATAAGGTATAGGTAACCATAGTTACAAAGAATTGTACGACGTCTGACAAACAATGTCAAAATACTACGAACGCGATTCGACTGCGTGTGTCAAATGCATGGTTGTGTGCGTGTAGTATTTTTCACTAATTTAATGTATTTCTAATGCATATAATAAAAAATCTCCTTCTCCATATAAACTTTAACTGTGCCAAATTTCAATTTGCTCCGTCCCCGCAATTTTCGTAAAAAGGGGTACAAAGTTTTTGCTTCACGTATTAATATATAGATGTATAAATAGTCTCACACCCTATATCTGTGTTACGTTATTCTAAAACTGTAAGCCGCTGCGCAATAGTGTGTCTGGACCTTTTTTAATAACAGCCAGTATTCTTGAACTGTACTATAGGCGGCAGTTTGCAGCCGGGTATTTTTTTGTACTATGAAGATTACGAACTAGCTTGCAGCCAGTGATGGCATGTGATTACTGTAGCCTATGATCGTTTGCAATATCAGGGGTACCACACGATACTGACGAGAAGAGAAATTAAACAAGAGATGAAAGGAAAGGAATAGTAGAGATAGGTATGACAGCGTATGGATAGCATAGACAGATAGAATAGCCTGACTATACTTTTCGAACGTGTACCAATCTGACCACCTAATTGTACTCTATTTTATATGAAATAAATGTCATTTCATTTCATTTGGAACTCTTTTTTACCTCGCGAAGCGCAGTAAGAGTGCCTAACAGTAACGCCGGTTTTCTGTAAGAGGGCGGTATTCCTTTGGTGGAGTCCGTGGCGCAGCGGTAGTGAATGCGACTGCTGTGCATGAGGTCTCGGGTTGGTCGGTCGGGCCAACAATAAGTTATTGGGTTTTCCAGTTAAGAAATCTCAATAGCAGCCCGGAGTTAGGAAGTTGGCGGTGTAAGACATCCCCATGCCTTGGAGAGCACGTAAAGCCGTTGGTCCTGCGCCTGATCTCTCTCCGGTTGTGTCGGATTATCCGTCCCAACGGATTATGAGAGTTAGGGAGCAGAGAGTGCACTTGTGTTTGCGCACACACTTGTGCTCTATAATATCTCCTGCGTAGTTGGCCAGTCTCTGTAAGACTGGCCGCCGTGGCTGAAATTCGGTCTGGCGGATATTATCATTACATATTGTCACTAAATAATTAACAGAAATTTACTGTAAACTCACTAACCCAAATATTTTGACATTTATAAGTATTACTTTGTGATTTAAATTAATAAGTAAATGAATTATGACTATGACAACGGTAGCCTCTGGCTAAAATATTTGAATTGGCAATATTAATACTATAAACAGGAAAGTTTTGTATTTTTCTTTCTAATTAATATACTCAAACTCACCAAAATGATCTACTCTGCGGTCCCTAAGCTGGCGTGGTTTTCACATCTGCTTAACCTTTCAGGGATACTTGCTGCATAGTTGTGTTATAAGAACCATGGAGTATGTAGAGGAATGAAAAATCAAGAAGGTTTAAGTATCCTTGGCTCTGTTATACAATTTGACCTCATGACAAGTTTTATTACCATTAAGAGTCGCTATCTAGGTAGGAACTACCGGAATACTAAAACAATTGCACGTTGACTCTATAGTAAACTTATGAATATAGCTCAATGACTAATTTGCGATGCATTTTTAGTAGTAGTAGGATACTAGGTAAGCTGTAAGGCAAATATATCATAATGTGTTTCTAGGCATACTGTAGCTCCGCGGCTAAGTCGTTGCACTCAACCTAAAATAATTAAGTGTCTGGGAAAAATAGAGTTAGAGTTCTAAACTACAATAAATATAGAAATATTAACTGTATAGATAGCGGTTTAAGTCGTTGCCACTGCATGCCGGCGCAACACGGTTTGATTCCCTTCGAGTCTGGGTGAATCTTGTGTCCAATGTTTGAATATGATTTTGTAAAGACCCCGCGACACAGAAAATCTTGCTGCACCCGAAGACGTCCAAACTTTTAAGTTTATATATTATGTATTTAGTACAACTGAAATATATTTTTTTGTATATGCGCTCTAATTAGTATGATAATAAGCAAATCAATGGTTCCAACAACGTTGCTAATCATACTTTTCTAGTGCACTCGTTTAAGTCTAATATGCAAACAACATCAACTTAGGAATACTATAAGTCGCTATCTCAATGAAACAATATAATTGCTTGCGCTTGCCGCCATAACTTTAAACAAAACTTTCTTTTTACAAAAACTACAAGAAATGTCACACTCACGTGACATGACTCATGTAAGCATCGATTCTATTTTCAAAAGTTTAAGGCGCGCTTTTTTTTGACAACTAGCATTTAAGTTTTAAACGTAGTGTTGTCAGACTTGCGTATGGAAATAGGTATGTATTTAGTCAATTTAGTATTTCAAATGCACTAGTAGCAAGTAATCGGTGAATGCTATGACGCATATCTCTCCGCGGGGGCGGGCGGAGGGATTATGTCGGACTCGCCGGGGTAAAAGAAAGATAGAAAGATGGAAATAATAGTAAAGTACCTCCCGGAATACCGACTAAACCTACCACGGTGTTCCTCGACAAAACCACTATCGACGGGGCCGCGCGAATCGCTTTCGCATGCGGTCGCGACCCCGCCACGGTTACGGCCCGCCGTATGAAACGGCAGGCCACTACACGAAAGACCTACCCAAAATAGGCACTACGTCGCATAAAACCCTACTGTCTCCCCTAGAGGGGAGACGGACTCGACACAGAGGCGCGCGTGGGAACACGCACGCCGCCTCTCGGACCTGGTGCTGAATCGGTTAAATAACCTGCTTTTATATCAATTACCGCAGATTCCGCAGAGGCTATTACGCGCACAGTAAGGAGTGTTATTTTTAGTAGTCACATTATTTTACCGTTATTTTAGTTATCTAGGCAGAGATGCGTTGATGTTGACGTCGTATTCCGGTCTGCATTTTTTATAAAGTGATATGTAGGTTGGACGGTAAGTCGATTATTTTGAGAACTAAAATGGTAGCTTACTGCGGTATATATCGTTTAAGGATCAATCCAATGTCTATACATTTGAGTATTTTGTGTTAACAGAATGGTAATATGTTAATGACGTAGTGTAGAGCAATTATCGCAGAAAGAAAATCTCTTTTACTGTTACCTTAAAGATATATAAGAGTACTATAAACCTAATTCAATTCTTATTATAAAATGTGTTATATATTTTTTAGCGTTATACATCAAAACGAGTTTTAAGAAATAAGCGTATCATAAAGACTATTTTTTAGTTTTTTTCTCCCTAGCCTTTATTATTCCCAAGTCACTTGGGGTCAGCTTTTCTGGTCTAACCGGATTTGACTGGATATCAGTTTTTACATGGAGCGGCTGCCACCTGACCTCCGGAACCCGAGGCACGGAGCAGGCGATAATTGTCAATCAATACGCACATAATTTCGAAAAGTCATATAACTTCCGAAAGTTAGAGGTACGCGACGTGGGTTCGAAACCGAGACCCTCTGCATAGCAGTCTGTTGGTCTACCCACTGAGCTATCGCTGCTATTTTTTAGTTTTTATTTAATTATAATGCGTAATTATTTTTGTCCCAAGATACTGACATTGTGTAGATACATCAAATGCGTTTATTATTTCATTATAAGCCTTACGCTCTATTGGCATATTTTAATTTTATACGATTCGATTAGATATAAGATTCCTAAACGGACTCGATGTCGCGATTGCTAATTCTAACTCAATGTAACGGTACGCAACAACCGGCCAGCCATTATAATTTCGTCATTGAGCTAAATATATTAACCTACTCGTATTCATATAGATAATCCTGTTATTTATTAAACATTTATACATATTTATATAGTTATCATATGTAAAAATATTCAATTATTGAGTTGTTTATATCTGTGGTAATTAACTTTATATTGCGTAAATAAACCAAAGTTAGTAGACAAAGGTATGTAGCATAAATCCAGTTATAAAAAAACAATGACTACATAATTTTCTTTTAATATGATAAATTGGGGAGGTTCCTGTTTCTTTATGATGTAAGATGTCAAGGAGATTTAATGATTTAGTTCCGATTATAGTTAATTTGATGTCACTTATTTATAATCTAGAAATTAAATATATTGAATGGAAATATTTCACACGAATATATTATGTATGTATTCCCACTAGACTACATACGTATTGTTTCTAATGGCATAATTATATTCATAGATATAATTATGCGAGTTGTTTCTGCCACGGAAGTAGGCAGAAACAGTGAGTAAGCGACACCTGCCATCTGACATACGCCTTAATTTACGGATCATAAAGCTATTAGCTATGACGTATTTATCTTCTTATAAGCGTATACAGAGTACCTATTTCAAAAATTCCTTACTGAGACTGATAAATTCACGAAACTTCCTAGTGATAATTTCCATAATCAAACGAGGATCGCTTAAACTTTTTCTAAATTTCACCTCACTGTTCCCACCAAGAATACTAATAGCGACCCAGAAATCGTTCGAAAACCGCCAAATTTTGATGAACTGTTAACTCAACGCACGTAGCTTGTACATACACATGATGAAACTGAAAGTATTGTTAATTGCTCAAAGAATTTCGGACGTTATATTGCTCAATATTCAACGTATGCCGATATCCGGAACAAACATGCACACTAAAGAACTTATAGAGTCCATCGCACACAAGCCCGCCACAGCTGGGTCACTTTCTCTCACAACCTTGATTCCTTAGTCCGAGTACGTTAACACTAACAAACGTAAAACGATGATATTTTGTCAATGTACTGTTAAAACTTTTACTTTTGCAGATTTAAAAGAAAGTGTTTAACAAGTATAATAAGTACTAAGATTTTCCTCCATTTCATAACGTAACACACAACTAGATATTATATAAATAGATTTATTACTTACGGAAACTTGCATCACATTCTATCAACAGCAATGATTTGTTTCGAAATCATAGATTTTCACCCTATACAAAAACAATGAATTTAAAAGATAAAAATGACAACTTACCAAAAATCCGAAAGGAAGTAAAAAAAAATAGACACAGATAACACAAAAAAATAAGGTCACTGTCACAGAATTTTGGCGCGAAACCGCACACGTGCACAAACACTTTCTTTTCCAATTATTTCTATAACTTAAAACAAAACAAATATCAGAATACACAAGCAGGTACTACGGTCCGCCACGTACGATACGGACAGTGGCTTCGCCGGTTGTGGTAACCGCAAGACGATTTCTTGTTTACACATCAAACCGAGAAACCTGTACTAACCGATCGTAGGGAAAAGTTATCGATGGAAATGCATTTCCGCATCTTGTATGT
Organism: Catocala nupta; assembly: GCA_963675205.1. Classification (NCBI taxonomy): domain Eukaryota; kingdom Metazoa; phylum Arthropoda; class Insecta; order Lepidoptera; family Erebidae; genus Catocala; species Catocala nupta. Next base: position 1,560,034 of record OY776103.1, read on the forward strand.
CGTTTCAAAATAGCTGCGTAATAGCGTTAACAAACCACATTAGTGTTGTGTTGTGTCGCAATAGTTGTCTTGTCCGTTTTCGCAATTATGAGCTAGTAGGTAAACACTAGTTATATACTAAAGTAATCCTCGAACGAAACGCGTTATATACGAAGTCATGCGAAGTGTTCATGCTTATTATTCCGAAGGATTTATTGCTATTACCTACAATAACGACCCTAATCATACGTAATTTGTCTAAGTGTCGAAATTCACAGACACCACTCTGACCATTTTCTTTTCAACGGCATCATTTCTATACACAGAACCAGACTAAGTATTATTATTTGATATAGAGCAGCCCAAATCATAACGGAATCTCAGCGCTAACCAAATATAATATTAATACCAAACCTTAACAAATTATACACCATAATCTTTCTCATGAATCCCTCTGTCTATTGGTGAAAATCGAATGAATATCCGTTCAGTAGTTTTTGAGTATATCGCGAACAGACAGACATACGCGGCGGTGGACTGTGTTTTATAATATGCAATGATAGTGAAAAGTATGTAATCTCTATCTTGTTGGCCGATTGATTGTTTCTGAAGTTACGATAATATTTTTTGTTATTATTTATGGGATTTTAATGATGATAGGTGTAAAAATAATAAAACTAAATAGACAACCAATAACATTCTACAAACATTATTGGTTAGTTTATCTGTTTAAAACTACACTTTTTTAAATTATGCTATAACAACGACATGATCTTGACCAAATCAAGGAAAAAATTCGCAGTAAACCCTTTCAAAAAAATCGGAACATAAAAAAAGCGAAGTAAAAAAAACGTTTATGTACCACAGATACAGTACAAAACAAAATAGGTTTAAATAAAATAGGTAACAAAACTAACTTAAACATGCAATCTGTGACAAATTGGTACGCACTCAGCATATATTATATTGCTGTATTGTGGTTCATAAAATCATAAATTGTTTAGTCTTAAAAAAGTGCATTTGATAAATAACCTCATTTTTAAACTAGATATTTAATAAAAAGCCAAAGAACAACTTAGGCTGAACAATTCACGGTCAATCATTATTAATTTTATGTGTATTACCAAGTTGATGTTGATTTCCAGTATAACCCGATGTCCATACGATGATGCATTACCAGTTTACAAAGTCAAACGTGCGACGGCCCGTGACAAACGTCATGTACGAGTTTATTAGTAACATTAGCATGTGAGATCGACGCATTAGCGTACTCTTAAGTGTAGGGCTGTCAACAGATCAAAACCCCACCCAAAATATGTAGTGACACTGCATGGTTTCTCGTATAAAGATGTAGAAGCTGCGTGCTGATGCAAACGAATGTACTAACTTACAGACATGGAAGAAAATCCTAATCCTAACTATCTTCTTATATATAAAATTCTCGTGTCACAATGTTAGTTACCATACTCCTCCGGAACGGCTTGACCGATTTTTATGGAATTTTATATGCATATTTAGTAGGTCTGAGAATCGGCTACTATCTATATTTCATACCCCTTAGTGATAAGGGTTGTCCACACCTAACATTTTTTTAAACTTTTTGGTCAAAACATTTTTTTTATGGCAAAACAACGTTTGCCGGGTCAGCTAGTAATATTATAAATGCGAATGTGGGATTTTTTTTATTGTTACGCTTTTACGACCTATCTACTCGACCAATCATGGGGGTACAGAATAGGACATAGGGACCACTGCATCCAAAAAGTACTGTTACTAACCTAACCAACATTTACACGAGCGAAGCCGCAGGCAAAATTTAGTTAATATTAAAAATGCAAATGTGAATTTGTTTATTTGTTACACTTTCACGCCTTAACTGCTCGACTGATCATCATGAAATTTCGCATACACGTTGTCAGGGGGAACAAAAAAGGACATAGGATACTTTTCGTCCAGAAAAAGTTCTGTTTTCGAGGGATAGCTAGTGACAGAACATAACTGATATAATCAACGACAGGTTCTTTTAATTTTCGACCTAAAAGTGACGCCAAGGATCTAAGTATGTGTGTGTTCAGCAGCGCTAATGTGTGTGTAAGCGGCGTGTTGTTACGTTCATGACATACGGATCTTGCATCCAGAAAAAACTATTGTTCCAGAAGGGACAAAATTTATTGACAAAATCTATATTAACGCGAGCAAAATCTAGTTTACAGATACAAATATAAGTAATTTAAATTACGCTATCTCGATTTAGTGAATGTAAATGCGTTATTTTCCAGGTTAGATTTCTAGGTCGATAAAAGTGTCATTGATTTTTTTGTCAAGATAGTCTTAATAACAACACAGACTTTGGAACTGTATGGAAAACGATGATACGCTCGACATAATTGACGAATTTAATACGCTTCTAGCATGCGCCTTCGGGGACATAGGTGAGATACAAGTGTGTATGTATGCCAAAGTAATGTAGGCATAATAGTGTAAGCCGCTACTATGAAAGCAGAATGGTGACTGAAGTTAAGGTGAAGCCTATGATACTGGTGGGTACTACGTGTAACTGTTGCTAGAAGTACTCGCTAGCATTTACTATACTTATCTATGGTACTAGAATAGAACCTACATTAAAAAATGTAGACTACAAATAATTTCGCTACGACAATAATACAAAACGGAACAAAGATTTGGAATAATGTCACAAAACTGTAAATTCGCTATGCATCTTAGACTATAATTATAAGATACAAGACTTGGCCTCGCGAATTTTTTATAAATGCAATATTTGCTATTTAAATATTCAAAGCTTTTTCAACATACGTTAGCCATACATATTAGGTATGATTGAATAAAATATAATCACGTTGTTATTTGAATATTAATAAGACTTAAAGTTTAGGTAAGAAAAATTAAATAGGTATTCTATTAAATTTTGTCTTTCTCACAATTAAAATAGTTTAATTGATGTTTGAACGTCTGTTACTCAATCTTACGTACATAAATCGCTGTATGGATTTTGATAAAACTTTGCGCATAGATAGACATAATAGCCTGTTATGCGTTACCGTAGGATTCACGCGGGCTAAGGCATACAGAAGATAAAAAATCTAAGTTACGTATTTTAAAATTACAAAAAAACAAAAAATAATATTCAAGAAGTAAATATCTTAACAGCAGTGAAAAGACCGTCACAGGGTGTAGAGATTTTTATAATTTATTTAAATTGCCCGTGACCATGGCTGCTGAAAAGCAACCGAAACATCGGGGAAAGTGTAAACTTAAAAACAAATAGATTTGATAGTTTTAATAATTTAATTAGCTTAAAATTAGTAAAGTTTAATAGTATAGTATAGTAGTGTAACAGTTTCTAAATTATGTAATAGAGTGTTAAATAAACAACGTGATAAAATCCGTATATAGTAGTTTAATTTCAATGAATAACATTCGCGTAAACAGAAGACAATATTATGTAAATTTATTTAAATGCTTGTAGTTTTTAAAATACGTATCTTAAATTTTTATATTTTTCTGCTAGCTGTAATAACACTTATAACTTGGCCTGTTACCTGATTCCGGCTTGACGTCGACTTCTGGGACACCCTGTATATGTATAATACATATTTAGTCGCTGTATAAACTTGTGCAGTTCAGGGTTTTATCGTGAACGTAGTTTGTAAGCGCCTATTATTTACAGCGCCAACTGTTGTCGATCGTCGAAACTTTATCGTTTGTGCGGATTCGCCACAACTTGTTCTCCATTATTTACGGGGGCCCTAGACCTTGTAAGCCCTTTAGAAACCTTATTCTTCATGTTTTTGTACGCAACAGAGGTCCGAACATTGAAAGAAATAGAAAAACAATAAAGAGACGCTTTGAAACTATAGTGTTCCAACAAAATGCTTGGAGAAATTGGGTAAATTTTTTGCAAACGGTTATTCACAAATAAACTTAACAATATGAAGCGCCTACAAAATATTGACGGCAAAAGCGACGCAATGTAGAGAGTGGTACTAATAACAAGAACTGTCTTGTAACTTGTAACTAGTATATATATTGCGTCGCTTTTGCAGTTATTATTTATTTACCATCTGCGTCCTTAATACTGCATAATATGTACCTAATTTATGCGCTGGCCGACAAACAACGCATTTTGAGGGTCCGTACCTGAACGTCGCCATCGGGATCCTATTAATCTGTCCGTGTATATAATAATAAATAATAAGATACAAAGATTACTATTTAAAAGTAGTATTATATCTAGTTCAATGGTACAGGTCCCTTCGTGTGCAAGTCCTAGTCGCACCTAACCGATGATTTTTTTAGGAACCATGCGCGACGCCGTCCTAATAATCGAAATATCATCATTTTAAAAGTTACATGCTTTCGAATATTCGTCAAATTGCCGAATAATTCGATGTTTTATTGATAATCGCCCATCGTTATTCCTTAGAGCGACTCTTCGTACTGAACTGAGATGAAGAAACCAGGCTAAGTACGAGACTAGAGTAAGTCAGAGATCACCGAAGTGGTAGCCACGTCGGCTTCTAGAGACAGTGCAGATGAATATGTGCAGGGGCAAATATTATGTCTCTATGAAATGCCACAACAGTAGCCCCTGAATTCATTCTGCTTTTATCAAGCAGGAATGCACGATTGATGCCCTTGGTGATGCAGGCCCACATTTTGGTAACCGGTTACCATCAGGCAAACTAATAAATATTTCAAAGAAATTCATCTACTAACTTCTCCTTCTTCTCCCTAGCCTTTATTATTCCCAAGTCACTTGGGGTCGGCTTTTCTAGTCTAACCGGATTTGACTAAATATCAGTTTTTACACGGAGCGGCTGCCACCTGACCTCCGCAACCCTAAGGCTAACGATACCCTAAGGCTAGACCAGTATCAGGATATTGTAGGGCACTGACTTCCCTATAACGACTGCCATAGATGTTCATGGCAGCCGGGACCGACGGCTGAAAGTGCTCTCCGAGGCACGGAGCAGGCGATAACTGTCAATCAATACGCACATAACTTTGAAAAGTCATAGAACTGCCGAAAGTCAAAGGAGCGCGACATGGGCTCGAACCCGAGACCCTCTGCATTGCAGTCAAATTCATTCATTCAAATTCATATAATAGCTATAAATGCGAATGTAAGTTCATTTGCTTTTTTACGCTATAACGCCTTAACTACCTAGTCTACCGATCATCATGAAACTTCGCATACACATAGTGTACAGAAACGGACATAGTATAGGTACTAGTATAGTATTATTATCTGTGGTATAGGTACATTAAATCTAGAAAAGATACTGTTCCCAACCGAGCGAAGCCGCGGGCAAAAGCTAACACTAAAAATAAACTGTCAAAACATGAAGTATTAATTATTTTATTCAGTGTTGGTTTCATAATAGACCTATGTTAGGTTAATAGGCTAATTAATAAAAAGAAAAGATTTAACAAAGTCAAATTATAAACACCTTAATTATATTTAAGGTTTACCATTAAAAAGCACAGCGTAAGCGCCAGTTGCTCGTGATAATTCTTCTATTAATGTAAAATAATTGTTTATAAGAATATTAGACCTCTAGTAATCTCGTCGTCACTATGAATCTTCGTGATTGACTGTCAAGACGTGAAGATAAGTAAGCAAACGTTGGAAACAAAATTTACGACAGCAACTCAATATAATATTGTATTCTGTTTACGCGAATGTTATTCATTGAAATTAAACTACTATATACGGCATTAAACACTTTATACCTACGGATTTTGTCGCGTTGTTTATTTTACTTTAAACACTTTTATTACATAATTTTGAAAACTCTAACACTACTATTATTGAACTTTACTATACTATTTAATTTAATTAAAACTATCTATATTTAGGTTTACACTTTCCCCGACGTTTCGGTTGCTTTTTAGCAGCCATGGTCACGGGTAGACTAAGATGGTAGTTGACTCAATGTTCCAGTGTAGTTATTTCAAAGTACCCGAACATAATTTAATCTTTCAAAATTAAGTAATACAGTGTTAAATAAACAACGCGATAAAATCCGTATATAGTAGTTTAATTTCAATGAACTCAATATATTATAATATTAAAAAACGGGCCTTAGTTAATCGCGTTAGTCATTGTTTAAAGGTAATAAATACCTATTTATTTCCCGACGATTCGACCGACTTGCATCGCTCGTGATCATGGTGTGAGGTCAGCGGAGCAGCGGCGCCTTCATGAAGTGCAGATTACAGCAACTACCCTCACTTGGTCATTTTATTTATAATTATTGCACTGTCGGTACTTCGACGCACAACATTAACAACGTTTACACACTGACTGAATCACTGTAGCGCAGTTTAGATTTAATAATAATAATAATAATGGCTAAAATTGGGCTCACTCTTCCCTGTAACGGAAGGATTTATGCTAGCAATACAAGATCAGGCTATAAATACAAAAAAATATAGTAAATTTATTCTTAAAGACCCTAATACACAAAATAACAAATGTAGAAAGTGTCATCACGCATTTGAAACCATCCAGCATGTTGCAGAAGCCTGTTCATCTCTAGCTCAAACAGATTACACTCACAGACACAACCAAATTGCTAATATTGTTCACCAAAAACTAGCCGTAAAATATAACCTAATACCAAAACCTGTTCCCTACTACCAATATACCCCAAAACCAGTGTTGGAGAGTAACATCCACAAAATATACTTACATAGAGCAATAATTACAGATAAAACTATACATAACAATAGGCCTGACATAACTATGATAGATAAATTAAATAATCATACATATTTAATATAGCGGTACCCAATACACACAATTTACAGAAAACCATTACAAAAAAATACAGAAATATACAGAATTAAAAGAAGAAATAAGTAGAATATGGAAAATGAATATGCGTCATACCCAAACACCTCCTTCATTTTTTACGACAGATAGAGTTACTTATCAACCTTAACATCACTATGCAGAAGGCTATACTCAATACTTGCCGTATAGCATGAGCGCACATGCGCGCGCGTGTGTGCGTGCATGCGTGCGTGCGTGCTTGCGTGTGTGCGTGCGAGCGTGCGAGCGTGCGTGCGTGCGTGCATGCGTGCGTGCATGCGTGCGTGCGTTTATTATTATATTTAATATACATTTATAGTTGCGTTGTTAGGCAAATATCTTAAGTAGTTGCTCTGTCTCAGAATAGTCAATAGTGGAAATGTATTCTGTAATTTTAATCTTAGCCGCACATACAGTATCGCGTTTAATTTTGCATTTCTTAAGTATTTTATTGTAAATATGTGGAAACATGTATTTTTGGCATTTTTGTGCAGAAGATGTTTTGTATATTGGAATACTTAGGCATTTTAAAGATTCTTCTTTTAACATATTGTTGTAGTTGCAAGAATTCAGAGCAGTTTTACATGTGGAGATAGTTGCGTTGAGGATGTATAATTTGCGTATAAGTACTTAGTAATTCAGCTTCTTTATAGAGTTCAGTCGATGGGAATGTTATGGGTTTCTTAAGCATTACTTTCAGAACAGATCTTTGTGCCCTTTCTACTGTTTTTAACTTAGATGTTGTTGTGCCTCTCCATATACCTATACAGTGTGTGAGTACGGGCTGACAGAGTGATTTGTAGATATTTTTACGGTTACCAGCTACGGACCTGGCTTCTGCCCGCCGGCTGGTAACACCGTTAAAACCTATATAAGTTTTCTAGCTCGAGCTGCAAGTGAAATGATGTGGTCTTTAAAGTTAGCTTGTTGTCTATCACCACTTCAAGGTACTTTATTGTTCGTGCCCTTTCAACTTCATTACACTTACAGGTAATATCTAAGTATATTAATTTTATCACGGTCACACTTATGGATGAGGATATTTCTGCTTAGAGTCGGCGATCCACACATCCTTTTTACGAAAGCAAAGAAACTTAGTTTTGCTTGTATTTATTGTGAGTAAGTTTTTATTTAGCCAGTTTGCTATTGTCTCCATACCTTGTTCAGCGTTTTGCAAACACTGACTACAGGTGAATTTATGAAATATTACAGCAGTGTCGTCGGCGTAGTAGATGACCTTGGCGTTATTTAAAGGTAGATCCATTAAACTGTTTATATACAGCAGGAATAACGTAGGGCCGAACACGCTACCCTGGGGTACCCCAAAAGATGTCTCTTGGGAAGAACTGAGCCAGGAATCTACCTTTGAGCATTGTTTCCTGTATGTTAAATAACTACGGAACCAGTCTAAGGGAATGCCTTCTTCCTATGCTTTCGAGTCTTTTTAATAATATCAGAATAGACACAGTAGCAATGGCCTTTGCTGGATCCAAGAATATTCTGATGCAAGCAAGGCAAGTTTAAGTGAGCAGTAATTTCGTTGGTTAGTAAATTTACTGCATGTTCGGTTGACAGATCAGATAGAATGCATTTATTTTCAAGATATTTTACTGCTCGCTTGTTAACAACTCTTTCCAGAATTTTGGAGAATGTAGGCAACAAAGATATGGGTCGGTAATTATTTGGTACGTCATTTTCTCCTCCCTTGTGTATAGGTACAGTAACCGCATTGGTGGCACAGTACCTTTGATTAAACTTTGGTTAATAATTAACGTGAGGGGGTCTACAATAGTATTCTTGGTTTTATTTATTAAAAAGTTGGTAATACCATGTATACCTGGAGCACTGTCGGTCTTAAGGCACGTAATAATACTTTCTACTTCCTCTTTATAGGTTGGTTCGAAGAAAAATGAGTTTTGTGGAGCTATAGAAATATTTATTCTTTGTGCCAGAGCATTCCGGGTAGTGCGCATGTCTTTTAAAATTTCGTTTGCGTATTTTTGACCTACTGAAGCAAAAAAGGTGTTGCAAGTATTTAGTGCATTCTGTAGGTTTGGATTCAGGGTTATCAGCTGGGACGCAAATGAGCTCATTTTGCTTTTCCTGTGTGTGATTTGATTAAATGTTTGCCAAAGTTTGCGTGGTTGCTTATTATATTTTTGCAGCAATCCTGTTTCGTACCTATTTAATTTTAATGTTTCGCAGAAGAGTGGTGTAAAAATTACGATCTTTGGTATTTGTCTGGCCTCTAAATGCAATTTGCCTCGGATGCGTGAACATTTTAATAATCCCCTAGTCATCCGTGGTTTAAGTATGATTTTAGAACGACTTAATCGAGATGTGTCAGAGTGAGAATTAATTGAGATTTTTAATATACTTAAATAAATATCAGTTTGTGCAACTAAACCTGTATGCTATATAACCGTGACCAGTCTACGTTACCCAGTTCTTCTGCAATTGAGCTATAGTTAAGACATAGTTTATTCATTGGTGGAGTTATTGGCCTTGATGGGATGCACGATATTCCCGAGATTACGAGGTCATGATCAGTTAAAGAAAAAGAGCAGACGATTGTTTCAATATTTATTTGACCTGTAAAGAAAACATGATCAAGACAGGCATTATGCCTGGTGGGTTTATTAACTTCTGGTATTAAGCTTAGTTCTGCCATAGCGCAGATATACGATGCTGAGTCCGAGGCGGCAGCATTGTTATTATCTATATTTATATCACCGGTAAATATAGTACAAGGTTTTTGATTCAGTATTTATATGATATCATAGAGCTAGGATAAGAAATAGTCAATATTTTTAAAAGAAGGTGATTTGTATACTTCTAGTGCGGTTAAAACGTTAGGTACCTATAAAACAGCAATTTTAAAATATTAGCCTTTCCGTTCCAAGTTCGTTAATTTCTAGCATTGATGTATTTTTAGTTAAATTATGTATATTCAATAAGTTGGATTGGTAGAGCAACGAATAAAACACAACGTAATAAAGTACATGTGTAAATATATATTAGATTAATTAGAGTATGTAGTTATAATAAATAACGTAAATTATTTGTAGTACATAAATGTCGCATATAAAATTAAATAAAGCGTTTTAATAACGTCACGTGTTTTGTGGGTGAACTAAACGCATCTATAATCTGTCATTTTTTAAGGTTATGTTGTTATTATAAATTTGGATTTTTATGTAATATAACGTTTATGAATATAATAAAGCAATGGCTCTATTAAAAACAATATTGACTCGTTTTGTTTGTACGTATCAATTTGTCTTTATTGTGTTCACACATTACAGTTTTCTTATCCGAAATATTGTCATATAAAATTTCACGTCTTCAATTTGTGTTAACATAACTCTAATTTATCCAATTGTTGATATCTTGTGGCAATTTTACACTGAATCTAAATATATTACTGATATTCCAAACAAATTTCAGTGCCAACTTCATACAGGGCGACGGCAATAAGATATTCATCCACAGACCCGAAATTGGCTGAAAACGATGATAAGCCTGTCGAAATCGAGAATCCATACAAGAAGGAACGTCGTCAGTGCATTTTATGCAAACTAAACATAACACCGGACTACAAAAACTACAGATTATTGTCACAATTCCAGAGTCCTTACACTGGCCGCATATATGGTCGACACATTACTGGTCTATGTAAGACTAAACAGGATTTAGTCGAAAATGAGATCAAGAAAGCTCAGAACTGTGCCTATATGCCTTATTACTATAAAGATAAGACATTCTTGAAGGATCCTAAACTGTTTGACTCAGAAAATCCTATTAGATCCCATAGATTTTAAGTTCTTTAATTGTAGTACCTTTGTAGAATAAATGTAATTATGTTATATACTTGGTTTTATTAAATGATGTCTAATATGATGTTATTCATTTTAACTATGATACATACAGCCTATAAAAATGATAATGTATTTTACTAAATTATTTGATGGTGTATAATCAAAATCTTGCAATCCATAAAACCTAACTATAATTAAAAATATGCTGCTACTGTTAATAACATATCTATTTAGGTAAGCGGCAAAAGTAAAGATTACATAAAAACAATGTAATATATCATTATACACTGGCCATATAGATTTTTATTTACTCAAATTAAAAATAATTATTTAGGTTGCACTATTTAAGCACTTGACATATTGTAACAATTACTTAAAAACTATGTTAGTATATAAAATCATTAAAATTAATTCATATATTCCTGCTGCACCGGCCCCACCGCTATGCCTATGGGTCCAATGCCACAGGAAGGGACAGTCTACCCTATCTCTGATCACCTTCAGGATACTGTGGTTGCTCCGGCGAATCCTTTGCATCAGAGATGCTGTCCTCTTTCGCATTACAGCTTCAAAGCTATCTGAATCCGCTCCGCAAACATGCCTGACACACTACAGAATTGAATATGATGTGATGAAAGGATGATTAACTGTTATTTATCTTAACTCTTTGAATGCCCGAACACAGATCAACACAATTAACTTATCCATCCACACAATGATTTCCTTTATTCTGATATTACAGCAAACAAGAGGTTAAAATATTACTATAAAGGGCAATACCAGATGTACAAAGCACTTTACCAACACTGAAACATAAAAGTCATCCAAATTTAACAGCTGTGCTGAGATATGGTAACTGTAATGTTCTAAATTCATTACAAACATTTATAAATCTACAAGGTGTTTATATGTGGAACACAAGCACTACAGTAGCACATTTTAATCTCTTGTGTATCGTGTGAACACCAGGTGTTCATAACCGCCAAGTTCACTTTTTTAATCAGATGCTCAATGGGTTAAGTAGATTTTACTTATAATAATTAAATACTATGGTATGTACATAATATATGAAAAAACAAAACATGACTAAATATAGCAACATTTATTAAATAAATTCCTTAAAATTAAATAAAGAATTAACCTATAGATCCTTAAATTGTCCCAATATGATGCTGGCATCATCAAGGCTATTAAAACAATCATTTTCTGAGTCATAACCAACTAAAGACGGTGGTATTTTCAGAGCTTTTAACATTTCAGAATGGTCCAATCTGTCTTTTTCTTGGCACTTATTCCGCATCAAATCTAGTAATTCCATTAACGCATCTTGGCATCCTTTTTGCCATTTTTTGATTAGACTTCTTAGTTCTTCAGTATCTGGAGTAAGAGATTGAGCCAAGAGTAGTTTCTTCTTAGCCTCTATTCTGTTTCTGAGATTATCTATGTCTCTTTGAGTTATAGAACCTGTGGACTTTGCTTTTATTGGCTTAGAAACTTTCTCATAAGATTTCCTTATCAAAATAGTTTTTTTGTTATCAAAATCATCATCTTCATCATCAAAACTTGTTTGAGATGGTGGTTTTTGTTCTGTACTAACATTTTCTGGCTTGACTTTAATAATCTTTTTGGCCTTGACTTTGTTTTTAGGAGATTTTGTGTCCACTACCTTATTTTGTTTGGGTTTGATACTGTTATTGTCTATGAAATCATTATCATCATCAATAATACTGTGGGTTGTTGATTTGGTAGAATTTTGTCTATGTAAATTAATTAGAGGTGCTTCGTCTGAATCTGAGTCACATGTCAAAGGTTTTTCATTGTTACCTTTAGTTATTTCACTATTTGTTTTATTTTCTATGTTTTTAAATATTTTTCTTTGTATTACAACAACACATTCCTTTCGAAGATCATTTGGACTTTTCTGTTTTATTGCATATATAGCTTCTTCTTTATTACTTTCTTGTTCTATAGAGGGACTATTTATATCACACTCAGCGGGCTTGTCTTCAGAATCTATTTTACATTTATTAGAATCATTATCGGGCTCATGTTTAGGATCTATTTTATTAGGTTTAGGTATATTTTTCAAAGGAGATTTACGTTTCTTGCTGTTTTTGGAATTTGTTTGTACAGGTGTCGATACTACTTCTATGTTTTCACTGTTATGACTGCTAACACTTTGTGGCTTTTCAAGACTTTGTTCTTTAGCACAGTAATTGTCACTGAGAACTTCCGAATGCACTGTGATATCCTCTTGGGACTTATTAATAGTCGATATAAGTGTTTTGGACTTCTTTCGTCGAGGCAATTCAACATTTCTAGACGGCGTTAAATTAATATTTTCAGTGATAACTTCATTTTCATCAATATTTGCACTGTCTACTGATTCCTCGATATTTTCCTCTGGTACACATGCCTTTCTTTTTCTGGTCTCCTTTTTATCTTCAATAACAACTGACTGACTAACACTAGATAAAGGTGAGATAAACGAAGAGGGCCCACTCTTCTTTCGTCGAGGCAATTCAACATTTCTAGACGGCGTTTTATTAATATTTTCAGTGATAACTTCATTTTCATCAATAATTGCACTGTCTACTGATTCCTCGATATTTGCCTCTGGTACACGTGCCTTTCTTTTTCTGGTCTCCTTTCTATCTTCAATAACAACTGACTGACTACTACTACTAGATAAAGGTGAGATAAACGGAGAGGGCCCACTTTTTTTCCAATTTCGCGAAAGACCAAGTCTTCGACATGGTGTCAATAAAGACTTACTAATACCACCCGGAGTCTTTGGAGAATTAGTATTATTGGATTTTAACGAGGACACATTCTTCATGTTCGTTATTTACCTTTTATATTTGGTTTATTGTTTGTTTTTAAATATTGTACAAAACTGTCAAAATATTTTCATTCCCGCCATGTTGTGTTCACCTCAGTGTTGCCATGACTCAAAATATCAATAATTCTTAATTGGCTTTACACAATTGGTATAGTCACAGTGACACACTATCACAAACAAATTTAAACCAAATTCTGCTGGAAATTATTTATAGTATCTCGTGTGTCTTAAACAAAATTAGACACCAAGATTGTTTATCTTTAGTTAGGTACCTAACCAAATGGAGTATCGTTATACATATGAATAAAATACTGAGTACCGTTTCAATACCGACCGGACCGTCTAACCAAATTTAACTTTCAACATATTTCAACAAAAATCTTTATGTTTACCTTTATGTCTAACCAAGTATGTTTAATAAAATATTACGCAAAATTTTGCATATCAATAAAAAATCTCTTCCATTTGCGCTAAAATTAATATCGGGTGAAATACCAAAATACTAGCATGTGGATATCACTGATCGGTGCCCGCCACTCCCGCCACTCGCCAGTATTGTATGACCGAATCATTCAATCAGAAATCGTGTTATATTCTTGCGCAATGTTTTGAAATAATATAAATATAGGTTACTAACAAACTACTACAAAACTATTAAAATGAAGATAATGTAACTAGCAAGCTTGTGATATTTTTTATACATAAAAGTGAAACATTTTGTCTCTTCAAAGAATTTGTAGTTTCGTTTACTACAGCTGTCTCGCTCCATCATTTCAAGTTCATGAATGCTTTCCAATACCATTCACTTTGACACTTTCATTCGGTCTCGTCTCGCACTCGTCTTTCAAAAATATTCCGTGTGCCGTGGTGTGGTGTTATCGATACAACTGATTATAAATAATTATTATAAACCGATTCGAAAGCGATTAATTAACGACACATTTAACAGTATTATCAAAGTGCTGACAACTGGAAACAAGTGAAATTGTTTCAGTTTTAGTGAATAAATACATTACATAATGCCGCTGCTGAGGTTGACAACGGGCACTTTCGGCCAGCTACGCACTTTCGCGACGTCACCGGCCCTGGGGAAGAGAGTCAAGACCTTCGCGGTGTACCGCTGGAACCCTGACGAGCCGGATAAGAAGCCCTACACTCAGAACTATGAGGTAGACTTAGACGACTGCGCGCCCATGGTACTAGACGCTCTATTGAAAATAAAAAATGAGATGGACCCCACTTTAACGTTCAGACGTTCATGCCGCGAGGGTGTCTGCGGTTCTTGCGCCATGAACATCGACGGTTCTAACACCCTTGCGTGTATTAGCCATATCGACACGAATTGTTCCAAGCCCACCAAAATCTACCCATTGCCACACATGTATGTTGTGAAGGATCTTGTACCTGATCTGACAAACTTCTACCGTCAGTACCAGTCGATAGAGCCGTGGCTACAGCGTGACAAGGAGGCTGTCAAAGGTAAGGAGACCCAGCTCCTTCAAGATGTAGAAGACCGCGCCAAACTGGACGGTCTTTACGAATGCGTGCTGTGTGCTTGTTGTTCAACCAGCTGTCCATCCTACTGGTGGAATGGTGACAAGTATCTTGGCCCTGCTGTTCTCATGCAGGCCTACAGGTGGATCATTGACTCCCGTGATGATGCCACAGACAAACGTTTGGCCAAGCTGAAGGACACATACTCTGTCTATCGTTGCCATACAATCATGAATTGCACACGCACATGCCCTAAGGGCTTGAATCCTGGCCGTGCCATTGCCCAAATTAAAACCTTACTATCAGGACTGGTTAAGAAGCAGCCTCCTATCATGGACCCCTCTGGTCTTGAGAAGCAGTCCGCTCATAACTAAATAACTAAACACAGCACCTCATATTGATGATGAAAGCCAGATGTGCTCTTATCACCAAGTAGTTTGTACTTAAAAAGGTTTAATCTGAGATGAGACCTCAAATAAGCTACCTTAGTAATGTTACCACATGTCTAAAACAGTAAGTAGTGTTAAGTTTGTAATTCCCATAAAACCTGTAAGGGCTGTAAATATAACAAACAAACATATAATCCAAAAAATAAATAGTAGTTGCATAAACACAAGCAGCCATATTGAAAATATAAAGTTCTTTTTTTAATGAAGCAGCGGGAACTGCTTACACATTCTATCAAAAAAATGTTTAATATTTTTGAAACATATATAGTGAATCAGTAGTTGTGGTTAATTTATTTAGAGTGACTTTAGCATTTTTGATATTGTTTTATTCTTTCAATTTGCTCTTTTGAGAATGAGGCGGGACCTGAAAACTTTTTTAAATCTGAACAAGAACCTCTTCTATTTCCTAAAGTGTAAATTGTTTCAAGGTAATGACGGCGACTATAAGCATGTTTTTGTCTCGAGATAACTATCAAATGTTTTTGCTAATAAATGTTTAAACTGCAATAATGTTGAGTATTATGTATAATCTCGTTTTTGTGTCAATTGTTTCGACTTTCTGTAGGCCAAAATAGATAATATTGCAATAGATTATGAAACAGACACAATTTTTTAATCTTTCGTCTGCCATTTATGTCTGGAAAAAATGGCGTATCGCAAGGATTTTATTCCGAGATGTATAGAATTATGGCTTTGACAACAACCGCGGTAGTTTGAAATAGAAAGCCGAAATCAGGCTCAGTAGCACGAATTGAAATAGGCGATATCCAGCAGTGGATGCCCTCATGCTGATATTATGCTAAACTTATAAGCTAAGCATGGTATCTAAACAATGGTATTGTTTCATACGCAACCGAATACGAGATTAACTATACAATAAGCCAAAATACGCGAGCACATTCGTAGTCGTTCGATTTCCACTCATAACAATGATCGTATAACTAACTACAATACGCATTTGAGCCACATGCTGTATCAACATCCCTGCTTGATATAAAAAACTAAATGGCTAAGGGTTTTTATTGACTTATCATTTGACAGTGGAAAATCCCCGTATCGCACAAATGGCGGTCAAAAGGTTAACATCTTGACATGTAAAATCTCTAGTACAAAATAGACATTTTCAATAAAACTAATAAATAATTATATTAAATTGTGAAATTATTCAAGTATTAATAGTAGGAAGTATTTTATGTACGAATGGAACTTCATTTTTTAAATTATTGCGCATCGCATGTTGTATTTATTGTTCATTTCATGTGGACGCATCTTATTGTATTAAAGTTGTTAAATAAATAATCATTTAAGTAATAACTGTTTTATTTTAGCCTTAGAATGTTGTCTTCTTCATCATCATCTTTCAGTTGCCTACGGCCGTAATATCAATCACAGTTTAAACACAAATATTAAATTAACTAGTTACTGGTTTTTTATACCACGAAATATCAAAACCTGCACCTATTTTCTAATCTTACGAAAAACTGACAAATCACTTGTAATTTAAACTGCAATTAATATTAGAAATAAAGAGTGCGATTTAAAAATCTTGCTCTTGACATATGCAAGACGCTTAGAGGATTTTACGTTAACATGGTCTGTCGAGCCCTCAGTTTTTTTTACTCTATTGATACTAAAACCATCGCAATTTCTTAGGTGATGCCAGCCGCTGCAGAAGACTGCGTTAGACACGAGGCGGACTCTACTTTTAAATGCGTGCAATTAAGAATTTCGTAACAGCAAATCTCGCCAATACATTTTCATCGTTGATATGCAATTGCCGAAATGTTCACACTTTGCGTCTACTGTGCGACGCGACGCGTCGAAAAATGAAATCTATCTAAACGACATTTTACTCGATCGGGTCTCGAAACAGCGGCCTTGAATTTCTCTTGTTTGTTTTTATTGCTTGTATTAGGGCTCTTGCATGTAACGCAGATAACTTAACCAGACTGAGGTGTGTCATCAATCATCATTGAATATTATTTACTTATGATGATAATATGTAATTAATTGATGATGCTTTCACGTTAGTAATGTTATCGACTAATTGCATAAGGAACTTTAGCGAATTTTGGTAATTGCATGATTGCCTACATTAATTCGTATTGTCAATGATGAGTAATTCATGGTAAATAGTAGTGCTGCGGTTAGTCAGCTGACAACATAATACCTATATGACGACGTACAACCATCAGCGTATCAAACATTTTTCCTTCTTTGTGATACGTATAGGACAATATTTTTACCTAAATGCAAGTTTAACATGTCGCCTTTTTTTTAGGTAGTGTAAATCCCTACAATTCGCAGGAACACAACACAAAATTGCTTATCTTTACAGGAGTACATCCCTAGTAGAACTGCTCCTATTTGAGTAGTAGTAGTAATAGAAATTCAACTGTGCATTACCTCGCCGTGTGTTCATGGCTATATGGACCTTAAGTCGGTTTCTCCTGCCTTTAAATTTCTGGATCAAGCATGCAACTATAGCGTTGTAGGTATATAAAACCCATGAATTCATTTACGTCTATGTAACAGCACAAAGCCATCAGCATCAAATGTCATACCAATCTGTTCTAAAGTGTAGCTGTAAAAACTTAACGAATAAAATACTACTGATTAAGCATTTAAAATTATAAATAAGCATTATAAAAAACAATATAATAGTATAAAACACATGACGTAAGAATATTTGTAAGAACGCAGAATTTACTGCGCTCCACTTACATAATAATATTGTGTGTATGTACCTACTATGCACTGTAAATGTTTTTTGCTTAAATTGGACTCTAGCCAAATGCCATTTCTAGATAGTCTGTGATAGTAGTTGGTATATTCCTGCACAAGTTCTTCAGTGGCAGTGCCAACAAAGAATATACATCTCATGACTGTTTCCTGGTGATGAAGAGAGTGATTGCGTATCTCTACTTGCTATGTATATTTTATTCAAAGTAATCATCGCAGTTTCATAAAATATTTTCTAGTCTGATGAATCTATCGTCAGTCTAAGGGATCGAGAAATAGATGATCTTCATCTAATGTTTCTTTACATGATCTGTTATTTGGACACCGATCGTTCATCGATTCTCTTACCCTTTCTATTCTATTTATATGGTTTGAAATTGTAAAGCTAAAAAGAAAATGGGTCCTAAAGTTACCTTTCAAAACTCACATTAAAGGTAGGTAAATCGCATAACATATCAGAATCTCAGGACAAATAAATCCCTGTCCTAAGATTTTGAAACTAACAGTCTCTCATAATTGAATATCTACGTAGGGCCTTCAACGTCAAAGGCGGGCTATAATATTATGTCAAATTAAATACAGATGTGAATCTACTATCACTAAATATATCTTGAATGTTGAGAAATACAAAACGTTTAGACATTCGAAACCAGTATTCATGTGTCTGCATACTGCAGCTATTACATAGAAACACTTTGTTTTGTGACGCAACAAGCTTCTACAAATAGAACGAATTTAAGACCAAATTTCTTCTAAAATTCTAATCCGACCGACTAAGATAAGATGGTAATACTGTACCAGGTTACTATTGTACTGCTACGATTTGGCTTCGATATACAATAACTGGGTTAATACGGCTTCTTTCAAACAATGCCAACTTGTATAGCATGGAACACAAGCAAGTTAATGAACGTAACCGTTATGAAACGAGTTACGCAAGCGCACGCATTACATTGAACTTTGAAAGGTCTCTTTATTACTATTTACAGTACAAGACACTCATTATATTTTGTTAAATTTGCTTACTTAAATATATATTTGTTGTATCACAGGAAACTGCGAAAGAAGAATGAAATTATAGCTAGGTACTAATAATTTAGTCTTACAAATATTTGCTCCATCCCTATTTAGCTTATTTGTACTAATGTTTTCAGTATAATTTTCGTAGTAAATAGTCCCAAATGGTATAGTACTGGAAACAAATACTAACAATGGTTTCTAGATTTTTGAAGCTAGAATGATGAACTAGGAGCATTAAAATTAAACTACTTTTAAATATGTACTGATTTTATCGAGCATTATTTTGTTTCCATAACTATTTGTAAGTTACATATGACTAACGTATTTTTTTCTACTCACGAGTCCAAAATGACTTACTATTAATTATTTGGTTAAGTTTACAGTTTAATCTATAAACAAAATAAAGCGCGACCGGATCCCTAAAGTATAATCCAACATCAACATGCAATTTCATACATTTACTATTGTAAACATAAAAGCGAACGACCATAGGCAATCTTATCTTATTGAACAATTTGATGAAGAGAAGACGTTTTTTGGATCTTAGAATTTAGACAAAAAACAATTTGAGTCGCTTGTTCTCTGTTCATAATTTATTCAGCGTATGACTAGACAAGGAGAGGGCAATCATTACCGTCAGACAAATTGTCGGCCCACACCTCACGTGTTACATTACGTACGAGATCACGCGACTGGTGACAGTTAGACTAATTAAGATGTACTGGAACTCTGCAATTGATTGCAGGATAGAGAACTATGACATTCTGAAACAGAACATGACAGGTGGGCAGGTTACCTACATGAAACATATAGATTCGTATTCCCAGGAATTGTAAATTAAGCTATACCGATCAAACAATAGGCCATTTTATTCGGATAACATGACTGCAGTGTGATAGCTAGGGCTGCTAATCTTCTGTGCTGCGGGATAACATCTTAAATCTCTGGTCTATTAATACCAACTAAATTCGATTTTAGTTTTTGTGAAATGTGTTCTCCACTAATAGAGACTTTGTGGGGCACATAGGTTTGTATATTGTGTTGCTACTAGGTAGAAACAATATGTCTACCCCTTCGCAAAAAACAGGCTATAACTATACTACATAAATACATGTAGGTACGTAGCTATCAAACGTAAACGTATCTAGTTAGTATCTGTTAAGGAGTTCTGCCGCGAGGAAACATACCTAGTAGCTGCGTGAAGTCATACTTATCATCCAAATATAAGTATTGTCATCCGACATAAATGTTTGTGGAAAATTTCAGCTCAATCGGTTGAGAGAAACTGGTTTAAAACTTACTTAGTTGGAATACTTATACTCCATTTGGTTAGGTATTCAACTAAAGGTAAACAATCTTGATGTGACTTTTTACCCGACTGCGTCAGAAGGAGGGTAATGTTTTTCGTGCGTATGTATGTATGTCCATTTCTTTGGCACGCCCTACAGCCCAGCCAACGGCTGGACGGTTTTTGACATATGAGGTGTCGTTGAATTCATCAGAATTGTAGTAGTGACATAGGCTACATAAAATTTAAAAATGGCGCTCTTAAATGAAAAAAACGGGGTTTGTTTATATTTTTCTTACCTTAGCAATATGGGTATCAAATGAAAGATCGTGAAAAGACCATTTCAAAAATATATGTATCTTATCACTATTATATTACTGTTTAAACACAAATTGTCAAAAAGCGTACCAATAATATATATATACATTTTCTAGCAAGAATGTATTCAAGTCAGGAATGACATTGCCTGTACTTAGTTATATATTAAAATAAAACTATGTATATATCATGTTATATTATAATATTACATAAGTAACAACAGAAATAACTTGTCAGTTAATAAAACTAGAAAGTCTAAATAAAATGCTGCTAAAGATCAATGTAAATACAACAATATCGATTACTAAATCAATTGAAATGTTAGTTTAAGCAGCAGTTTATTTGTTTAATATGTGTTAGTGTAATAAAATTATTATTATAAAAACAAAAAACCCGACTGCTTATAAGTAATAAACTGAAAAGAGAAAAACAAGTATCGCAATAAAATAAAGTAAGAATTTTATATAGATATTGTGATACTTATTTTTCTCTTTTCAGTTCATTACTTATAAGCTGTCGGGTTTTTTGTTTTTATAATACTTAATAATTTTATTACACTAACATATTAAACAAGCAAACTACTGCTTAAACTAACGTTTCAATGGATTTAGTAATCGTTATTGTTGTATTTACATTGATCTTTAGAAGCATTTAATTTTTATACTGAGTTAATAGATAAAAAGCTAAAAAAGACACATCAAGATTGTTTACTTTTACTTTGTTATTATTAATTCAATATTTGCATGTCTAGGAATGGACAGAACATGTTGAAACTCTATATATATAATATGTAACATAATACCAAAATTTACACATGTTGTGACAAATAAACAATCTTTATCTTTATCTTTATCTTTTAGTTAAGTACCTAACAAAATGGAGTATAGTCCCAACCGTACCCATACCGTGGAGAGTAAACAAATGTTGTGTCGTTAAACTCTTAATGATCAAACTATTTAGATCTTTACACAGTTGTAGATAAGTGACAAATGTGTTTTCGGTAAAATATTGTAATTTTCCTTAATCAACATTTAAGTACATTCGCTTTTTGTTTACAATAACAGTCAAATACATACTACTCTTATAAATATTCATTTTATCTTTTTAAGTTACAAAGAGATAGATAAAATGTGTTCTGCCTAATTGTTTCTTTTAAAGTGACAACGTTTGTCCACTTAGTAGGTATATGTTAATATAAGTAGGTATAGTAAGTATTAAAGTATGATTGCCTCATACCCAAAGTAGAACAATTTATGATTGTAAATTTTTAATAGCATAGAGAATTTAAATAATAAAATGATCGAGGAAAAGCAGGAAATCAGATTGGCTAAATAAGTCAATCTTTAGTAATTATGTATAATGTATCTGTGTTTATTATTTTACGCATTTATGGACTATAGGTTCCATAATCTGATTTTATTAAATGCATCTGTTATCTGTACGATAGGACTCAATGTGTAGAAATATCTCGTATAAATGACAAATTACTATTAACAACTTACAGATCTCAATTTCGAACAAACAGGGTCAGGAGTGCCACAAGGCAGCATTTTAGGGCCTCTGTTATTTCTGCTCTACATAAATGATTTGCCAAGTGTCACGTCACAAAAATGTGTTTTGTTCACTGATGACGTGTCGGTTATTATACCTAGCAATTCGAAACACGATCAAAAAGACATGGTGCAAGCGACAATGAAAGTAGGTATAGTTGATTGGCTCACTGTGAACTACCTTAAAGTAAATTTATCTAAAACACATTACGTTGAATTTAAAAATTATAAACAGAAGTCAGAATTAAAAATTGACTCGCATATTAGGTTTTTAGGTCTTACCTTAGACGAGCAGTGTAATTGGAAACGACACATAGATATAGTATGTAAAAAGATAAACAGATTTGTGTAAGCTTTGCGACAGTTACGAATTATGAGTAGGTAATGAAAAAACGGCGCTTATTGCCTATCACGGGCATGTCGGCTCTATCCTAAGGTATGGCTTATTGTTGTGGGGTAATTCAACTGACATGGAGACAGTGTTCATAATGCAAAAATGTTTACGAGCAATTTGCGGTTTAGGGCCGCTTGAGACATGTAGGCCACTCTTTAGTTGACTTTGGTGTCTATATTATAGTAGAAGTAGGAATGTTCGTCAGAAACCAAAACCATTTTTTTAATTTAAGCTATATATTTTTTCCTAATTAAAACTATTTGTATTTAAGTTTACACTTTGCCCCGACGTTTCGGTTGCTTTACAGCAGCCATGTTCACGGGGAGACTAAGATGGTAGTCAATAGTAGTTAAATTCAATAATAGTAGTGTTAGAGTTTTCAAAATTATGTAATAACAGTGTTTAAAGTAAAATAAACAACGCGATAAAATCCGTATAAAGTGTTTAATTTCAATGTAATTTAATTTAATTTATCTTGACATCTATGTAATTATTAAACTGGAAATTTACATTGTTTATAATATTTTGTATACAGTTACGATATTATCTATTCCTTTCGCATTTTTATAATTTTTATTACTATTGATATTTGACATTTGTTGATAATAATGAATATTATGTTTAATAAATAAATGTTTGGACTATGTAACAACATTCGTACGCCTACTAAAGGCGAGATATGATGTAGGGACCTTAACCTTGTAATATCCTCTGTAAGTATGTCATCAATATGATCGATGTAATCAATATTGCCATATTCTACATATGGGCAAATGGACTCTTACCGCTCATACATATTATACAAAAGGTATTTTACTTTTTATGATCTAGTATACAAAACGATTTTCTAAAAATTGGTTTGTTGGTTGTTTACATGTCAATGAATCAATTTAATTCAATGACATTTAATCGTATTAATTATCAACTAAGTAACTAACAGTAGATAAATAATTTTAAAAGTCGATGTAGGTTCAATCTTTTAGAGCGTTTGCTTTTAAAAAGTTTAAAGTGTGACATAAGGCTTATTTTTAAGTATTTAAGTTAAGTTATAAATTTTTTAAGTATAGATATTGGAAGTAGTGTTATTCCGTAACATACAAACTTGATATCAAAATTCCGTAAAGCGAATTTGATATGTAAATCGCGGTTTCAGTTGTCGAGATACACAGACGTTCTTACAGAATAGCGCTGCTGGCCAATTCTGCTAAAAATCTCATATCGAACTCAATTGTTATCTCGTCAGTAATGAACTAGGTATTTTTGTCATAGTTATTGAGGAAATAAGTACTTAAATAAGGTGTAACAGCTAAATCAGCTGTTATATAGGTACTACTTTGAAACTAGTCTATTTTCCTACAGATCTTACGCAAATCTTACCAATAGTGTTCGATGTAATTCTTAAATCGAAATGGTGGATTACAATCCTTTGTACGATGGATTGTAGAAATCGGATACAAATATCATTTATTTAGAGATGTTTTTACATTATGCAATAGTTTAGGGGTGTGTCTCATGGTGTCACCGCGCGCGCGTTATCAACAAAATAGTTATGTCTGCATAATCATGACCCGCCTATCGGGAAGGCCAAATAAAACTGACCACACAAGTTTTTTATTGCTCTGTCATTTCATTCGACTTGTTTTTAAGATAATTATTCGTATAGCAACAGTAGGTATGTTATCTGTAATTTTGTAGACATAATGTATCTGTAGGTAGGATCCAGTCGCAAACCAGTTAAGGATTTTTTTTTTTTTGAAATGCTCTAAATTGGAAATATGTAGCTTTCATGTAGAAAAGTACATAAAAAGTTGTTTGTTGTTTACTTACCCTGCCATAATGATAGATTATTTGAGTCCAAATATTAAAGCTTTTTATTTATACCATGAAACATATAAAAAACGGGAGTGTGCCTATTTTTGACCAGTGTGCTCCAATGATTGACCATACTTTTGCACCTATAGTTGACCACTGAAAAAGTTATGTAAAAAAGGTAGCTAATTCAAAATAAAACACGACTATTTTACAAAAATTGACTTTAATGTATTAATTAAATGTTTATATAAAACTACAACTAATTTTAATGGCACAGTCGTATGAAAATTATTTATAACTTTAATAACACTTATATTTATGAGTATCATCAATCACAGTCGTACTTATAATCAAATAAATCAGTCTCATCATAAGAGGTGACTTTAACAAAATAATAGTTTATTGAAATAATTCAAAACCGTAAATTATAAAATCTTAAAAAATGGTAACAATGGGTTTTGTAGTACTAGAAAACTGTATCTTATATCCATTGCAAAAATTTGGCCATTTCTTCAACCTTGTACGAACCTCTGCTATTTATAGAAACAGGTGCTCTTATAACTTCCACTATGCTGTCAGGCTCGTACCATAAGGTATCCTCTTTTTCAGGCCATTTGAAAGTGGTCGCAGATGATAACACCATAGTACTGAGTTCAGCGTTACATCCGTCAATGTTTTTAATTTGACCAGGGAAGTATTCACCTTCATACTTGACAATGACATATGATCCCACTTTTAGGCTATCTTCAAGGCTTGTTGGTTTTCGAGCATACACATTCAATGGAATATCATCTTCCGAATCAGATTCCACTGAAACATTCAATGAAATATCATCTTCCGAATCAGATTCCACTAAAACTTTTCTCTTAATCCTTTTCTTTTTAGGTTCCTCTTTTTTTGCTTTATCTTTCAACATGTTCTTCTCTGCACGAGCTAATCTTTTCTTTTCTTTTTCTTCCTTCTCTTTATTTTCTCCTCCCAATACTTCACCCACTGAGACGCACCAATAGCATCCGGTAAACGTTTCTTTGATGACTCTTTCTTACTATTGTTTTTTAAAGGAGACTCAGTAGGCCACAGAATAGCGTTGCAAAATGCTGGGCTTATTGGCATCTTCGAAGAGCCGGGCTTAGGGTTCTCTTCATTTGGGGTGCCTTTGGCTTTTGGTGGTGTTGTTCCAAGATTATTTTGTGGGGGTAGGTTAACTAGATTTTCTTCTGGCTGTTGATTTGATGGTCCTGGTCCAAAATCAATTAAAGATGCTCCCTGTAATAAATTTGGTGAAATCGGACTTGGTGTTCGTTGCTCTCTTGGAATTTCAGGACTGCCGGGAATCTCGATTTCAAGAATACTATCATGTTCTTCAATCTGCTCATCTGCACAAGGAAATGAAGCAGTGCCTTCGGTTTCTTGAAAGTTCTGCCTGATTTTACGCCATACATAGAAAAGTTCTTTGGCTGATTCTTCTCCAGTCCACGGTTCATTAGGATTGACGGCTCGAAATTCTTGTACATGTCTTCGCGACATAAGAGATTCAAAATACAGAGCGTGTTCTACGCTTATTTCAGCAGGTTTATCTATGGCACTGTGTCTGCTTATATTGCTCATGCATTTAGTGTAGTCTATAGCATCAACGTTGAACGGATACAAACCGCATTTGCGAAATCCATTGCAAATAATTTCAGAAGTTGCAGCTTTCATTGCAATTCTAGTAATGGAGCAAATTGAGCCCTGGTTACAACTCTGTTTCCAGTCTCAGATTTCCACTTATGGACAATCTTTTTCCATGAATTTTTTAATGGTCTGAAAACCGACACATCCGCCGGCTGTATTATATGAGTCGCATTAGGATGTAGGGCATACAAAATAATTTGATTTTCATTACAAAGTTGACTGACTTCGTAAGTTATATGCGATTTGTGACCATCGATTAGAAAAAGAACAGGAAACTTGACATTGGATTGCCGTAATGCTGGTAGTAACGTATTGGCAATGTAGCCATGAAAAACTCTGGATGTCATCCATCCTTTTGGTGACTTACCGCTGGCCCAATCTCCTGGTATATTTCGCACTATTTCAAGAGGAATCCTTTCATATGGGTAAATAATCAGGACGGGCAAGACTTTTCCGGATGCTGAAAAAGTTCCCAAGACAGTAATGCTTTCTTTTTCCTTATCTTTAATTTCGTAGAAATTTGCCATTCCCTTAGGACCCAACACCAAACCTGACGTAGGACAAAGATTGAAATCAGATTCATCGCCATTTATAATTCTATCAGGTTCCTCTAGTATGTCTTCGGCATTTTCAGATATTAAGAATTCTCTTAAGCCAGAGTGCCATTTTCTCAGGCTTTCTTCCGTTACCCGGCTTCGCGCTGAATTTATAGACTCAGCATATCGCTGTGTCACATCTGGATGTCTTTTCAAAAAGCTAGAAAACCATTTTCGTCCAGGTTTCCCATTGTTAAATGGATTTCTCCGACCGTCCTCTTCTATTATTTGGCTAACTGTTTCCAATAAACGTTCCTTTGTCAATGGTATTCCCTTTTTAGCATTAGCATTAATCCACCTAGTTAATAATAACTCTTCTTGTGGGGTCAAAATAGTTGGTGGTCCCATTTTGCGCTGTACAGGATGTCTCAATTTCAATTTATTTATGACCGTCGAGTGAGGGATTTGGTACTTACGGCATGTCTCCCTTATTTTAGCGCCTTTGCCTATTTCTTCGAGACATTTCATTAAATCTTCGTTGGTATATTTAAAAAATACTTTTTTCGGAGGCATCATCAACCTAAAAAAACGAGCAACAAACTTATAATTCTAATCTGGTCATACATAGGAACACTTTTTTTATTACTATGTACCATTAATAAACCAGTGGTCAATTACTAGAGCACATTGCTTATAACGACTATAAAGATAGGCTTGGAGCTCTAAATTGTCAAACAAAAGCATCGCTATGAAAAAAATTATAAACAAACAAAACACCATAGACAACCAGATGCAAACCAGTTGGTCAACAATAGGAACCTAGTACAAAGTGTGCTCCAGAAGTTAACCATCGTTGAAAATACTTAATAATGTCATTATTTATTAAAAATAATAGCATATAGCAGTTAAATAAACACAACATTTTCTAAATAATATCATTTTCTGAACGTAATTACGCAAAAATAGGTGATTTTGAAGGATTTCTCTTACCATGTAAACGTGCACTTCTAACTGTAATGGCGGCTGGAAGGCAACTAACCGAGCTACCAGTGTAATAAAAAGAACAAGATAGCTATATTTTTCTTTCACTCTCGCAAAAAGTACGTTCGGAAGTTTGGTAACAGTCTGGGCAACCTTACAAAACAATTGAATTCTTAAAAAATGCCCGCCATTTCTTAATTTATTCAATTTAGCATGCGAATGGTCAACCACTGGTATCTGGTTTGGGACTGGCACACCCATCCTATGTTAAGTAGATAATAATAATTATTGACCTACTGTGCGTTTTTAACGTGAAAACGTTTTGAAAAGGCAAGTTTTAAAATTAGACCTTAGCCTGAAAACCAACGTTAGCTTAACTTTTGCAACTGTCAAGAATAGGAAAATGCACGAAAGTTATTCAAACAAAAGTAGACTCTATCAAAACAAAATTTACATTTAAGGCCCTGTGCACACCACGTTATTTTAAACGCACCGTTGACGCGCGTTTTAGGAACGTGCGTCGACGGCCCGCTTTTATCCTACAGAGCAATTTGATGTCGCTTGTATCGATATACACGCGCGTTAGCAACGCGCGATACCGGTGCGTCTGTATCGATACACACGCGCTTTAGCATTGCGTTTGTATCGATTCAAACGCGCTACACCGGCTCGTCACTAGCGCAATAACAAAGCGCATGCAATCAATGCTGTCTCGATCGACGCGACGCCTTCTTGCCACTGTTGACGAGGTTCTGCTTAAAACTGTAATATGCCAGCGCGTTTGTATCAATACACACGCGCGTTTTGCATCGCGTCTGTATCGCTACACACGCGTGTTTGTATTGATTCAAACGAGTGTTTGAATTTATACAGGTGTGCAAAGGTCTACAGGCTGCGTCTGACTCGCGTGCGTATCGCGTCTGTATCGCTACAAACGCGCGTCGACGGCGCGTTTAACAAAACGTGGTGTACACAGGCCCTAAGGTGGTCTGGTTGCGTTTTTGGTAGTCGCCTTTACTTAAATATATTATCTCGTTATTGAAGGATGTGTGTAGTCGGTATATCTATAAGTGATCTATACTAATCTTCTAAGTCAAAAATTAGGTTAATGGGCGAAGTTTTAACGTAAAATACGGTAATGTAGCGATACTACTCACCCTGTCTCTTTTGTTATTTTACAATATTGAATGCCATGTAGCAGACACTATAGAAAATGTATTGCTCACGGTCATTTATGACCAGTAGGTACAGTGTTTTTTTTTCCCCTGATTTTATGACATGTTCTTTTACTTATTTTGATTCAATTTATATGACATGTATTATTTTAAAGATGACATAATTAATTCTAGCTTATTTATTTATTTTAATTTTATTGTGATTTTAAATTTTAATTTTTATGTTATGATTTTTATGTGTGATAATGTAATAATGGATGTTTTAATGAATATAACTGCCCGTTTTTTGAATGTGTTAGAAATTGAATGGTTTTTTGACTATAGGAACTGGTGCTTAGCATAATATTCACTCTGCTTGGCTGTCACTTGGCTATCTTATTTGTATGAAGAGCCTATGAGACACTGTAAACTGAGATGAAGAGTTGGAGGTGTAGTTGTACGCATGCGTCAATGCGATTGCGCGTTCGTTTTCACGCTTTGTGATGAGGCGACTTGGTATCTTTTTCTATTTAATTTATGCACATGTTTATATGATGCATCTATTTTCACATGTTGAATTAAGCTGAATTTTTATAGATACCTATTTATTTCGTTTTTATATCTCAAACCTAAAACAAACTTCGAAAGCCGTAAGCCGTAGCCGGGTGTTGTTTATACTTATCTGTGGTGCACGATAATCTGTGAACAGGTTTTTATTCTAAGTACTTATTCAATGACATGGCATCGTTATCGGTGCATTGATCGGATAAAATCGATAAGCGAGAAACAAATATAGATTCATCTATGTTTAATTTTGTATGCTTTTTTATTTATACACCCAACAGCAGCATTAAATAATTATAATATTAGCCCTATATATAAACTGTCCTACTGCTGGTCATGGGCCTCTATTCAGTGTGAAAAAGGGTTAGGGCACATTCCATCACGCTTGCCCACAGCGGGTTAGCAGACTTCATACGTCTTCAAGAACATTATGTAAAACTCTTAGACCTGCAGGTTTCTTCAAGAAGTTTTCCAGTACGGTTAAAGTGAGCGGTAATTAATTATTAAATACGCACATAACTCAGAGGTGCGTGCCTTGACTAGAACTCGATGAGAAACTTCTGCGTGGCAGTCCAACGTTCTCCCATTAGGCTGCTATTACAACAGCAAAGCAATAAAAAACATAAACAAGAAAAATCATCTACATTGGTTGCAAAGAAAGATGCAAATATTATTTAAAATTTGGGTACATAAGACAAAAAGGAACGTACTTATCCTATATTTTGCTATCGTCCGCCCGAGTTGAGCGGCCACTGCAGCACTGTGGACAGACATAATAATTTTTTTATTATGTCTGACAAGTAATTGACAGATTAAATAGCGATACGTTCGAGGAATCAGATAATAAGAACTTAGGTGAGTACAACTAAATAACTAAGATAATAAATACCTAAGTAATAAATATGATTAAACCAATCATCAACCAGCGCTATGTGAAACTATAAAGAGTTCGTAGTCCATTGAAATATTGATTGTCTTTTACCTGCCCTCTCCGCGGCTGTAAAAAAAATGTAAGCTACGCGTATTATGTAGGTATATTTAGTGTATTAATAATATTAAAATAAATATATTAATTTTTTAAATTTATTATTCTTATTTATAACGAAATGAAGTAAATACTTATATCGTAACAAAGTAACAATTTAATCAAAATAATAGAAAATGTGGGTCAAATATCCTGTTAAGCGGTTATTTGTGTATATCATATAGCCTCAACAACGCCCTCTTATCCTTGAAGAGGTAGACAGAGATGTATTAAACCCAAATTTCAACGGCTATGAGTTTAGATGCCACGTAATACGGGACGAGCTTTCTGCCGTACCTACCGAGCACGAAGTGCGAGACCAGATTAAGACTACGTGCTGCTCCTGAGAATTTCTTCCAAAGAACATTTCACCCGGGAATCAAATCAGACACCATAAGCTTTTCGGTTGACTCTAAACTGTAGGTATATATATCACATACCTATACCTACTTAGCAAAAGATAATTACAGCAATAAAGCAATTATTGAATTTCATTTAATTATTATCTTCATAAAACGTTACATCTCTTGATTTTCAACGGCATCCAATTATCTCTATTGAATATTTTTCTCTATTACAATGTTACTGCGAAACTTGATAGCTAGGTCACGCGACACAATTACTTTGCCAAACAAATTTCGACCTAAAATTTTGAGAAGTAAGATGTAAAATTACTTATTATTATGAAAAATAACTCAGTTAATTGCATAATACAATCACGGCTAATGGTAATAACCTAATGACAGACTAATATTTCATTATCAGTAGTTTTATTATACCTATACTTTGATTTAGCATAATATTTTCTCTATGAAGTATTGTTTCACAAGGCCAGTCTTACGACATTAGGTACTATAACAAATATAAAACCGAAATAAGTAGATAGTTACTAACATTCTCTGTAACTAGCGTACAAGAAAGGCTTTGTATTATAATAAGGGTAGTACCTATTTAACTGCACAGCAAAATAATACTAATTGCACAGCAAAATATGCTTATCAACAATACTAATTGCACTCCAAAATATATTTAAAGAGATCAAACTAAGTCGACGGAGCCCCGCTTCGCTGGGCTCCTATTTTTGGGTGGGTTTAAGAAGGAACCTAACATAACCTAACCCTTCCGAGATGGAATGCAGTGATTTGAAGCGTATAGGTGCTCGTTAGTCTCGTCACGATATATTTTAGTAAGCATATTTTGGTGTGCAATTAGTATTTCTGATGGTCATTATATTTAAACCCTTATAATAATAATTATTTTTTTTTTTTAGTAAAATTCTCAATTTTACTTTTGCATCTTAACAATTACCTACATAAAGTGCATTTATAGATATTTGCCCGAACTAGGTTAAACCTGTGTTTCGAGCGACAAAGTGCTTAAAAACACAGTAGATACAAATATTGCCCGAACCAAAATAAAACCAAGATACCCATCGTAGCGTCACTCACGTCAGCGATTCCAATCGTGATTCTAAAATTTAAACCATACTGAGATCGTCCGAACACAACAAAAATTGAAATCAAAATTGGTCCATCCGTTTAGGTGTTCAGTCACTTGGAAAGCAGCACCCTATTACAAGAAAATGGCAGAAGGATAGTATAGTCAGCAACATAATACAGACACTAAACTTGATACACACTTGTGAGATTTCGACGTCGTCTATCTTTCAATATTACAACAAATGTTGTATTTTTTAGTAATAATAGTCAAAGATAGTTGATGTAATCACAGCCACTGTTTAAAAATACAGAATAATCATTAAGATATTTATACAATATCTACATAATCATATATGTTCAGTTACTAATATTGCTGACTAGAAACAAGACACAACAAACACAAACTCACTGCACCAATACATAGCTTTAAAATAGAGTAAGATGTACCTGAAATATATTATTTAAGATACGATTGAAATTAACTGTGATAACTATGTGTGTATGTAATAATTAAGAAGTGTAACTAGAAATAAGAACAATTATTATAAGCTTATTATTAATAAAAAACGCAAATAAGGTTCCTAATCCTCATGTCAGGGGAATAAGCATAACACACAGCGATGAAGGGTACCTTTAAAAATAAAAATGTTGCTGACTGTACCACTGTTACTGCGTTTCGCCCGATGAATAAGAGTTTTGAGAGTTCAGTTACCTTTTTCATTCCTTTCTTTTTATCCCATTTTATTCCTTTCTTCTCAGGATCGATATCGCACGATTAACTTACACAAGCCTACTATAGCTTACAATATCACATGGTAGCCGTTTACTATTAAGCGGACTGTATTAGTCTGCCATTAAATATATAAAAATAATACAGACGGTATACCACAATAGCCAAGTACCCTCACACTAAAAAAAGAACTTGTTTCTAGCGGTTTTAACGCGGCATCTAGATTTTAAGTTGGTAACACCCTCTCACATCTCGATAGTGCTGCAAGCATATATAGACTATAATAAACGTACACTTTTTTCAACAAATGTAGTCTACAATTTCTGCCTGAATGGCATTTCTGTCCTTCTGTAGATAATTCCACTGTTGTGCATAAAATCTCGAGTTTAAAGGCCGTCACAGACGTAGCTATAATATATATTAATATGAATCATAGCAAGGCATATTACGACATATTTTCCATATAAATTTTCGAGAGACCACACACGCAGCTATAATATATATTTCTATGACGTCACCAAAATATGTCAAAATATATATCTCGGTATATTTTGGCATATTAATATATATTTCGGTATATTAATATATATTTTGATATATTTTGAGGATAGGGGTGTTCCATTTGAACGCCTGCTCGACGTCCGTGCTCGATGGGCACGAGCTTAAATGACGTACTTTATTTAATTAAAATACAAGTGTTGCAATTATAATAAATGGTTGAAATATGATTTGTTTTTACTTCTTTCCTCAAGCATACTGCAAGACGTTCTTCAGAACTAATGCTTTTGCACATAACCGCATCGCATTTTATTAAATCATTTTTTATCAATTCATGAAGCTCGATAAATGTCGATCTTGAACTTTTAAAATACTGTGCAAATTTATTCGATGATAAATTTTAATCATGATACAAATTAAATTCGCCACGAGTTCTCTTTTGTTTTTTAAGCGACTCAACCCAGATGGTTCTATTTTTCGTTCCTGACAAGGCAACATGCATATCAAATTCAGTATCGGAATCATCCTCGGAGGTATTTTCAATTAGATCTAAAAGAAGTGCTCTTGTCGAATTCATTTAGGTACCTAGTTTGATTACAGTGTTATTTCAATATTTGAACATCCTGTATAGAAATTAAGCTTTAAAATCGTGCGCTTGCAAGGACGACCGCAGACCGAGTGAGGGCAAAATATATATTATAGTATAGCTCCCGTGTGTGATAGCTTGCTATACTATAATATATATCTCGATATATTAATATATATTATAGCTACGTCTGTGACGGGCTTTATTTGTAGGTCGTGAAGTGGTAGAGTTGTATTTTTGTTTGTTATTGGGAAATTGCCAGTAACAGCTCGGAGTCTCACGGACTGTCCCATTCGAAAGCACCTTGCCTATCTCTTGGGATATACGCATTAGACTATACACATGTAAAGAGGGTTACCAACTTCTTCTTTCCTCCTTTTTGTTTAACGTGTGGATACCTATTATGTTTATCGTCTTATTTATATTAAATTATGTATACCTAACAGTGTAACAGTAGCAGTGTTCAAAAATTATGTAATAGGTACAGTGTTAAATAAACAACGCGATAAAATCCGTATATATTAGTTTAATTTCATTTATGTAGGTATACACTTAGCTTATGATGAAATGTGAAATGAAATGCATCAAAATAAATAAATATTCCCCTGATGCATACCGGGGACGACAGGGTTATGTCAGGCTCTCACAAGACTTCAGGCCTACCGACTAAAATCACCACGGCATGCCACCAGTGATTTAGTTCTAGATCCTAACTAAATTACTTGATTCTTCCTAAAGTATAGATACAAAAGAACCCAAGAAGACGATTTTTCCAAAGTCAAGGAAAGTCAGAAGCCTGCAAGTGGCTTGAAAATTGCAACTACTGTGCGAATAGATACCTATACACGACTTGTAAATATTAATTACCTACTATTAACTAATCATTACTGAACACTCAAGATTGCGTTACATCGATTGTTTACAAGAATATTGCAATGGTTAAGTAAATATGTACAATTATCTATGTGTACTTACGACCTGCGTCTATTTATCTTGATACATGATAAATAAGTATAAATAAGTCTAACTGCCATTTTTGTATTCGATTGTGTGGTTGTAAGTCTGATAATCGGATCGGGTAGTGTGGCAAGTGGATTTTTCAGTTAGGAAATTTCCAATAGCAGCTCGTCCACTATTATGTGTATTGGTGTAACTAGGGATATTTTCACGGGCGACCCTTCAACCGAAGACCTACATATAATCTCAGAATTTTGACTTGAACTCTAACAGCCTGGACTGGACACCACCAAATCTGTGGTGGCCAGGTGAAACGTACCCTAACGTTTCACCCGGCCACCTCCTATATAAGCCTATGTTGCATCTAAATAGATAGGTATGTGACTGATATACACCACTGCCTGCGCCACCAAGCCGACTTTTTATTATAAACCAATATTATCGTCCTATCAGCGCAGGCCTCCCATTCTTATTGTATTCCTGTTTATAAGAAGTTGCTGAGGAACTCAGCTCATCTCGCCATCTGCCATAGAGTTTTTACTAGTGCATGGGTCATGGAATCCTGAACATATTGTATGACAAGGGTAGGTCAATAAAGAATTATTAATACGCCTGCCGGGTTGTCGCTTGCCATGTTCAGTGATTGGGTCGTAAGTTTGGTCCTTTTATCGTTTAACAGACATGCTGCTGATAGCAGATATGTCCAACCCAGTTAGATTTTAGCAGGGAAACTTTTTGAATAATCTCAGTGATTTTCGGTATTCTAAATTTAAAACTGATCTAAGTTCAAGAGAAAGTTACATTGAAAATTAAACAAGTAGTACTATACTTACCCAATACATTGTACTTATGAAATTTTGATACGCAGTATGCCAAGCTTGACGATGCGACCTTGAGACTAAAGGTCGTACGAATGTTATAAATGACCTCCAATCGTTCATAGATAACGCTGCTTAGAAGTCGATATTACAATTATATGTATACTAAACTAAACATAAGTACAGAGCCATAATTAGATACACTTATCATGTTTTAAGGCAGATCGAAATATTTGTTGGTACCTACATATCAGTCTATGAGACATCCTTCACCCGAAAACTCCCGGAGGCCCGCACTACCATTTCCTCTTCCAATCTTTTCTTTTATCCGATCTTTAATTCCTTTTTCCGTAGGCTCGATAATGCGCCAGTGATACTTGCGACTGGTTAGATTTGCCGTAGTAAAACAAACGGACAAGTAAGCCGTTGAGGTGTTTCAATTTAAACCTATTTATTTCAGAAAATCTTCATCACATCACACTGTTAGAAAATCCTTTTACGGGTTGAGAATTACAGGAGATATGAGGTATCTAAGATAGGGGAGAGAGGGGCTTATTGTAACAGGGGTAAGTAGTAACAAGGCTTTTTCGCTAAGAACTTAAACTTTATTAACGTATTTCTTTGACTCAATCTTACCGTTATACAGTGCCGCGCCATGTCAACACAGCTAGTGTCCCGCCAGGACGGCGCAGTGAGTGAATGTGCACAAGCGCATCGTTGTCGCCAGGTAACGTATAATTTTGCTTTCGTCAACTTTTGATAGGCTTCACTATTATCGACTAATTAGAGCTTTCTGTACCTATGTTATTTAGTGTTAAAATGTATCTATTTATGACGTCATGTAACAGTTTTTGAGATTACTATATTGATTAAATAGTTATCGTGATAAATATTAACAACTATACCTTGGGGTTAGTTGTAACATAACCTTGGGATTTTTTGTAACATGTTACAACTTGCGCTCATATTGTTGTATGTTACTTTTATTACCTATAACGTAATTTACTTAATTTGTTTTCTTTTAGAGAGACTATAAATGTACTGTGCAACTTGGTGCAAAAATATTCCTCTTTATGCTAGTATAATACATTGCAACTGCAAAAACACCAACTCCTAGTTACTCTGTATTAAAAAATCAATTTTCCCAATCGAAGATTAGACCATTAGCGAACCACTACCACGGAAAACAAATACAGTTAGCAGATGCAAAAGGAAGTCTACTGTTTTGACGGACACGCCTGAAAAAGAAGCTTTGAGAATGCAATATAAAGAAAAATGAAGAAAAAAGGATGATAAAGATAAGATAAAGGGACGGGGAAACACAAAGGCAAAGGTGAAAACAGAAAGCAGTTAGAGTTAAATAAGGATTTTATGTTCAGATTCAGAATCTGATGAGTAGTATTGTCTAGTATGCAGCGAAACGTACCTATAGTCATTTAAAAGTTGATGTAGGATGTGTTACAGGAGATACTATTTCTTTTATTTGTAATAACTAGAACTCAGATGAAGACTAAGTTAATTAATAAGGAAATTATTAAAAGACTGATTATTGTAAGATTTAAAGTAGAAAAGTAAGAGATAATTACGAGACTTAATTTGGAGGTTTATAATTTAACTTACTGTGATTTTAAAGTGCCATATATAAGTAGGTACACATTTAATAAATACTAAAATCTTTAATTTTTTTATTATATATGTAAGAAGTATGTTTAAGTTAATTATGTGATAATAAATACATATTTATAGAAACATCTAATTATTTTTTGTTGAAATCAAAAGAAAATGATACAAGGTGTGATAAAAAAAGAAATTATTAAAGTTCTGTCTCGTTTTTTACTAATGTTACTACTTGCCCCAATAAATATGGATCTGTATCTGAATTAAATTAAATTAAATAAATGTTACAACTAACCTCAAGCACGGGGTAAGTTGTACCACCGCCCTTTTTTAAATAAAAATCGAATTGTAAAATACCTGTTATAGTGTTACCTGTAGACTTTATATTTTTTCGTTTTGACCTAAGTAATAGAAGAATGGTTAGAGTAGCAATCAATGTTTAGTTGATGGTAATTTAACCAATACATCTCAAGATATACGGTATTTTTTTTGAAACTGTTACTACAAGCCCCTCTCTCCCCTACATAAACAAAATAGATATATCTATGGATCGAATTGAGAATATTCTCCTTCTTTAAAGTTGGTTAAAATTAAACGACTCCTATCCTTTATGAGCTTTAACCGACGATTAACATAATGAAGAGGTAGTGTGTAATGTTAGCATACCGATTGTATTTGGAGGTCACACTTAGCAGCGATATTACTGATAAGCTTTCACCTGTCCACATTGCAAAGAGTAGGTACTCTCATAACTGCATTGGCGTATCTAGTATTATTTATCAGAGGGAGGCCCCTACACAGCTATGACCTACTCACAACCCTATAATGTTGAGCTGACACCTAACATACTGATCCACTAGAAAATTCTGTCCACCTAGCCGTCATACACATACGCTAATGCATATCAGCATTTATGATCGTATCGTATCTCTCCTGATGTATCAGAAGATCCAGGACATATGGTAGGTACAGGTCATCAGTTTGCCTCTCGACGCTCCTAGACGGCAGGTTGCCTATTTATCAGAAAAAGCTTATTTTTAAACAGTGAATGAATTAAAATCCATCTTAAGAATTGAAGAACTTTATTCTTTAATTTCACTCGTATGTCGTGGATAAACTATAATAAATAAATAATAATTGCTTAAAAGTACAACAAATAATATGTACCTACTTAAACACAAAATGTGAGACAGATGGTTAGCTCACCGAAACACACTGTCGTTATGCTAGTATGATTATAATAAACTGTTATAATTCTCAATAGACCATTTTAGTAGGTAAAGCTTTTCCGCCTAAATGAAAGTCTTTGCCTACATTTTCTAACAGCGTCTAGCAAAAACATCGAAGTACTAATAAAAAAGATTGCCATTCAGTTTCCTGATAGTTCTCCTCATTAGAAGACTCGTTATAATTTATTGGTAGGCGGGGTAAAAATATAACAAAAGATATATATTTCTTTTTTTATTAAATAAGACAACTCCCGCACTAGGAATAAATCCCGTGTCACGGGGGACTTGAAAACATTTTAACAACGGATCCAAAGAACACCCAGATTCGGAACAACCAAATGTGGATCACACAAAGTTTTGTCCCGTGTGCGAATCGAACTCGACGCAATGGCAGTGGAGAAGCGATCACTTAAACCTCTACGTTATCCGTACAGTCTGTCGTCTAAATTTGTCGACAACGTCAGCGCTTAGCTTCTTAATGTCATTTTAAAACATTTGCTATTTTAATAGCATAGCTATGCGTTTGATAGTAAGGTCATACAAGTACGTTTACCTACCTGCATCGGACGAAATGCAATTCGTATCACGTCATTCGGCCCCCACTCACGCAACTGTCATTTACGCGTCTCCATTGCTGATTGCATATGCACGATGCAGAAGTTCGACCGTCAATGTCAAAAATACCGGTTGAGCACAGGCTGCATCGGCGCAATATGCAAATGATCCAAATTTGTTCAATGCGATTCGTTCGTTGCGTAAGTGAATATATATATATGGACGGTTACCATACTACGTTTTCAAGCGCTATACATTGATTTGAGCGATTGAAAAGAGCTTAACCAATGCCCTTTTCTTGTTAGATTTTTCTTGATTTCTGACATGTCCCAAAAATGTTTAAATCTGGAAATAAATGACTCCAATTTTGACTGCCATGCTAAAGACAATGGAATCTGGATCGCGATTAGAAAAGAATAATGGTTGCTAAGTTCATCATCAAGACCCTTGCTGAGTTCAGGATAAAGGGCCGAGCAGTAGAGTACTACACTCTTATCATAGGCCCAACCTTTGGCCTGAGCCTAGCAACTAACATACATAAATATAAATTCAGTAAATGTAATAAGCTCACTAACTCCTTTTACGTTCATAAGTGTTATTTTGTGATCTAAATGAATAAATTATTCTAGACTTGATTTTGACTTCACACTCTTACAGGATGTCGATGTAAAATAGTAGGTAATCCGTACTATCGAGTTTCGTTCGAAAAGTGTAAGCGCACGCCGTGGTACCCCTTGGTACTTCACCTTAGTCATTTCTCAATCGGGATTATTGCATAAACTACCTACATACCTTTGCATTTGCGATTAATATACATAACAGGTTGTTAAATAAAACGTCTTAAATTTGAAATAAATTATATATATTATAATAATAACAACATAGTAATAATTTCGCGACATTTTGCCACAAGATAAACCATAGAATTAATTTAACTATTTAGGTATACTTACATAATTAAATCAGAATATATTATTATGATACACCTAAATCAAAATCATACGATATATGCATATGTTTTTATTATCTATGTAAATAAATTGGCGGGCACGACATATTGAATTAAAAATGAATCCAAAATCCCGCCATTTTTATACAAAAATCAAATTTCAAGTACACATGACATTACTCAGAATACAAATTCGTTAAATGATGAGTATTTATTTAAAATAATAATGATCTTATTATATATTTATTATTAGGCTAGAATATTGGTGTTATTTAGGTATGTATAGGAGTTATTATAATCACATTGCCAGTAAATACAGTCATATATTCCGTTATCAAACAGTTTTCCAGAGATTGCTAATGGGATATAAGACCAGTAGGTAATATTATTGTTTATCTTAATGTCTATTGTAATATTTTTAAGCTTTTAAATAATATAAGACCGGTACGCTGTAATAAAGTATGCAACTATTAATCGACTTCACAGGTTAAAACCAGTGAACGTAAATAAAACATGGAATCAGTACTTTCATACTAACCATAGTTTATTATTGACACCATAGCTACTTACTCAACTCTACTACTCAATAGTGGATGCTATTGTTATGGGACAAGATAACTATTAGCTGTTCTTTTTTACAGTTTATTTACTTGCTGTCAATTTTAAGAACTCATGAATATAATTATACATTATCTACTATAGCGACACGGTAGTTATATTACGCCCCGCCTACTTTGGGTAGATTCCGTAGTGTATTTTGTGGATTTTTTAGTAGTAAGAACACTTCCATATTTTATTGATATATCGTACTCTGGTCGAAACTGTCAATGTCTTTAAGGTGACATTAGCCTCTATGAAAACACAGCGACTTTTTGCAGCGACTCAGTAGCAATATAATCGCTAACGTACATCTTACTCACACAAACGACTTTAAGCAGCTGTACGTTCGCGCGGTTGAATCTAAACTAACGACTATTCGCATCTGTAAATCGTTAGTTTCGGTATACAGTCGCGCGTTTGTATCGCGTCTGTGTAACCGGTCTAAGGTAAACAATACGGCTTGGGTCTTACATATGGTCCTTAACATATCGGTCAAAATATCCATCTAAAAATTTTCCGTCGAATAATTTTTACTAGCATCCAAAACTACAATATTATTTATTTTAGTTTTGGATGCTAGTAAAAGGTATTAAAAGAATACATATAA
Source organism: Catocala nupta (assembly GCA_963675205.1). Taxonomy (NCBI): domain Eukaryota; kingdom Metazoa; phylum Arthropoda; class Insecta; order Lepidoptera; family Erebidae; genus Catocala; species Catocala nupta. Next base: position 1,601,096 of record OY776103.1, read on the forward strand.
CAATATATTGCCATTTCTATTATGCTGTTAATTATATTTCTGAAAGTGCATTCATCTTTTATCACTACATACTTATTATAAAACGAAGTACCCCGCCGCGTCTGTTCGTTTGCGATACAGTCAAAAACTACTGAACGGATTTTCATTTGGTTTACACCAATAGCCAGAGCTCCACTACCAGATAAAACTAGTATGGGCCTGTAATAAACCATGATTTATCAAAAAGGACTTTTTGATGTTCAAATAGGCCTTCTTGATAAGGTATATTATGATAAATATCAATACTACAATCTAAATAAACTCAAGCAAAAACAACATAAAAATAATACATCTAAATTTCACAAATAATTTAACACAGATACGTTACATTTGTGTTGAGTTTGCCAAGGCTTACTTAATGAATTTATTATTACTCAAGCAATTTTAATTTCGAATTTTTGTTCGATAATTTTGTACTTAGATTTTTTGCTAACGGGTATTTCAGTTTTGCACCAGGTCCCTAGCATTATCAATTTGTATGCTATTTAGTAAATCTGGTTTTGGCTAGACCCAAAAAATATATGGTACGGTCAGCTGAAAAATATATAGCGGCAGCATGGGCCTCTTGCGTATCGACTGGTGCAGGTTTTGTTAAAACCCATTTAGGTTGCTTAGGCATATATCTGCACCTAATCGTTAAGTCCATACCCTCGTATGAACTCCGTTCTGACACCACTGCAATTGCAATGAGGACACGGCGCTGCACACGATAAGCTTCGTCAGGTTTGGGCGGCGTAGCGACATGAACTCGCTGCAATTTGGTATCGATCTCTCACTGCTAGCCATGAACAATGGTCGACAGCAAGAGATGTGATATATGATGGCATCCTTCAATAAGAAACATCTTGCACCAGATGGGCTTTTTGAAGGATAATCTGTTTTGAATTATGATACCTTTGAAATTTAAGTATTTTATACGGATTTTATTGCGGATTATTTAAATTATAACATTTAACTATTTTAATATTGATAATTTTAAATGAGCCAACAGACAATTCATGGAGTAGGCTGTAGGACTTAAACGTGCGACTATTCAATGTCTTACGTCAAGATCTAAAATTTGCATCTCTGTTTTACATGTTTCTACCTAAGCATTTCTATGCTTATAAAATAATTCTTAATATGCTTTAAATATTGCTTATGTTTACACTTCTCTTTAAAATTTTGAATGCTTTTAAGCAGACATGGTTACGGAGAGACTACGGTAATGTTCGTCTAAATTTTAAGTATGAAATTTGTTTAATTATGTATATCCCTATTTGTGTGGATTGAGCAAGATATCGTAATCTTATATATAATCTTATCTCGTAAGGGAAAGTGTCAAATAGTTTTAAAATAATATTAAAATAATTAAAAATTTTAATTTAAATAAACCGTAATAAAACCCGTATTTTGAGTAAACATAACATTTCAAGATCATCTATGACACTTCATCAATTAATAATAAATAATTATAATTATTAGAGTTTAAAATATATTTGCTTAAGTGAACATTTAGTTTGAAGTTAAATTGTTTTACAATACGTAGCAACAGGTACAATTTATTGGATACATATTTACGAATAAAATATTACTACATATAATGCTGAAACTGTTGTCTTATTTCAAGCGCTTATTAATATTTTTTTATCGCAGACGTGCCCAAAACATAATACATTATTCAGTTCGATGACATTACAAGAATAATTTAAAGTAGAGAAAAATCATCTTAAATTATGGTCAAGCTTTGAAAATAGCGTACAGATTTAAAAAACATTAATAGAATCGAAAAATATGTTATTATTTTCGATTTAATATTTGCAGCATAGGTCGCACCGTGGCTACAAAAATACCGATGTATGAAAAATGTCTGATGGTGGATCGTTAACGTTCAACCTAATACGAATACTGTACGATAAACAAGACACGCGACACAAAAAATGTCTGTTAATTCTGACAGGAATTAAAAGTAAACATCTTTAATCAAAGACGGTAGCCGGGATCGTCAAATACATCACACGTACAAAACGAACACGGATTTTCTGTCCGATATACAAGACACGCGAAACAAAATCTGTCCAATACATCTGACAGGGGCAATCAAAATGTAACATATTTCTATATACGCTCAATAAAATATATTACATAGTGAACAAAATTAAACTGTTAAAATATAACAATACAACCGTTTAAAATCGCTAGACGCAATTCTACACATTACCTTTAGATATTCACCGGAAATCACAAAACGCGGTTGTGCTGTCATCGGAGTACCAATTTGACATCTCATATTCATATTTGAGTATAAATTTGGCCTCTGGCACGGACAGCAAAATGTCCTTTGTTTAGGATGATCGATATATGAGACCGATACTTGATTTCAAAAACGTCCAAACGCTACGACAACCGTGCACTATCAGGCGGAAGTAATATTAAAAAATCATAGGAATACTTTATCTTTAATTAATAAAACGATTTTGTAAGGCTGGCAACATGTGAGCTATATTCACAGTGTTGCCAGCCTTCATAGGCTACGATCACCACTACCATTGAACGACTTGTGGGATTGTATGCTATCTTAGTACATTATTTTATATAGTAATATTAATTAATAATCGTTTTCTTGTTTAAATAACGAAATGTGGTATACTAGCCATGTTGGTATTGGCATGTACTATGACGTAATAACAGCATTTCTTCTCTTTTTAGCATGTGTTTGTGAATAGTGCTGTCTCGTTCATCGTGGACTTTGAAGTCACAACGGATGACGGTTAAATTAAAATAAATAAGGCCGAAATTGAAGATGTTAATATACAATTGTGATGAATATTTAATGTTATAAATTAATATATTATTATATATTTGTGTGTGTTGTCTAAAATAAACATATATGCAACATAACACCACACGTTTATATTCCCGAAGGTAGGCGGAGGCCTATATCCTCGGGATAGAGATACATAGGCAGAGATCCGCCTAAGGGACCACACACCTACATCAGCTATATTCAAACCCCACGTAATTACTGTTCTTAAAATTCACATTTTAATAGCCTACTTAAGGCCGAAATTAATACCTCATCCTTCGATTGTTGCATTGTAATTATATTCGAATTATAATTATTTTCCACAATCATTCGAATAAACATACCTAAATGCGCGAACGCTGTTTATACTAACGCGTGTTGTGTTTTCATTACACATATTACCTATCGCGTTGTACACAATAGTTTTAGAATATCTTTCGAATGGAATTATGCACATCGTTACTAGAGATAAGCATTTTACAGACGCTTTATAGTAATTATGCCTTATGTATATCTCTAGTAGGCCGGCAATCGAAAGATAGGTTTTAATTTTATATTAGCAAAAGCCATGGGCAGTATTAAGTAGAGTTAGCGACATAAGTCCATATACATTTACGATTTTAATTGTTTTATGTTAAAAAATAATAAGCATTCCCTTTCTTTCTTTGCAGTAATATTTAAAATTTAGTCGATTTAATATCTCAAATCTTAACCACAGAATAGGATAGATGTCTCAATATCTTTCGAAAATCAGATATGGTTAATTATCTTTTAATTGTGGTAGTAGGGGTAGTTGCCTAATGAGAAAAAAGGATGCACGATACTCGTTGTGATGTAACTGCTACTTAAGTGAAGGCGTGCAAGGGAGATATCGAGATATCCCTACTACGCCCCACTTTAGCAACCAAATTATAAATACCAATATTTCGCTCATTTTGCATGCAAATTTGGTGCTATTCACAACAAATTTCCTTTGAATACTATTTATTATTACGTACCTATAAAATAACGTACACGACCAAACATAGGCAACTATCCTACAATAATTTAAAAATAGAATCACAAATTAATTTTATCCTTTCAATGTTCTTACTTATGTCGCTTACTGAACACATAAATTCAAATTTAAAATAATACTTCGATGTGCTTAGAACAATAATAACATACCAGAAGACTTCATTCATTCCTTGTTCATTCTACATTTTATTTACTAACCGGTGAATACCGACCGATGGAAAACCAATCCTTAACGTAAGGGCCGACAACGTCCCATTTTAACTAATATTATTCCTTCGGGATAAATAGTGGAGTTTTGGCTTGTACAAGTCCGATGTGTCATATCTTTGGACTTTGTTCCTCGGCGCGGATTTAATTTTCCCGTTCGGCATTTGAGGTGTGGCAGGAGTGTTCTGTTCGTAGTTCTCCACGGATTTATCGCTGGATGGACTGTTTGGGAGATCTGTAATAAAATAATGATGTATGAGTGAATTATAATATATTAGTAGCGATGACCTGCTTAAATGAATCTTGTATTCCGATCCCAGCGCCACCTATCAGGTTGTGAATCTAAACCATACCACTCAAACACAGAAAAAAGTCATCAAAATTTGTCCAGCAGATTAGGCGTTCAGTGACATGCACACACGAACAGAAGAATTAAATATAAAAAGACAATGCTCGCTACTGTCCCTAAATTAAAACACAGACCATACATAGATTCGATACAACTTAATTTAATAAAGCGCTTATAAAATTAAGTTGTATTGTTGCCAATAACCGAGGCGAAGGTTCGATCTTCACTTATTGCACTAACGAATATAGCAATTTTATTAAATAATTTATAATTAATAATATATATTTATTAGACTACCCATCACCACATATGAAAAGAGATTGGTATCATATAAACACAAAACAAATATTTACAGACAAAGAAATGTTTCTCAATGTTAATCTCTAATTATATTTATTTAGGGACTCGATGTGGACTTAGTTTTTCTTAATTAATATTGATGATCAAGATACCATGGTAACATACCATTTCGTCTCTTATAGCAATAATTATTCTAATGCTATTTTTTTCAAAAAGAGAGATACATAATATATTGTGTATAATATCGTAATTTTAAGCAGCTGATATCTTAAGAAATATTATAATACTGCTATATGGACCTTGGACGAAGTCTTTTCATCTCTATAAAAATCTTGGGAGAGGTCGATATTAAAGGCTAATAATAAGGACACCATAATAATAGCTGAATAAAAGGAAAAAGTTAGATAAATTATGCAATGAGGAGGGAAATTTCTATGATAGTCTTATCTACCTAAATAATAAAATTGTTAATTGTTACTGATCGATGTCTGTACATAAGAGACATTTAAAAATAATGTGAAAGACAAAATTTTAAATTTAAATTTGAGATTTGTTTTCATAAGAGCTACAGAAGGCAAAACATTTTTTAAAATTTTTGTTTGTCTGTTTATTTGTACGCGCTTCACACAATAACTATTTCACAAAATGGAATACGGTTTTCATAGTTGTATTGCTAAAGGCGTAACCTAAAATCTGATGCATGTTTCATCTTGAAATACCACCTATATTGATAGTCGAGTATTGTCACGCGGACCGGTCGTGTTCCGCGGCTGTGCTCGTGGCTCCCCTCCTTCGGCTTACCCTCCCCAGTGGCGGCAAATATAAGCGCGGCCACGCCCTGAATCCAGACTACGGGTTGGGAGCCTTCTGTGCTCATCCACAATCCTCGTAAAGTTGTCAAGGCCATCTGAGGCCAACAACTAACATACACAAAATAAAATGGATCCGGACTCTTCTGCCGGCTGCCGTGTCTAAGTTAAGTGGTCCACTGTACTCCAGTCGGACCACGGCCACGTAACGAAGCTTACTATTAGAACCACGCTCTGTTTCTTTTTGTTTAAATATAATTCGTGTACTCTTACAAAATTGTAAAACTCTAAATAAAGATCTTCTAATTGCGAAGTAAATAATTGTTTGAATTATCTCCGCTATATAAATTTCCCTGGTCTATCAAGTCCCTAAAACGTGACCGACAAGAACAACGTTATAGTATTACGTGTGTAGATCAGCTTAATACTTGCGAAAAAAGAAAATATAGAAAGGTACCTACTTCCAAATGCCACGTATACAGATTTGCGGACACAAGCTGCTAATATATAAAACGACTATCAACTACTGTGGCACAAATTACAAAGACACGGATGCCCAAGCAAATATGACAAGCGAAAACAGACACACACTTACACTTAGTTTCTAAAAATGAACACAAGATTGTTATACGACGGTCAAATGCGTGTTAACTGCTGTTATTAGCAAACTGAAGTAGCAACATCTATTTGTTCAGTTACCCTCAAAACAAATATATGAAACAAAGTTCCATTAAAATGTTTACATCAAAATTTTGTATAATATTGTTACGGCTAATGCCCTCTGTCGGCACTGTGGGGAAGAGTCGGCGGTTTCTAATAATAATTTATTACAGCACCACCTATTGACATCTTACGGAACTACGTATTTGTCGCTACGAGTTCAGTGGAGAAAGCGCTGGCACATTCTCGAACTATCGCGCTGTTGCGTGCCGTGTGTGACGTTTTCTGGAAAACTCCAGAAGCGCTTTACCCGCGTATAAATAGAGCGCACGCGCACCGCCGAGTCAGTTTTACAATCGTAAGCGGTCAAGTGTTCATCGAAGCGAACGGAAGCGAAAATACTACGGAGTTTAGAGCAGTTACAGTGGAAAAGTGTAGTATAGTGTTTGTTGTGTATTAAAGTTAATTGTGTGCTAGAATAAACGTGTTTTAGTCGGTAATATTGTTTTATATTCTTATCCGTCGATCCCAGCACGTAACAATATTGTTTTCTGTTTACGCGAATGTTATTCATTGAAATTAAACTCATGTATCCGTAATTATATTCCCTATAACCTTATGCGGCAATAAGTCAGTGCAGGTGCAGTATGTCGTACGCTGCACTTCCTTATCAGCTATACGTGGCCTGATGTTCTGGCGTCGGCCACCACGTACGATGTCATCCGGTGTTGATGCATTAGAATAAGTATAATAAGTTAGTTTTACCTAGAATCTGTAAAGCTCGGATCGTCTTAATAAATTCTTAATTCGATTCCTATTCAAGTAACTTTTATTTTTACTTATTAAAAGCCACTACCGGAATTAAACTACTCTATTATATTTACTTCGTGATTCAATTATAGTTGTATACAACGTATAAAACTCCACGTATACGAAGTTTTGGAACAGCTATTTACTTAGCATTGACAAGTTACGTGTGTCATGTTTCGCTTTCCTAGATGTACACAATAATTTGGCATACTGGATCTAGACATTTAAAGCCTGGGTCTTTTATTAAAGAAACAAGTAATTTTATGTACGGACAGTTAATTTTGCCACATATTCTATGGGAAATATGTCAATATTTAACGATCCGTGACTAAAACGACTTGTTTCTTGATATAGGGAATTAATGGCATTTTGTTTTATGTATGTATGTCTTACTGCGGGTGACGTTACCTTTCCCAAATATAATAATAATATATTCTATCACATATACACAACACCATCTAGCCCAAACTAAGCAGAGCTTGTACTATGGGTACTAGACAATGGATAAACATACATAATATATACCTTTTTTTTATAAATACATATATATTATACATAGAAACACCCAGACCAAGACAAACATCCATGTCCATGCACACAAATGTTTGACTTGTGCGGGAATCGAACCCGCGACCTCAGGTATGGCAGTCGGTTACAATAATCACTACGCCATCGAAGCCACAAAAAAAGCAATGGCAAACTCTCCATTAAACTTAAAATGCATACAAAATGAAAGATGTCCTTGTACGTATGAACGAGTGCTTTTACGACTTATATGGGCTCTCTAAACTTATATGTTTTGTGAATGGTTAAGGCGTTACTAGCCTATTACGTCACAAGTCAGTTGCCCTCTAATTAATCAATATTAAAACTTAACACGTTCCCTGTCTCAGATCAAAAGTTAAAAATGTATTCGTAAGTCCACCTACAATTTCGTCCTAACTTGACAATAAAATATAAAATGCAATTATGGACAAAAAAAAATTGTGTTTGGTAGCCTTGTTATCTTATCATACGTCTATGAGAATCTTTTTGCTCTTATTCATACGTCCAGTGAAATAAAAAGCATCAAATTTGCTTTTGGATTATGACTCCAACCAGAGTCATGGCCATAGTCAGTTTCACTCACTGATCGGTAAACGATTAGCAAGGTTAAGTAACGTTGGGTGCGGTCAGTCTATAGATGGGTGACCGCTTAGTGGTATTTCATGTGAGCGTCTCCGTGATTCGGAGGGCACGTAAAAAGTCAGTCCCGGTTGTTGTCAAATTGACAGCAGTCGTTAAGCCATGTCAGAGGCCTACCGGCGGCTTGAACAACGCTTGAAAAAAGGTTGGCCACTAACCACACGAAAAGAAGAAGATGGACATAAATGAGTTTGGTACAAACGTGACTCCTTTGGAGTAATTGGACAGGGAACGTGTTAAATCAGTGCTACCAATAATAAGGTTCAAGACAGATTTAAATTATATAAATAATGGTAACAGTTTTTACAGAAGGTAATAGTGGCGATTAAATATAATTATAATTTAATTGCGTAGTAATTAATTAATGGTATCGTCTCATTAATAGCGCCACGCTACGCGTGTATTCATTTTAAATCATTTAGATCAAAAATAAAATCCTCTATGAAATAATAAAATGTAAGTTACGCATCTTAAAAACACATTTATATTTCATACTAGATTTAATACCCTGCTTCGCTCGCGTTAATTAAGATTTGATCAAAATTGTTGTAAATAACTTTCCCTAGGGAGCAGTACTTTATTTTTATGTCCATTTCTGTAACCCTGAGCGGTGTGCTAACATTTCAGGATGACCGATTGAGTAGTTAAGGCGTGGAAAAGTAACAAACAGACAAACTCACATTCGCATTTATAATATTAGGATATACGTATAGAAACAGCTGTGTATATTCGCGTTTTACTCCAATAGTACTTTAGAAGTTGAAGTTGATTGTTTTAAACAACTTAGAAATGAACGTATATGTTTACACCGTGTTACATATTAAACGCACTTCCTAAAAGTACTTTGTTCAGAATCGGCTACTGAATCCATTTCTGACATTTTAATATAGGTATTTTTTTTGTCCCAAAATAATTACAACAATATTATAGTCATCCTTTTCTTTGAACAGTCGAAATAAACTTAAATGTATCATAATTCAAGGCAATAAGGTTTTTGATGCAATAAAGGCAATAATGTTAGATTTATTGTAATATACCCATACTATCCGCGCACAATAAGGAGAATTAATTCGTTAAATTAAAATATTTAAGTACATAAAAGTAACATTTTAATGATTATATTATTATTAAGATTTAATAATCTAATTGGGGTGTTTGCGGTTGTGCGTTATATCTGTGACACGTTGTATAAAAAAATACAAGTCCCGTTATAGAAATAAATCCTGTGTCGCGGGAGACTTTAAGATCATTCAAGCGACAGACACAAAGAAGAACCAGACTCGAAACAACTACATGTGGATCACACAATAATATAAATATAATTAAATAATAGCAACCATTGCAGTATAGTAGGGGGATTTACATGGTGTGCCTTCCACCGGAACCATATTAGTATAATATTGTTAATATAAAATTGGTTATAAGTTAACATAAAAAATATAATGCTTTGTTTAGTAATATAATAGTGTTTAAAGTAAATAAATTTATATACATAGAATAATTATTATTTAAACCCAGTTAGCCTATCTACTTTGATATTATAATATAGACTATTCCAAGCTCAATATTCGGCCATCTTGGTGGCTAGTCAGCCATATTAACAGACTAGTCGACCAATTTATATAAAGTTACAAATACTTCCAATCGGACTTACATTTTGGCAACTATCTGGCATGTTAGCCAGTAGTCATCCGGTATGTTCAGTAGTTCTGGTGACTATCAAGCATATTAGCTAGAAAATCATCCAATAAATTCTGTAACTGGTTACTATCTGACATGCTAGTCGTTAGTCGTCCAAATTAGTCGATATTTATACGACTAAGCGACATTTCGAGTCAATAGTCGGTAGTTTGTGTGACTATCTGACATTTTAGCCAATAGTCGACTACCTAGTCGATAAATCTATAATTTAAATAGACTCACTAGTTCTCTTAGGTCTCGGTAGGCCCACCCGCCTCGCTCGGCCCAAATATTTCGACCTTGTGTTAGACACCCTATTGTTGTTTGATATCTCTTCAGTTTCTGAAATATTTTTGCAATATATATTTGAATTAGAGTTTGTAGTGATTTTGATAGACTTCGCTAGCATATAATATACCAGAAACTTATTTGTACAGAACAACATGTATTTTATTAAAATCTTAATGCGCTCCAGAAATTTTGTTGGGTAGTCAGGCCATATGAATGTAATTAATATGTAATTTGTGAGCCCCCACAACTGTAAAACTGAAAAAGTAAAGTAAGGCCAAAGGAGTAAAACAAATTATTTGTCGGTATATACTTAAGCCAGATTCAATGTAAAGTGTTTTATTAACATGTACCTGTAGCAATTAAAGTCACTGTAGGTACTATGTTATAGAAATATGCTCTATACTATACTCCGTGAAATATAGCTCAGGTTCTGTGATAGATATTATCCGTATCACGCTCATCAAATTCCATATCTCATGATGGTATAAAATGACAAATATCAATATTATATTTTATTGATAAAAGCGTTCCTTGCGTACTCGAACTGCCCGCCGCGCCGTACTGAGTAGGCTTGTAAATGAAATCGAGATATATATTTAATTTTTACACAACATAATCAGGATGAAAAGTTTTAATACGAGCATAAGAAGGATTTTTTTTTAAACCCATATTTTTTTTTAGCTGCTCTATAATAACGTGAATAAAAGTACCTACTAAACAAATATAAATTTAATAAAAATGCATTGTTTACTATTCCTCTTGTTTGATTTAATAAAATATCTTTAATTACAATAATAATTATACAACCTTCATTGAGAATAATAATGTTACACCCAGTGCTATCTCTCGACATTGTGTGGAAGACTCTGCAGTTCCGTCTAATAATTTATTACAGCGCCATATATTTACGTGTCTTACGGAACTACTTCGTCGGTACGAGAAGAGTAGAGAGAACGCTGGCACATTCTCCAATCTTGGTACTGTTACGTACCGTGTATGACGTTTCTAGAAAACTCCGGAAACGCATTAATCGCGTATAAAACGGGAAGGCCAGCGCTCACCGAGTCAGTTTACAATCGTAAGCGGTCAAGTATTCATCGGAGCGAACGGAAGCGAAAAAACGACGGAGTTTGAAGCAGTTATAGTTGGAATACTGTAGTATAGTGTTTGTTGTATTTTTAATTTAGTTGAGTGCTAGCATAAAACGTGTTTTAGTCGGTAATATTGTTTACATTCTTATCCCTCGAACCCAGCACGTATCAATAACATTATTCGATAATTTATAATCGAATATGATCAACATCAACCCAGCCCGTGGCATAAGTGTCACAGAACGCTAAGCTATATTTTACGGAGTATAAGTACTATTTAATTTTGTAAAGTTTGATAAAGGTAGTTAAATTTCCTTATATCTATTTTATAATTTATGATTTGTATTGCAAAATATATAGTGGGAGAAAACCACATGCTTTTCATATTTTCATTTTAATCAATTTAACAACTGATTAATTACAAAACACTACATTGAATTTGGCCTAACTGTAGGTTGAGCTTTAAACAATAAAATAAGTAAATTAACAGCAGAATAACAATCGCATGCTGGAAGAATAAATTAATATTCGTTTTCAACAAACCACAAAGTATCTGAAAACCAGATTTTATAAAAAAATATAGTTTACAAATCTTCATCCCATTTTATAACCAGAAAGGAGGTCACATGCCATATTAAAAATAATTTAGTACATATTTAGGCAGTATATCGTAATCGCAGTGCAGAATGAACTAATTTATTAATATTACCTTCAGTTGTGGAAGTTATTTGATCAGAATCACTCAGTTTCCTCATCTTCGTCAACACATGCCTGTTATTATTGACCGTGCTCTCAACTTCAACCAGCTTCCTCTTCAAATTGAGATCGCTGTCTATACTGGACTCCGTACAATAATCTATTGTAGGATTATCTGTCTCGACCACACTACCAAGTATAATCTCCATGACTTCTTGCCGAGATGTCTTGTTAACCATCTCTTCTAATTTAGCATCATAATCACTGGATAGCTCGAAAGAGCATTCTGATTTTACTGGACTGAATACTGGTGACGGCGATTTCGAATGGTAAGCATTTGATAATGGAGATTTCGGTTCATAGTTGCTGTCTAATGGTAAGGTTATTTCGGATGCCAGACTGACATCTTTTACCACATTCTTAGCAGTTTTGGGCAGTTTTAAATGGCCGTTTTTGTAATAGTTGACTATTTCGTAGTCGCCAAGAGCTGAGTAAACATCTTTTATTATGTTCTCTTCGTAAGTGTCACAGTTTAGTAAAAATACTTTGTTCGATGAAGTTTTCTCTGTGAATGTCTTCAAGAAATTGCTGTATTGGTGTCTTTTAATTTCAGCGTCATATTTTTCGTGTTCCGCGAAATATCTAAAGGAATCGTCTTCATTTTTCTCTTTGTTTTCTTCAATTACTGTTTCGTTGTTTGTTTCCGATTCACTATCTTCGGGAATTTCCTTTTCCTCTTCAATATCACTGTTGGCTATTTCTTTGTCAGCAGGTTCATCACTTTCTGATAACTCTTCTGTTATTATAGTAACTTCAAAATATTCAGTTCTCTTCTTATTCTCATCCTCATATGAAGTATCAGATTTAGCATCATCTTTTTTCTTTTCGGAAGCTTTACAGATTTCCGATATTTCTCCAATCAATTGTGAGAATGGTTTGTTTTCATTATACGTCTCTTGTTTATCTAAGCTTGATTTTGCATCATTGTCTTCAGCATGTTCATCATCTATTGATTTATCTTGAGTTTTTATTTTCTCATCATTGTCAACATTATTTTCTGCAGTTTCTTGAGCTGTGTCATCAGAATCTATAGCCACTAGTTCCACTTTAATTTGCTGTTCAGTATATACTTCACTATCAGTATTATTAACGTCGTTGGTATGAGAAACACAAGCAAACTCTAGTTCAGGCCCAGGAATACTAGAATATACTTGACTCAAACTAGGCCTGACATTTGCTTGAAATTCAAGAAGTAAAGCGGCTTCTTGATTCATTCTTTTCTGTTCTTCATCTAGAAATTTGCGCATTTTCATCATTTTTTTAGCTTCTTTCAAATTTGCCGCAATTTTCGGTTTTTTTAATGTCACGTCGGGGACAAAAGGTAGTCTTGGAGGACTTGCAATAGGAACTTCAAGATGGTTCTCAACTCTAATAGGTTTCTGACTGGTTTTGGTGTCACTAGCATGGGTAATGCCTTTCTCTTTATCACAAGGACTGGTAGACTCACCACTAGTCGACGTGTTATCTGATTTAGAACTTGACTCTTTACTCTCTTTTTTACCTTCTGCAGTTTTAGAGGCTGAATGATTTTGAGAGCCTTTGGAAGAGGAACTACCATCGTTAGAATCTCGATCGGTTGAACGCCTCCCATGGTTACCCCTACCAGATAAACTGTAATGATCATCATTTTCTTTCTTTTCTTTTTTCTTATCCTTATCTTCATGTTTACTTTTGCTGCTACTGCTACTCTTTCTTTCTTTGTCAGATCGATGAGAGCTTGATTTCGAATCTTTTTTATCTCTGGAACTTTTGTCGGAACTCCGCTCGGATTTTTCTTTGTGACTAGACGAAGTGCGTTTGTCATCTGAGGATCTTTTGTCACTTTTGTCGCTTGAATGTCTGTGGCTAGAACTGGAGCTACGATGTGACTTAGAGTCTCTGTGGCTTGAACTTTTGTGACTTGAGCTTCTGTGCTTCGATGAGTCTCTACTGTCTTTCTTATCACCTCTATCTCTAGATTTCTCTCTTTCTCTGTGACTGGATTTTGATTTGCTGTGATCATCCTTAGGTTTCTTGTCATGTCTGCTGCTATCTCTAGAACTAGATTGCTTAGAATCTGATCTTTTATCTTTGCTGCTAGAATGACGATGTGAGTCTCTAGATCTGTGCGAACTTCTGTGACTACTACCGCTTTTCCTTTCATCACTCTTTTTATCTTTTCTCGAATCTTCAGCATTCGGATCAGTTGGTTCAGTTGCCTTTTCTGTGTTATTAGTTTTACTATTGCCATCGCTTTCATAGTCGATCTGTAGATTGTTGCTGTTGGAACTATCATCATAAAGAGGAGTGTTAAACGTATTGATATTGACTTGATTATTGAACTGATAGGACAAGTTTCCTTGCTCATCCTCTTTCTTTTCAATCTTTGGTTCCGAACTGTTTTCCGGAGATTTAGCCTCTATAGCGAATCTGAACGTACTAGGTTCCTTTTTATCATTGCTCTTACTATCAGAGTCATTATCAAAGGCCTGTTGAGCGTCACAGGAGTTCTCATTATTGTAATTTCTGATAGGAGTCAGTGGGGACATGTTTCTTCTTAGAGAAGAATCACTGCTGGAATCATCGTCACTATTGATTGGTAAAGGTTTAAAATACGTATCCTTATCATCTTTAGGCAAATTGGGCAAAGGAATCTCGTCTGGGTGAGGTACTTCAGTTATGGACTGCTCAATTTTATCCAACTCAAACTTCGGCGGACTATTATCCGGCGGTGGGATGTTTTCTAACTTTATATCTTCGTTCAACATAAGTTTACTTTTCTCGTCACTAGTTTCAGAATCAATTGCTATCACAGCAACATCAGGTAATGGTATTTCTTCTTTAATAATTTCAGGCTCAACCTCTTTCTTTTCCTCAGGTTTATCTTCTTCTTTGACTTCTTTATGTTCATCTACGTCCATCTTATTATCTTCTGTGATGTCTACATCCATTTCATCTTCTTTATCATCATTGCTCTTGACGGAGCCAGGGCTGACTGCTTCAAGATCTGTTGGCAAGAGGTCATCGGTGTTGATTTTTCCATTGGATGTTTCTGCGGTTGTTATGGATTTCTTTCTGGATATGCCCAAGTAGTTGTATACTAGGTCTTCGACTTGTGGTATGAAGACAGATGCGACTTTTGGATTGACTACCTGATCTACAATCCTTTCGACACCTTGTTCTAAGTAGTTGCCACTGAAAAAAAGCATAGCAATCATTATCATTCTCACCTTTATTTTTTTATTAGGTATTCGCACAGCCTCATTTTCATATATCTTTGAAGGCCTAGGCAGAAGTGAATTAAACCCACTTATCTATGTTATACAGAATGTTATCTTTTAAAATTTAGGGTTCATTCATTAAATCTAACTAATGTTTACTCAATTTTCTTTGAATTCTAGATCAAACTTACTGCCTTGGTGGCGCATTTGTGGGTGTGTGGTAGTGAAGGCGCGTGCTGTGTATGTAATCGCGGGTTTGATTCCCGGGTCGAGTATTGCTATTGCAGTTTTTCTGTCTAGAAAATTGTCAGTAGCAGTACGTCGTCTGGAATTCTGTCTGGTAGACGACAACAGGTTCGCCCAGTTAGGTGGAACCTAAAATCAAAGCTGGTGAGATGTAGGTATTATAGATCGTGCCTACCTCTTTGGTGATATAATTATGTAGGTGTGAAACTATACGTTTATAAGTTTAGTAAAAAGATTTTCACATTTAATCCTCAGGTAAGTTGTATACATGGATATTAAATAATGAGTGCTATAACTTTAAAAATTATTATTATTTAAATAAATTATTGTGCATTGACTACATACAAAATATAATATGAATATAATATAATATAAATATAACAGAATATAATATGAATGAAAATACTAATAGCCTTTTACCCATGTCTTCTTTACATCATACTTAACGACTTTTATACCTCTTTCTAGAAAGAAGCTCAATATTTTTCCAAAAGATATATTTTAGCATGTTTAAAATTGCAAGCACCCAGATGGGTACGTTAGTGCGGGAGGCGTCACTCTCATCACTCACTGTTTGCTTATGCCGCTGCTTTCACTTGAGACCAAGTGTAAATATTTGTATGCCTCTATTAACAAAATCAAGTAATTAATTAACTGGTAGAACAAAACTTGATAAGGTACTGATAAGTCACGGGTCAAAGCTTATTAGTATTTTTGAAATACACCTGTAAATAAATACACATCAAAATGTGGATATTCTTAAGAAAACAATTAATCATTAAACTAGACGGTAAATTAATATAATTAACCAAACTCACTCCAATATGTGTTTCCTGAGCTTTTCGCGGAGCTGATTCTTATTGAGGTCAGGTTTCCAGCACTGGCGAGACAGGAACGACGACACCGAGTTCTCCACGCGCTGCCGAAGATTCTGGTATGCAGGACGGGTATCCACATCCGCGATGCATTCTTTACGGAACTGGAAAATAAATAAATACTTACTTATCAATTTACTGACATTGATGTCAACCAAAATAAACTCCAAAGACAACAGGAGGTGGTGTTCTTCTGGAAAACTACCATTTAATAAAGCAGTAATAGCTCCATAGACATTTTCAATTGTTCTACTAACTTAAGCTTGCTCTTGATACAAGCATTTAGCTTAGATGGATGGAATTAAGAATTCTTGTAACACACTACACCAATTACTACAAAAATTATAATAACTAGTATTTTATAAATGCATGCAGGGGTGCAGGGTAATGAGGAGACTGATGAATTAGCCAGGAAGGGCTCGGGGCAACTATTTGTGGCCCCCAGGCATTCGTAGGACTCACTGAAAGTACTGTCAAGGCAGCTTAGAATGCACATGGCAATGATAAACACAGGCTAGAGTGGGTGGCCCTTAGGAGTCTGGGACACTCCAAGAAATTCATTGCAAATAGAGCCACAGGCTTCACCCGGAAGTTCTGCAGGTACAACAAGGGCCAAATACGCCTGCTCACAGGAGCATTCACTGGTCATTTTGGCACCAACGCCTTCCTCTGCAGATTGAGATTGGCAAACAATTTGATCTGCAGAGCCTGTAGTGAACAGGACAAGTCCATATCACACCTACTGTGTGAATGTGACACGTTGGCTGGACTAAGGATGGGTCTGATGGGATTGGCATATCCGAATCCTGAAGACTTCAGGCTTCTCCCCCTGAAGTATACGCTGCAACTGATGCAGGACATTCATAGGGAGGTAGCTCTCTCGGGGCCGACACAAAAGATCCCACTGGGTCGAAGTGTCGCCGGTCTACACTGACTGGCCACTGAATAAGATAAGAAGATAAGATTTTATAAAGTTTAACTTCCTTGTCCATATAAATTTAAACTAAATGTGTATTTAAAATTCTCTTTACATATTGATATATACATTGTTCTTTTTTTAATTCCACATTTGGATAGCATAGTAGAGTTATAAAACAGTATCACCCTGTTTCTGAATGGTTTATTAACCATGTGTCAAAATTAAACTCATGCCAAGTGGTTTTAATAGCTGTTGCTAATTCAGACAGCCAATCATAGTAGTTCACATGCATTTGACTGTTAGTATAACTTTTTGAGTTCATCCATCTTTTTGAAACTGTATATGGTTACAGTGTAGTATGTAATTACATTTTTAGTTCACCATTTTGTTTAGAGAACTAGGGTTCAAATGATTGTCTGCCTAAAACTAAAATTTTGCTCAATATCAGATAGATTGGCTGATGAAGCACCTGAGCCCTACAGAAGATCTAAGCTAAATAACTTAATGTTGTACGCATGCTATAAAGACTATAAGTACAATCAGTAAATAGTGGACTGTCAGCAGGGGAAATGAGTTGAATGACCGAAGACATAAAATCAATTTCACCAGAATTTCAGAAAATCTCAGTAGCATTAAGCTTTACTTTAGAACCGAACCCAAAACTTTATGATTATTGAGAGGTTACATCACTGCACTGACCCAAAGAGTAGTCTATTTTACTCTTCTTCTTTTCATATTTGTCTAGTACTGATGTATGTACTGAATGTAGGTCAATAAAATAATTATGTAAGCAAGAGTCTATTATTATCTACTAATAATGTCAATACAATTGTATTATTGATATTAGTTCACTATTCTGTTGATAAGTGTGACAGCACCTGTATTTTCAAAGCTCATGCATGAAAATCTGAGACTGATAATTAATTAAACATTCAATACACAGAGGATTTGTAATAATTTATTGGTGCAACATGCTTATGGGCTGCAATAAAACAGAAGCTTCCTTAAGCAAAGACATACTGTAGTAATCTGATTATAACTAGATATTCTAGACTTACAATAAATTTTGCTCTCACAATAAAGGAATGTGAAACTGTTTAAACAAGTTGCAGATGTAAATAAATAAAAAAAGAATCCTTAGTTTTTGAAACAAACAATGATGAAAACATTGTGAGGACACCTACATGTCTGAGAGTTCTACATAATGGTCTCAAAGACGTGAGAAGTCTGCCAACCCATAGTGGACATGAGTGATAAACTATGGCATAAGCCTTCTCATATTGAGGATATGCACAAGCCCAACAGTTGTACAGTTAAATACAAAGCTGATATTATTAGTTATTGAAAATCATAAGTAAGGAATTTTGACAATATTTGTATGAAGGTGGGAATTGATAATATTTTAAAATAAATAAGATTCATATTAATTGAGTTAATTAAAAAATTAGTTCTATTATGCTTATAACCTCAACTTCACTTTCAAATTTCATTTAACTTTATCAAATCTATGAACTAATAATTCTGAAATTCATCCTCAATATAGTAATTGTGATGCATGATGAGGTACAAGTAAACTAACATAAATAAATGCTAACTTTGCATGACAACACCAACACAGATTAGATTATAATCAAATTTACTATACAGAAATAAAATTTCATTTATTTATTTAAATCCTTATGATACAAAATCATCAAATATATGATTATTCAAACAACCAGTAGTTGTTACAATATTATTTGTATCTAAAATATAGATACAGTAATATAAATGCAAAACAATGTAAGCTGACAAAACATTTGCAAAAATGCAAATGTTTTGTTGCATTTGCCTGCCTGATGTAGCCAGTGTTTGAACTAAGTAAGGAAGTCATGATTACTCTATACTGAAATATAGGACGAACACTTAGCTGTTTAACTTGGTATCACAATGTTTACAAATATAATAAAACCAAAATTAAAATAAAGATATTGGCTTGCTCTTTAATGCTATGTTTTTATAACAGCATAGCTGAAAAATGACTAAAAGGATTTTCCAAGGCGAGTTCTAATATTCTGAGTCAAATAATGTCTACTTTCATATCATTGATTATGAAAAAGGATAATACAAATATTTAATAATAAAGATGTATAAGTACATAAAACAATATCTTTTAAAAGAAGTTACACTTGTTAGATAGTGTTTCCGACACATAGTTTTTTTTATTGTTCATGATATAGATATCTATTTTGCAAATATGAGTAGTACATAATAGTGCCAGTGTTTTGGTAGCTTTGTGATGTTAATCGTTCAAATTTGTAACAGAGGATGGATTTATCCAATTATACTTTCCCATCATATTGGAGTAAATGTGTTGTACAAATTAATAAGTAAATGTATATTTATATGTTTTGTTTTTTCATTTATGAACAACTGTTGGTGTGAAAGATGTAGGGAACTTTACAAAGATACAGGCAAAGGACACAATTCCACTTTTATTGCATATAAAAATTATATCACTAACATCACATTTACAGTAGATTTGTCTTTTATGCATTGTTAATATTATGAATTATCCTGGTATCAATGATTTACAGGTTCTCATTATTATTGAGAGTGCCAAGAGTCCCTTGTAAAACAGAAAACATGATACACACAAGTTACAGTAATAGATTTTTGTCTCCAATATTATTATGTATGATATAGGCATTGTGTATTCATATAGGTGAGGTATATAAATACATAAAGCTAGTTTTAATAAAATTCGAAGGTATTGCAATTATTATTTCCATTAATAATTATGTATGAAAGATATACAACATTTCCAATCAATCATAATGTCTTTCATATTGATTATGCTCAAATTGTATAAAAACTTGAATATGCTTGTTTTAGAATTATAAAAATGTGAAAATACGACTGTAAAAGAATTTAAAAAACCGATGCTTAAAATTTTCTTTCAATTAACCAGGGAGGAGTATCGAACGCATAATGTATGACTAGATAAAATGAATGTGATCCAAGGGACATACAAGGTCAGCCTCCGGAGTAAAATGGCGTCTCTGTGGCCCTCCAGACCCTGGCATGATATCTTATAGTTTATAACTTACCTGATCGAATATTCCTTTAGATTTCAACTCGTACACTAGTTGATCTACCAGACGAGGATCCCCCGGCATGTATTGCAAATGCGCCATATTTAAGGCATTAATATATTAGGATATTAAAACAATTAATATTCAATCTACTTTAAGACAGATTAGGGCTAATATATCATTTAAAATTTAAATAAAAATATTTAAAACACAGAAGAAAAGAAATACGACAAACACAGTCAATATTCAAGGGACGTTGTGACAGATGTCGATGAATGAATTATCGATATTGAGGTTTATACATTTTAAATAATGTTGGTCTAAAATTGATTTCATTAAAATAACGAATGGATACACGAATCTGTTGTTAGTTTATATATTCCTACATATCAACTATGGTATTGTATTGTTATAGCTATTATATTAGTTTGGTGTAGTGTCGTACAGTGTGATAATCATATTAAATAATAATACTTATTTACCTCTAAATTATACCTAGTACGCAATTTCTCTGGAAAATGCTAAAGAAATTGTTTGAGAAAATGATAGTTTTTAGTATCAAGAAATACCTGCTGGCGTTGATTTTGTTTGCATTATTAAATGCAACGTATCGTAATGTATATGTATAAATAGAAACCATGCCATGAATATAATAAAAAATCTTAGCTTAATCTATCTGTCCTAAACATTTTATAAATTTTCTAACAGTAAAGCATTCACAATAGTAATATTCTATACAACTTAACATATAGTTCATATAACAAATCGATACTTCGTTATCAATGCTACGTCCCTAATGTCACTTGAAAAAATGTGGGCAGGCTGTGAAATATCGATCAAACAGCCTGTACAATTTTCATAATTTATTATTAATGTATTAGTTAATTAAAATTAATTCATATGCATTATTCGCACAATTGTTTGGTATGTTTTGTTCTAATATTTTTATTGCTTGGTTTCTTATTATTCCTTACTTCGAGAATCATTACTATAAACTTTCTGTAAAGGAACGTAACACTGAAGTAAATGCGTAGCATCTCTACTTAATCTGTGATAGTCACTATAGAGGGCGCAATTTTTGTATTGTGTTAATTTGTGTTGTTTGGTTTGCAGTCTGTTCAAAGCTGTCAAAATTTCAAATTCCACATTGTTATTATCCAACAGAATACGTAAGAATAAGAAAATATGAAGTCTCTCCAGGCAAATAACGAAGAACATGAAAGTCTATGTTCAGGATTAATTCAGAGAGAAAATCAGGAACGTCTTGCAACAGGTAAGAATTTATTTCAAAACAATACGTTATATATTAACCAGAAAAATTATATAGGTATCTTCTTCCTTCAAAAGTGTCACACCAAGTATTGACGCCTGATGCACGTTTTGCAATTGGCCGCTTTACTATCAGCTGTTTGATTTTAATGGTAACCTAAGTGGCGGAGACAAAAATAAAGCTTTTTTATTTAGATTTCAATTTAACAAACAGAAGATGAATAAATTAACTTCGTACACTATAAAAGAAATTCATAGAGCGTATCGCGATAAACTTTTAACGCCTACGAGTTTCGTAGACCTGAGTTTGCAAAAAGCGAAACAAACTAGAGAATTAAACGCTTTCGTGACTCTAACTGAAGATGAAGCAGAAAACCATGGCATCGAGAGTGAAAAGAGGTTTTATATCGACAAGAAGACGACTACTCTGGATGGTATTACTATTGGGGTCAAAGACAACTTCTGTACTAGCAACATAAAAACTACTTGTGCTTCAAACATGCTCAAAAATTTCGTACCGACCTATGACGCTACAGTTTATGCAAGATTGAGAGAAGCGGGTGCTTGTCTGATCGGTAAATGTAATTTAGATGAGTTTGCCATGGGGGCAGGTACCATTGACTCCATATTTGGTCCTACTCGCAATCCATGGGCTTATGACAAGGATAAATGGAGAATTGCAGGTGGAAGTTCTGGAGGCAGTGCAGTAGCTGTCTCCTCAGGATCTTGTGTAGCAGCTATTGGATCAGATACAGGAGGTTCTACTAGAAATCCTGCTGCGCTATGTGGTGTTATTGGTCTTAAACCAACATATGGTCTTGTATCTCGATATGGTTTGATACCATTGGTGAATTCAATGGATGTGCCTGGCATTTTAGCTAGAACAGTTGAAGATGCAACTGCAGTGTTGAATGCAGTTGCTGGTCCAGATATTTTTGACTCAACAACATTGAAAGAGGATTTCTCTCCAATACAACTGAAAGAAATTGACTTAAGTAAGGTTAGAATTGGCATTCCTAAAGAATACCACTGTGAAGGCATGAGTAGAGAAGTGATTGATACATGGAGCTATGTGACAGACATACTTGAAAAAGAAAAAGCAATAGTGAAGGAAGTCTCATTACCTCATACATCAGTTTCCATATCAGTTTATTCAATACTGAACCAGTGTGAAGTTGCTAGCAATATGGCAAGATATGATGGCATTGAATTTGGTCTTAGAGCTGATGAAAACTATTCTACAGAAGAATTGTATGCATCAACAAGGCTCAAAGGTTTCAATAATGTTGTCCGTTCAAGAATATTAGCTGGCAACTATTTCTTACTTACTAGGAACTACGATAAGTACTTTATCAAAGCATTAAAACTAAGAAGGTTAATCTCTGATGATTTCAAAGTGGTTTTTAATGGAGATAATGCTGTTGATCTCGTTCTGACTCCTACAACACTATCTGATGCACCGCTATATGATGAATTCTCTTCAAAGCATAATAGAGACCAGTGTGCTTTCCAGGATTATTGTACACAGCCGGCAAACATGGCAGGCATACCGGCACTTTCAATACCAATTCGGTTATCACAGAATAATTTACCATTGTCATTACAGCTTATGGGACCGTGTCTCTCGGAAGAATTGATGATGAATGTTGCTAGAAAAATTGAAAGTATTGTTCAGTTTCCTACTTTAAATTCTGTGTAAACTTTTGTACTTAGTTTTATGTTTGTTAATAAATGTTGTGCTCTTAGGAAGTTTTGTGTTTTATCTGAAGCTGTACTCAATTGTTAAACCTTCAGTTCATATTACATTTATCATCTTGATATGTTATATGCTATTATACAGCTTGTGTAATAGCATTTAACATATCAATCATCAATCAACATGGAATATTTATCCCTTATTGTATTTTCAGATTAGACCAGTAGTTTCTAGGTTTAACATATTTGTGTTAAAACCTCTTTAGCTTTATTATATTTGTGGTATGTAATGAATTGTTTATTGATTATACAACCGATCTAAAGTAAAATGAATGATAAAATATAGCTGACCTGTGCAATCTCCTCTGTGTCACATACGAGAATTTGCCCCGTTTTTGCAACATGTTTCATTGAGGCTCTGCTCCTATTGGTCGTAGCGTGATATTACATAGCTTATAGCTTTCCTCGAGAAATGGGCTAAAAGAATTTTTGAATTCAAACCTATTCCTGAGATTAGCGCGTTCAACCAAATAAAGAAAACAAACTCTTCAGCTTTACATACAATATTAATTAATAATATAGATAAATGTTTAAATTAAAATCATACGACATTGCTTTCTCTGTTAAAAATGGAGTAGACTGTAGAACCACTCTTAATAGATTTCTGGCAAATTAATGTGACCTCGGTTATGTTAACTTGTGTTACTGGGTTATGGTGGCCGAGCGATACTAAAAGTACAAGTCTCTGTGCACTTACATTCTAGTTAAGTTACGTCCATCTACCACGAAGGAGCGCACCTAAGAAGGTGCGCTCCTTCGTGGCGTCAGCGTCATTTGTTACGGTGACGACACACTTGTCATGGCGAGGGGTAAGTCGCACCGGGCGGCGGCCATATTGGCGACCGCTGGGGTCGCACAAGTCGTCAATCGTATCCGGCGGTTGGGCCTCGAGGTGGCCCTGTCCAAGTCCGAGGCCATTTGTTTCCACGGCCCTCGGAAATGGCCACCTACAGGGGCCCATACCATGGTAGGAGGGTCCCGCATCGGCGTCGAGTTAACCCTAAAGTATTTGGGTCTCTTGCTCGACAGCCGATGGGACTTTACAGCCCATTTTCGTCGTTTGGCCCCCATTCTTCGGGGCGCTGCAGCTGCGCTCGCGCGCCTGCTGCCCAGCCTTGGAGGGCCAAATACCTCCTGCCGGAGGCAGCTACGAGGGGGTCGTGCGGTCCATGGCCCTGTACGGGGCTCCAGTTTGGGCGGACAACCCGACGGCCCGTAACATTTCGGCGCTTGGTACGCCACAGCGCGCTATGGCCGTCAGGTTGATTAGAGGTTACCGCACGATCTCGTTCGAGGTTGCGAGCCTCCTCGCCGGATCAATCCCATGTGACCTGGAAACGGCGCTCCTGGCGTCGCTTTATCGTTGGCGCCGGGAGGCGTTAGCTCGGGGCGAAAGACCGGCTCTTCCCGCTCTCGAGGCGGCAAGGTCCGAGCTCCGCCAGGTCCTAGTGGCGAATTGGAAGGAGCGACTTGTGCACCCCAGTGCCGGGCACGCCACGATCGTTGCGGTAAGTCCCGCGTTTGAGGAGTGGCTGGAGAGGCGGCATGGCGCTCTCACCTTCCAGCTGACACAGGTAATGACTGGCCACGGTTGTTTTGGCCAGTTCCTGTGTCGTATACGCCGGCAAGAGACGCCCGGTTGTCACCACTGCGGTGACTGCCGCGACGTTGTTGAGGACACGGCGCTGCACACGGTTTGCCCCGCCTGGGCATCGCAGCGCCGTGAATTGATCGCGGCAGTCGGATTGGTTGCCCTCTCGCTTCCGGTCGTATTGCAGTATATGGTCCGGAGTGAGAGGTCATGGAACGCCGTCGCCTCCTTCTGTGAGGAAGTGATTTCCATCAAGGAGGCAGCGGAGCGGGAGAGGGAACGCATAAACCCACTCCCCAATCGCAGAGCCGGGCGCCGAAGGGCGCGAGACGATCTCCAGCCACCCTGTTGACCTGGTGGTGAGCTTTGCGGCCTGCCCGCCAGCACTAGGTCCGAGAGGCAGCGTGCGTGTTCCCACGCGCGCCTCTGTTTCGAGTCCGTCTCCCCTCTAGGGGGAGGGGGGGGAGGGGGGGGCAGTAGGGTTTTCCCTCCCTTCTCTGAAGAACACTCCACTGGTGATACGTGACAGCCTCTCCATCTTAGGTATGGATCTTTGCCGCTCCCTTAATCCCAAAACCTACATCGAGAGCGTCATTAGGCAAGCTTCGCGAAAACTCGGAGTTCTGAACAGGGTGAGGCGGTTCTTCGCGCCTGGGCAGCTGTGCCTATTGTATAAGGCACAAGTGCGCCCTTGCGTGGAGTACTGTTCTCATCTTTGGGATGGCTCCGCGCAGTACTTGCTAGACGCTCTTGACAGGTTACAGCGGCGAGCTGTCCGTATCATCGGAGATCCAGAGGTCACGAGTTCACTGGAACCTCTGCAACTCCGTAGGGATATTGCCTCTTTGGCATGTTTCTACAGAATATACCACGGGGAGTGCTCTGAAGAGTTATTCCACCTAATCCCGCCCTCCCCTTTCCTATCCAGAACAACGCGTGCTGGGCTCAGATGCCATCCTTACACGGTGGAGTCGACTAGAG
The DNA here is from genome assembly GCA_963675205.1 of Catocala nupta. Lineage (NCBI taxonomy): Eukaryota > Metazoa > Arthropoda > Insecta > Lepidoptera > Erebidae > Catocala > Catocala nupta. The sequence continues at coordinate 1,626,985 of OY776103.1, forward strand.
TGCGTACCAACAAGTTTGGGTCCTCATACCTCTGCCGAACGATCAAGGCATGGAATTCTCTGCCAAGGCACGTGTTTCCTTCTTCCTTCAATCCTGGGTCCTTTAAGCGGGGCGTGAAAAAGCACCTTCTCAGGCCGTCAAAGTAGAGACCTCAACATCGCCTCGGCTGCTATGAGGACGATGTGGAGGCCACTGCTCTTAGACCACACGACTGCTTACCATCAGGCGGAGTGTGGTCATTTTGACAAGAAAACTAAAAAAAAAAAAAAAAAAGAAGTGACCATAGGGTAGGTCTTATCGTGTAGTGGCCTGCCGTTTAATACTGTGGGCCGAAACCTCGGCGGGGTCGCGACCGCATGCGAAAGTGATTCGCGCGGCCCCGTCAATAGTGGTTTTTGTCGAGGAACACCGTGGTGGGTTTAGTCGGTATTCAGGGAGGTACGTTATTCTTATTCCATCTTCCTCATTTACCCCGACGAGTCCGACATAATCCTCCGCCCGCCCCCGCGGAGGGGTAGGCGTCAATGCATTCCCCCACGTAAATAGGGTCATAGTCCGAGCTGGTTTCAGCATGAATGGGCCGGATCGACCAGGGTTGTACTACCCTCTCACAGAATACCGGCGTGAAGTAACGGTACTCGTACTGTTGCGTTTCGTATCGGTGAGTGAGAGAGCCGGAGGCCCCGTTACCCCGTTCCTTTTCCTATCCTTTCCTTTGTCCTTTCCCTCCTTCATCCCTTTTTAAAGGGCTGGCAACGCACTTGTAACTCTTTTGGTGTTGCAGGTGTCCATGGGCGGCGGTAATCGCTTACCACCAGGCGATCCGACTGCTCGTTTGCCAAGCAATGCCATAAAAAAAAAAGGAAAAAAAAATGCTGGCTTAGAGACCACCAGTGACTCAGTGCGGATAGGCTGAATTTACACATTTTTTTATATAATATACATTGAAAAAGAGGTTGTATTAGTAACAGAACCTCTTTCGATTCGGTCATTTACGTATAATAACCCAATAATAACGTTATGTATTGTATTTTATTTTATGATTAATTGATTATTTATTTTATTTTTGGTTTACATTCATAACTATAATGCCTAATGTTTAAGTTTAGTAATGAATGCATCTCAAAATTGTAATGATATGTTATTTAGACATAAATATGCAATAATTATATTTGTATGCCGTATTTTGGTGAAATATATTGAAACAAAATCAAATGTAACTTCTCATACGATTGTAACCTATATTTACAAATAAAGTTTCTGATTCTGATTCTAAGTGCGGATTAAGATGAGTATTCCACTGAGCTATCGCTGCACAGAAATAAATAAATTAACATTTGACTATTTTATTTAGAGAAATGTAGTTTATTTTTAAACGCATACTCCCATCACAGGGCGACAAAAACATTATCACTGAATGCCATGAATCTCTGAAGACTTCTCCAGAGAGAGTTCCACTAGTGTGGTGTATACAGCGCATTAGTGGAACTCTAGTATAGCTCCATTGATCGAATGACTTCTGCCTAGAAACGCGGGCACCCGACATGGGGCCCATCCAAGATCGGCAATAATCACGCAGCTGGCGCGATTCGAGCGGAACCATACTTAAGTAATATCTACTAAAAATATTCTTTTATATGTTTCAGCGGCATTAACATCCGAGATTTTATCGCAACTCAACATATCCATTGACGCTCTACCACAAAAATGCCAGCAGCTTCTACGCCAAATTGCTGAAGCGCAGCTAGCGACAGACATCGACCAACTCGATCCTATAGCAATATCTTTACACCAGACGCGGGAAACGTCACAAGAGTTAGATCAAGAATACGAAATATTGAAACTGAAACAGAAAAACGTTGAGTTGCAGACGAAAATAGACCGTAACAATAAATTTTTGGATGGTTTGAGGAAAGAATTGCAGGCATCGAAGGAGTCACTGGCGGGGCGCAATCCGAATCTGGATAATATACAGGATTATATTCGCCAGTTGAAACAGAAGCTCGTGTCGTATGAGGAGAGCTGTGAGAAGGCTACGGTAAACTTTTATATCTATTCATAATGCATTATTAGTCAGTTTCTATCGAGAAAATCTTTATAGCAATCATTATTTTGACTGCACGACTGGCGTATTTCAGGCCCGGTTTCTACATTCAAGAAACGACTTATTTTACCTACGGACCATTTATTTTTAACGCATATTCTATGACTAGCTGATCCGCGCAACTCCGTTTGCTTCACATAAAATAGCCTATAGCCTGCCTCGATAAATGGGCTATCCAACACTAAAAGAATTTTCAATTCGAACCAGTAGTTCCTGAGATTAGCGCGTTCAACCAAACAAACTCTTCAGCTTTATAATATTGGTATAGATAAATATGTCAAAATTTATCTGTCCATAGCCAAAACGATTTGTTCCTGATTGGTCGCCTCGCCATTGCCACTCATGTGTTGTGGGTCTGAATCCCACATTATTTGTGATTTACAATTAATATTTCTGAATCTAGGTGTACTTTGTGTCCGTTAATTGTATGTTTGTAAAGTACCCAGCCACTCAACTTGATCTCTATTGCAGGAGTTGTCTTTTTGCTCTTTTGATAAAAGAGGTGTTCGACCTATATGTCTCCAGTTGTGATTTTATGTTCCACGTAGTAGGGGGCGAATCTAGTGCCATCTATCGGGTAGCTCCAGATCCGTACTGCTAGTTGCAACTGAGAATTTATTGACAGAGCAATCCAATATAATTTTACCCGGGCATCGAACCCAAGCCATCAAGCACAGCATCTACTACCGCCAACTACGTTATTCGATATAATTTCACCTACTAGCTGACACGCGCATCTTTATCTGCCTAACATAAGAGAATTTTACCCGTTTATGCAACATTTTTCATTGATGCTCCGCTCCTTTTGATCGTAGCATCATGTTATATAGCCTATAGTCTTCCTCGATAAATGGGCTATCGAACACTAAAATATTTAAATTCGAATCAATAGTTCCTGAGATAAGCGCGTTCAAACAAACAAACTTCAGCTTTATAAATTATAATATTAGTATGGATATGTCATATTGTATAGGCAATATCCTCATTTTATCTTTAATGTCAATCGGTCCGACGCTGTTTCTAATTTATATGAACGATTTATGTAATCTTATATTAGAAAACGGCAAGATAATATCATACGCCGAAGATACCGTGCTGATATTCTCCGCTAAAACCAGCAACGAGTTATACGGAAACGCTCAGCTTGGCTTTAATATTGTGAATAACTGGCTTCATCAAAATTGACTAACTTTAAATTTCGATATGACGAAATATATTCACTTTTCTATGCGTAAGAATAACTATAGTTTATCTAACCCGCCTATATATGCACACAAATGTGCTTCAAAACCTCGCAACAAACATGTGTAATTGTCCTCCTATCCTGCAAACTAGGAGCATAAAATATCTTGGGAACATAGTCGATCATACACTTTCCTTTAAATAACATATTGATAGTTTAGTAAATAGAATTCGTAAACTAATATATGTATTTAAAAACGCCGAACAGTAGCAGATATTAAATCGATTACTCAAGTTTATTTAGCTCTATGTCAATTAATTATCTAATATTGCATTACTTCATGAAGTGGAGCAGTGAAAACTACTATGCTGCCTCTTAAACGAACTCAGAGAGCAATTTTAAAAGTAACCACCTGCCGTCCTTTCCTATTTCCTACAAGCTTATATAAATCTTGCAAAGTAATGACTGTCCTTCAAATCTTCATTATGCACTTAATACTAAAACAACATGCGATGCTTACCTATAACGCTGACATAACTAACAAGCGACGGCAAGATATATAGAGATAGTCTGCACCACACAATCATGCTCAAAACATATTTTTACAAATAGATTTTTTGCATTTCTAGGGCCATTTTTGTACAATAGACTAAATAGAGAATTAAGCATTTATAAATTAACTCATTTTAGCTGTAAAAACTTAATTTCTACTCATATTCAAACTCTGTCATATGACCAACCCGAGCAGTTACCTACTTGCAATCTGTAAATAAAATTTTGCAAATTTAGTTTTAAAGTAGAATATTAAACTTATTTCAATCGTTTTTACTTTTACCTTTACTTTATTATAAAAGTTATTATAATGTAATTTTATTTATACTGATAATAGTATGTAAGCAATTTAGTCGCTCGAAACACAGGTTTAACGTAGTTCGGGCAAATATCTATAAGTGCACTTTATGTTATTGTTAAGATGCAATTTGTAAAACTAATTTATACTGAAATAAATAAATTATTATTATTAATTATTATTATCTGTATTTATAGGCGAAGTTCGTCAAGTTGTCAGTGCGGGATGCCATATTGCCTACGTCACTGCAAGCGTTAGTGACGTCACTGGCGTCGCGACGCGAAGAGGCCGCTGAATTGAAACTTCGAGCTGATGACGTAGCACTGGCCAGGGAAGCGAGGGACACGTTTATTAGATTAAGAAAATAAATGTATTATTGAACTGTGTCCTTTTTTATTTTTGCCTGTCATAATGTCTACACTCGGTCTGATGGTAAGCAGTCGTGTAGTCCAAGAGCAGAGGACGTAGTGTGGAGGAAGTGGTGTCGAGATTTCTACTTTGACGGCCTAAGAAGATGCTTGTTCACCGCTTGAAGGACCCAGGATCGAAGGAAGAAGGAAATATGTGCCTTGGCAGATAATTCTAGGTTTAAATAATAATAATATTCGATCACATACACATAACACCATCTAGCCCAAACTAAGCAGAGCTTGTACTATGGGTATTAGACAATAAATAAACAAATAATAATGATATACGTTTTTTTTTAAACATCGTAACACCCGAAATTGGAAATAGTGGGATCCACCCAATAAAAATAAAATACTAAGTACCTAATAAGTGAAATAGTTCGACAAATGTAGGAGGTGCCAAAGTTCTTGGTACTTTTCTATTGTAATCAAGCCAATTAAAGTTCTTTTCAGCAGATACTCTATGGATATGTCACACAAAGCTTTCTTCTTTTATGTAGATTTCCAAATAGTAAATAAAATTACTAGCTTGTTAGCTTTAGGACAGATTCGTACTGAGTTGCAACAAGTATTTCGCATAAGCGGATACCTTAGAAATAGCTTGAATCAAGTACATGGTACCTACCTATTATAAAGATTCGAACTGTTAGATACATACTTGAGATGTTAATATTGCTGAAGATTTTTCGTGGGTCAGTTCTCTTTATCTCTTACCCACGTCTTCCCTTGTGTGGAGCGGGTATCTCCTCCTGAGGAGGAGATCATGTCAAGCTCTGTTGAGAGTTCATACCTATCGACTAACACCACCATAGTGTGCCTACTCGCTGCTTTCTGGTGAGAAGATCGCTGGAACGGTAAATACATCAGCGACCAGTGCTCAAAGCAGAACTTTCGTTGGCGGGTGACGATCTCCAAGCGACGACGCCTTGGCACATCTTTGGGCATCGTTACACAACACCTTCCTGGCCTAACCAACTCTGCACCAGGCAGCAAATCCAACCCGAACTGAGGACAGTTCAAAGTCAGTTCGGGTTGGATCGTGAACAAAAATAGGAAAATATTACATGAATTATGTATGGAAAACGTGTTAACGTTTTCTATAATTTCCCGTAATATTCTTTTAAATTCTTTTTCCATTTTACGGTACGTAGCTTAAATAAATACATGAGAAATAAACAAATATGTAACATTTAAATAAAATTTATTCAATAAACTAGTTAAGTACATCACAATTAAATGGTAGGTACAACATTAATATAATAAATCAAGTAAAATAAACGATGATTATAATATTTCAATTAATTATATGTGAAGAGTGACGCATCTAACCAATCATGCACGGATAGCGAAGCGGCCAAGTCGTCGCCTTGTTGAGTGTTGGATTCGAATCCTACACTGGACTGAAGGATTACTTGTGTGATCCACAAATTAAAAAAATTTGGCATGGATGGCGTGTGAGTGGTCTAAGTGGTCGCCTTGCCACTGCCGCCGCGCTGAATGTTGTCGGTTCGAAACCTACATGGGACAAAAATTTGTGTGATCCACAAATAATTTTATTGTCTGGGTGTTCTTTGTGTCCGTTTTTTGAATGTTTGTAAAGTCCCCCGTGACACAGGAATTATTTCTAGTGCGGGAGAGAATTTTTCACAACAACACAAGAAACCGAACGTGTAAGGATGTTTTAAAAAAATATTGAATCTAATCAATTATATTTGTGCAAAAAGGAACTACTACCTACCTAATTCCGATCAGCGATAAATAAAAATCACCGAAAATTCTTGTTTATCCATGGCGAACAAATGTTATATTATAAATCTGTTAACTTGATGTTTAATTATTACAATGTATGCACATGTGTTGAGTTGCAATCTAGATCTAAACATAAGCTTTGATTGTTTTTTATTTTTAATATGATTGTAATTTGTTTTGTGCAATAAATAAATAAAATAAAATAAAAATATACAGTACCATAGGCAATCGCAGCAAATGTCTATGGTAAATACAATCCATGGTGAATAAATATAATTTTAAACAGTAACATAGTCAATGGGAGCATATGTCTATGGTAGGTAAAGGTTTGCAGAATAAAACTCTTTTGGTTGCGGTTCGTCTCCCCACTCCTCAACCACGATGCGCGACGCATAAGATTGGCAGTTTGGACATTTGCACAATTTCATCTTCTCCCCTGGTGAAAAAGCAAATTATACCTATATATACAAAGAACCTGGTAAATCCAACAAAGGAGTAAACAGAGATGTATTTCATCCACAATTCAACAGTCATCTTACGCTCCCACATAATAAAGTTCGAAACTATTACTGTGTAATAAACACATGTGTAGACAAACTTAGAGCCGGCACACAGAACTGGCGATTCAAAAACTTTAGATTTAACTCGAACTTCTCGACACACAGCCGGTGAAACAAGGCCGGATTTAGCCTGGAGGCCTACTATCACCTTTTAACTAGAGATTAAATTTCGATGCAGTAGGCCTCTACCACCACCTCTTATTGCGATTCATTGTAGTAGGTACCTATACTGAACTACATCGCTATTTTGTACCATGACATAATGAAAGCAATCCAATGTAGGCGCAACTGTTTCATTACGACTCAATTGTGAATTGGATAGCGTTTGAATCGTAATCTCATATCGTTCATTCATTTTCGTACCATGATGTGCTTTGACAATAGGGCAAAAAAAAAACAAGGTATAGATTATATAGCTTCCCTGCTGAACACATAGTGTCGCTCAGTGGTTGTGTACCAAATAATCTCGTGTTACGTTTTTTAGGATAGGTTTTCGGAGCTCTTTATGGAGACATGTAACTAGTAACAGGTGCAGTGATATTTGTCTATTGTTCTAGCTCGCAAGGAGTCCTTATCTACATAATCGTAAACTCCTTGATAGTAAGCGTCCCAACTTCTACCTACCATGAAGCGGCAATTTGCCATCTTAGTGATAAAGAAAAATAAATCATACTTTCAAGTCTCTCCGGCGAATGATCTGGTCTTAAGTCTATAGCATGCTGATTCATTGCTTTTTGTCCCCGTAATCCCCACAGGTAGTAGTTGTTATTTGTGGTATTGACACCACAATCCTTCTTGGTCTGCAGACATTTGTCGCGATTCTCCACAGTTTGGCAGTGAATCTCTGAGCGCAGGTGGCTATAGTTCGTCTGAGTCGAATGTGTCTTGCAGTTCACAATTGAAGCCTGTAATTAAAAAGCTTAATTATGATATCCTCTAAAATTACTGAAGCAGCCGTATGTCCTTGGAGGATAAGGACTAAACGACACAAACATTTAGGTCTCGTAATACTCGTATTTTATGACAAAAAATCTCGAAAACAACTAATTTGACACAGGATTTAAATCTCATAATTACCAGTTGCATCACGCACCGACAGAAGAACAGCAATGAATAGCAGAAATATTATGTAACCACCACATCAAACCAGGTATGGTTTTGGGTCCCTCAAAACGGCGGGCGACAGTCCCGGTTTGCCGCCTACAGTTCCTGACACCGTGCTGATATTTAGCATTTTTTAAAGGAACCCTATAACACTAAGACCTAAGATCTCATACAAAGTAGTCGCATAACCATCGCTAGTCAACATAAAAAAGGAATTATCAAAATTGATCACGGTCAACAATTATTTAAGTATCAGTTCTGCAATAGCTAATAGAAAAGTACAATATCAATCTGCTTACCCATTGACAAGCCCTTCGCTTCCACTCCCAAAGGTCCCAGGTGTAGTTCTTCTCATGATACTCTTCGATTGGATGCGTCTCCGTCTGTATGTCTCGGTCGAAAACTTTTGCTGTTAACCAAAAGTATGCAATAATGTTTATCACAGGAACTGTAACACAACTGTGCACAGACGGTGTAGTGGTTTCAGTAGTCATCTAATCACTGCCATTGCGTCAAGTACCTATTGTGCCCACAAATAGATGTAGCAAGTCTGGTTGTGCTGTATGTCCATTGATTAAATGTTTTTAACACGCTTTTATTAGCTTAGTATATATGTATCTATGTGTCTATGAATCTATGTAACGGAATCTTTGAACGTGATTTTCACCCCTTTTAAACCGACGCACTATGGAAAATCGTAGAACAACTACTGATTAAAAATGATTTTTGTCAATGTCGCTACTGGCACGCTTTTTTATTTTACTCAATAGTATAAGGACCAAACTAGACTATAATATCAAAAAATTATACATATTATATGAAATTATTTTTTTACAATACCACAAACTTTATAGTTTTGACGGACGTCCATGTTAAGTCCGTTCACTTCATCACTTTCAAATTGATTTTATTGGTATACGTTACAGGAAAAAGTATAATGTATTTTATATTTCTGGAAACCTCGTCTTTTGAAGAATATGAAACAACTAATATGTATTTAATATTATGTTAACGTTTATCTTAAAATAATTGCAAAATAAAATATGGCGAAAAAAAGGTTTTTAAAGTTCATCGAGGCTTTGACGTTTACCCCTGCTTTACATTTAATGTTGATTTGTAGCCTAGCTATACATAAACATAATCAAATAAAAAAAGCTGCGGATATTTGCGGTTTTCGGAGTAATTAGTAAAAATGTGATAAAAGTCAGAAAACGGAAAACCGGAAAAAAGGAAGTGTAATTGTTACGAATACAAAATAAATACGTGTTTTCTTGACTCTTCAAAATGTCTACTTTCAAGTGTTCTAAACGTGAAATAATACTTTCGTATATCGAAGGAGGAAAATCATTGGAGGCATTATCAACAGTTTTAAAAGAAAATTATCATGTATCTGAAGACAACTTATGTTTCATCCTCATTGATTTTCAAAGACATATTATTCCCGCTTTTAATAAACGATGGACAGAAGCTTCACGGAAAAAGGACATATTTTTAATGAAAAACAGTAATTGTTGGAATCAAAATAATCAGTAACTTTACCGAACTCTGAAGACGTTACAACCGTCTCTCTCCACACCACTTTACATATTTCCTACAATCTGTCTTTCCAAACATGGTCAGCCACAAGCGAAGAAAAGAAACGACTAAAGCAAGAGAAGAAAACCCTGGTACAAAGGCGTTTCCGTAAAGAGCTAGGATTGATCATCGACAAACCAAGACAAGTAAGTGATAATTCTAATGCCGGTAATACGGCCACAAGATTTTTCACATTGCAAGCTGCTCTGCTGAAATGACAGGAGTGGATATAAATTTGATTAAACGACTTCACATAATTTTGCAAGCTCTTTCATCGGGTGTAGTGATAAATGCTGAAAAATTTGGCAGTTACGCTATGGAGACTGCCAGGATCTATGTGAGCAATTATGAATGGTACTACATGCCATCTTCAGTTCACAAAATTTTGATTCATGGAGAAAGTGTCATAAAGCATTTCGCAGTACTTCCTATTGGTCAACTTTCGTAAGATGCACAAGAATCTCGTAATAAGGATTATAAAAAATTTTGTCTACATCATGCTAGAAAATGCTCAAGATCCGCTACAAACGAGGATGTATTTCATACTCTTCTTTATACTTCAGATCCTTACATAACTAGCATTAGAAAACCGTATACTAAAAACGTGACGGAACTTGATGAAGACACCTTAGATCTTTTGAAAATAAACGAATTAATTTTAGATCCCGAAGTTCATCAAGTATAAATAACATAACATTTAGTAAACATTACTTACAATTAATTAATTAATCTGTGTTCGATTTTAATCACAATTTTTTTTTCATAAATAAAATATTTTTGTTATTTAAATTGATTTGTATTTTGATGATATGAGTTTTGGTTTTTGTAAACATTAAAATAATAGTATTCATTGTTAAAAAATAAATAATGGACATTTCTGATAATTTTGAATTTGTTTTATTTTTTAATGTATGGTTTTAAATTCAATCATAATAAATAACATTCCATTTGAAACCATATATGCTATTCTATATTTGTGCAAAATTTTAGAACATAATATAAAAAGTTATTGATTTTTAATCAGAAACAGACCTTTATTTTCCATAGTGCGACGGATTGATTTGAAACTTTTCACACTTAGCGAGGACCGATGACTATACAATAATTTAGAAAAAGATAAAAAAACCAAACTAAAAAGTAGAAAATAATTTAATAATTTTAGTGTAAAAAAGCGTGGGGTGCTTTCTAAGATATTTTGATAACCCCTACCCCACGTAAATTATTATTAAATTATTTTCTAATTTTTAGATTGGTATTTTTAATAAAGTGTTTTTTAATTTTTTTAAGCTATTATTTATTATATATCCTCCGGGAATAACAATTATTCCTGTATTTTTATCAACATCTATAACTAAAATGGGTAAACTTATAGTTTATCATCGTGGTCATAGTATTTCTCTGAAACTGAATATACACTATATTTTTAGGTATAAAGTTATTTTCCATGCGGGTTTTAAGTTTACATAGTGTATAACTTTGTCTCATTCTCTTATAAAACACAACGGCAATAATACTTTACAACAATACGAGATAGCGCTACACACAACATATATATACCAGTCTCGTTTTTTCTAAAGTAAGAGCCCAATTATACTGCTATAAAAGCAGATGGCCTGTGTTTTTGCCTTCGCACTAGAAAGAGACGGGGGAACAAAACTCAGTCTCTAGACTGACACGAGTAAAAAATCCTAGCAATGATAATAGTTTAGGGACTGCGACCGACTTACTCTTTGCCACTCGTTTTACAACGAGTTCCTTAATATCCTTCAATGCGAACACATCATCTATTATGTTGAGCAGATTGATCAAATGTGGGTGGTTCCTCGCGAAATCCAGAGCTGCGTTCACATACCTGGAGAAAATATTGTGATGGCTGAGTTTTGGGCTGGATTGATAACCATCAAACCAGCGCCAGACCTAGCCGTTGATCAGAGTAGAAAGAGGTTGTCTTTTGGCGACCTTTGGTCGACGTTTTCACTTCGAAGATCATCTTTAGCTTTATGTGAAAAATAAATTGCCCATATTTTATATAATAGTAATAGTTTAAATGCTTTAAATTTCCCAAATTTGCGATGAAAATAGTTTTTCGCATTTAGCTTCTTAGGGCTCCTTGCTATCTGGCGCCTAGAGCGACCGCTCCTCTTGCTCTACCCCAGGGCCGGCGCAGCGGCGCTGCATCCAACCTAAAGCTGGAGCAATCAGACTAGCAAAGTACGTCCATGCTGCAGAAAACTGCAACCATAGATATAAATTTCACGTCATGCAGAAGCAGTACCGTCCCAAGAGCAACTTGACATTTGTGCTCACATGGCAGCTCAGTCTGTTTTACAAGGTCCAAGGGTCACATACGAAATATCTGTTTACCTGGTTTTTAAGCCGCGGTTTATCTTACCTCTCAGGGTCCTGACTGAACTTCATCGCCATCTTGACACTACAGAACCCGTAGCAGCGGTCCTTATTCTTAATCACTCCTATGTTGACCACACTGGGGACCAGCGAACCCAAGCTCAAGCATACTACACAGAAACCTAGAAACTAAATGAAAAAGTATATTAAACTCCGATAAGCTTTTTAATCACTCCTGGTTATCGCAATTCATAAATTTGTTAAAGGGTATATAAGATGGTCTATGAATTTGAAATGTAAAAGAATTACATCATCATCAGGTTTAGTACTGCGTACGTAACAAAGTATCAGGGTATTCCAGAGTGTATAAGTACCTATACTTGGTGTACCGAAAACTGGAATAGTAGATTCAGACCATTATTCTGTTAATTTAGGTTAAGGTGCGATGTGGCTGGCATGCCATTGTGGATAAAAGTCTCGACAAATAAAAGAAATTAAAAAAATTATAGAAACTGAATCAATGTTTTATTTTTTATTAATATATTGTATAGAAAGACGTCTTGCTAAGTTTTCGGTACGCCGTCCTTTACACCAGTGTAGGGCATAGTTAACTATATTTTGTAATCAGATTTCTAATTACATTAAAAGTAGTTAACTAGGTACATGTAGTTATGATTACATGTAACTTAACTGCAGTACATGAAGTAGTTGTTAATTTGATTGCCGCAATCATCGATCAATGGTATATTTGATCGATGATTGCAGTAATCAATTTTTTTGGTATATTCTGGCTATCTGACATTAATACCTTAATGAAATGATAAATTCTGAGTAATGTCAATAAGGTCGAAAATCGCATGCACCTGTTTTGTGTAAGCACTATCGATGGCTAATCAGTCTGATCACTTTCTGATAGTCAAATGACTATCAGAAAGTTCATTTGTTTTGTTGACAACTTATTTTAGGTACCTACCTATACCCGTGGTACAACTAGTTGGACATAATTCCACCTTTGTACTACGAGTCATAATCATAAATATCAAAAAAAATATGTTACAATAGTTGAACCATGGGTAACTTTACTTCCCCATGGTGCAACCAGTTGTACCACGGGTCGAGAGCGGCGTGCGTATTTGCAATTTTTTAATAAGCAACATTTTATTAAGTGTTTATTTATAAAAGTAATCACGTAATCGTGATTGCAACTACAATTTGTAGTTAATAATCAAAATATTTAACTACTTTTTACGATTACTTCATGTAATCAGTTATGATTACTAACTACTATATGTAGGTACTTAGTCGTAGTTAATAATCAGTAGTTAAGTAGATTATATATTGCCCTACACTGCCTTACACCCAGTATAATTATAACTCCGACTTAAGTGCGATAGCCCATGCATTTGGCCCAACCATTTGCTTCACGAGGCTGCTCCCTCAGTTAGTCAGTACTCGATGTAATGACTGCGCGACTATCATCTTACTTTGACATGTATGTATATGCGGTCTCACATACTCCAAAACCTACACAGATTGTGACACGATTTTACATTTGACTACATATTATAAAACAAATTCGCACGCCACGCTTGTTCGCGATAAACTCAAAAACTACTGAACGGATTTTCATGCGGTTTTCACCAATAGATAGAGTAATTCATGAGGAAGGTTTAAGTGTAGAATCTGTTAAGGTTTTGTACTATCAGTGAGAAGCCAGTGCGGGTCACTAGTACCTAAGTAATAAGAAGACGTACTTCAATGTTCCGTTCCTTCAATGCTTTGATGTCGTTGTACCCAATGAGTTTCTTGAGGGTGCCCAACGCTAAACGCTCATCAAGGGTCATGGTGATGCCCATTCTATCCTGTAATAATCAACTTTATTTAGATTGTATCACTTACGATCATGTTTTCTCTTGTAGCCACCACACGTACCTACATACTTATGTTCTCTCTGTAATGTATGTGTATCTCGTTTCTATAAAACAGTTATAAGCTAAGTAGTTTAATAACTGTTTTATAGAAACTAGATAGTTCCGAAAATAACGGTTTGATAAGACTTTATGTCTACAGTCTCTTTGGTGCTGTGGCATATGTTTTGCGCTTATGCTTACGCACGATTGACAGATTCCGGTTTGATTATGGGGTTGGACAGTTTTTAGTTAACTGCCTTCGTGGCGCAGCGGTAGTAAATGTAACTTGCTGTGTATGAGGTCTCAGATTCGAATCCCAACAAAGTGTTATTGGGTTTTTCTGTTAAGAATTCTCAATACCAGCACGGAGTTAGGAAGTTGGCGGTGTTAGACTTCCCCGTGTCCCGATAAGCACGTGAAGACGTTGGTCCTGTGACTTCTCTCTCGCTGGCCGTGTCGGATTACCGTCCCATCGGATCAAGACAATTAGGGAACAGAGAGTGCATTTGTGTTTGCGTACATACTTGTGCACTATAATATCTCCTGCGCAGATAGCCAGTCTCCGTTAAGATTGGCCGCCGTGACTGTAATTCGGTCCGAAGGACATTATTATTATAGTGTGTTGTGTGTGTGTGTGTTTATTGTAACTACATTTTCAATAACAGCACGCAGTCTGACGACGTACCTAGAAGACGAGCTGGTACGGGAACTTTAGACAGTTGGTGAAATGTGGGTGTAAACTACTTCTACTTGTCCATTCATAAATATATATATATCATTTTTATATAATGAGTTTAATAAGTTGCTAAGCATATATAGCGTCAGTAATAAAAATTGTAATCATATGATAACGGAATATTTAGGTAAACTCAGTTATCCAGACACAGAGAATTTGTTAGAAATATTAAAATGATGTAATTATACTTTAGGTACTAAGCATTTTATTGTATGACACAGTTGCTTGTGTGTGTACAGGCAGTTTTAGCTTAAGTTTATATTTAGTTATATTATTGTTCAAAAAGATATCTATAAGATAAATGTCCACTTTTAAATAGATAGACAAGTGATCGCCTGAAACACAGGTCTAACCTAGTTCAGGCAAGTAGCTTATACCTAATAATTTAAAGATGTAAATTATCCTTTCTTGCCATAACTATAATTTTTTTTTTGGTTATAGACTAGTTTATTAATACATAGTTATTGTTAGATATTAAGATTTAATTTAAAGTTGATTTAAGTCTACTATAGTACTCCTTTTTTTAGCCGATTTTTTTTTTTCAATTTTTTTTTATGGAGCAGTAGATGATTTCACTTATGAAAAATTGTTAGGTACTTATAACATCAGTCCTGTCTTAAACAGTCCCACTGCTGGACGCGGGCCTATTCCCAGTATCAGAAGGATTAGGCCATAGTCCACCACGCTGGCCCAGTGCGGGTTGGAAGACTTCATATACCTTCGAGAACTTTTATAGAGAACTCTCAGATATGCAAGTTACCTCACGATGTTTTTCTTCACCGTCACTATTTAATACGCATATAACATCGAAAAGTTAAAGATAAGCCCCATTGTGAACTCGAGACCTCTGCTTGGCGGCCTAACGGTCTCCCACTTAGCTATCGGTGCTCTTCCCCATAGGCTATAGCTGGTCGTTCAAGAAAAAATTTTACTTACGTGATCAGAAATTACAGTTTTCCCTTCCAGCATCTTTTCTAGCACTAGGAAGGGTATCTTGACTTTGTCCTGAATATTGCTCAGGATCGACATGAGTCTGTTTACGGTGGACACCAGGAACATAACGTTTTGCATATTACGCCATACTTGCCATAGTTTTGTAAACAGAGGCTGAAAATAAGAGTAGATAATAAATCGTCCCTTAGATTAATTGATAATAAAATTTGATAGAGTTTTAAGGCAACACCGTTAAATCGCGTAGGAACCTAGTATTTATTCCTTTAGTTCTAATTAGATAAACTAAAATATCAATGACTACATTTTTTTTTACGACGTAGGAGGCAAACTAGAAGAAGGTTCGCCTGATGGTAAGCGATTACCGCTGCCCATGGACACCAGCAATACCAGAGGAGTTACAAATGCATTGCCGGCCTTTTAAAATGGAGAACACTCTTTTCTTGAAGGTTTGTAGGTCATATTGGTCCGGAAATAACGCATACCCTACATCCTCAACAAATCTTCAATAATTAGATTAAGTAATACTTACAAAAACAGCAACAACAGGCACAGCTGCTTTATACTTGACAGCCAAGTGCAGCTCCGTCAGTACAGATTTGACTTGCTGTACGTATTCCATCGCTTTCTTAGTCATGCCCTCCACGTCGGACAGAAGCTTGCGGATGAACACCTCGTACTGACGCGTGAAGGCTAGCAGCTCGAAGACTTCGTAGTAGTTTTCGCTGACGAAAAGGAATAAGGACATGGGAAGGTCTCAGTAGCGCAGCGGTGAGTGCGACTGATATACATGAGGTATTAAGTCCGATGCTAGGGTCAGCCTAAGTGTTATTAGATTTTTATATCAAGAAATTTTCAGTAGCTGTGCATATTCTGGAACAATGACATAGAGAGCTAGTGTAATGTGGGTGTTCACCCCTCCTACCATTTTTGTAATAAAGACGAGGGACTATGTGTGAGATGATAACAAATTTGTCAATGAAGATTTTTCTTTTCATTGCCTTTGGTGGCAAATATTAACAATTACCACCACGCTAGCTGGTCTGCCACTAAAGACAATAAAAATAAGAAAGGATTTCGGGGCGTGTAAGGTGGAGAGAATAAAAGACCAGCAAAAACTTACACAGTAAGATTAATATTAACCGGGACTTTGACGACTACGTTAAGGGTCTCGTCTTCCACCGTGATGCAGTCCTGGATAGCTGTGGTGATCTTGTTCACTCGCTGCATTACTGTGATCAGTGAGTTGGATAGTGATGCTAGACATGCCTTGCTTGCATCCACCAGGTTAAAGGGTACTGCGAAAAACAACGCCTTTTATTCACAGAAGCAAATTTGGGTCCGAGACAAAACACCTTCTTAATTCATTTCTTTATAAGAATCTCTAATTACTTTATAAAATTCTAAAATAATATATCTTTTGAATAGTGAAAGAATAATTTAAATCGGATAAGTGGTGCCGGCTATTACCATCTACATCTAAACTTTATTCCTTTTTCAATTAGTATAGACAACGCTCAAATAATGATAAAATTAAAAATTTAAAGAACTCCCGACACGAATTTCTTTTGATAGGTACTCATATTGAGGGAGTTGTGAAAAAAATGTAAATCACCATATTGTGGTGGCGGCCATCTTGGATTTAAAATTTATCATAGTGTATAGTATTCTACTATTCAAGCTCTTTCATTTAATACCCATATTGAGGGAAGTGTGAAAAAATATGTAACCCGCCATTTCGTGGCGGCGGCCATCTTGGACCGATTTTTATTAAACATAACTTTAAAAAGACATATTATATTATCTGTACCTCGGCCTTTACTAACTTGCAATCAAACAGTGGACACAAAACACGCTTATCACACCCAGGCTTAATACGACACAAATCAGGTACCCAATCTTATTTTCACCATGTGCTAATTGCATCACACTCGGTGCACTATAAGTGACAATATGAACTATCACTGCCCTATATGTGTAGTTTAAAGACGATAGGTGGCATATCTGTAATAGCGAGCAATTACAACTTTTGAATTCGTTTTGCATATTATTATAAACTTGCCCGCAATGCAATGCTTACGTGACTTTTTGTCACAGGGGTACCCTAGGTGTTAATAAGTATATATCCATCAGTGATTTGGTCTTACGTTTACACGATAAAGATAAATATACATTTATTTGTCATAAACATGTGTGGTATACAGGACAAGTCCTATACATTGGTTCTCAATATTAATTACATTTCTATCAACATGTTTTTGCCATCACGGCGTGTAAATAATTATGATGAAGTTATATAACAATATTTTTAGTATGATGGCTTAATTTAAAATTAAGTATTATGATAAATTAATGAAAAGAATTAAAAATAAGATCATGAATTTCCGTATTATAATAAAACTAGATACTTATATAACAATTGATAACTTTAGTCACATTTATTTGAACAAGATTAATTAAGATGTCATCGTAATGATGTCAGATATTAATTATATAATACGTCAATAAAAGGTGTCATAGTAATAATAATTATTCATAAATTGTCATTCAAATAATTATTTATAGTATAATAACATTTGTTTAGTAACATTTCTGTAAGCTTCTTTTTAAACAATTTTATCGGTAAAGATTTATGTTCTTTTGGAAGCTTATTATATATTTTCGATGCCATACAAAATATATCTACTGTTACGCAAATGAGCAGTTTTGTCATCTCGTCTGTTGCGTTGTACAGTGTCCGAGAGCCATGGGAATAATGTAGGATTCGTTCTCACAAATAGACATGTTTCCAAAATATATAATGATGGTAGCGTTAGGCAATATGGCGTTCGGCAATATGGTTCGCAACTATCTATGACTTGCAAGCCGAACATAGCGCTTATACTACGTTTTTAGAGCTTAAATATGATCGTTTTACCAGTAGAGTTGCCCCAAAAAATCACTTCTTATCTTAAAATGGAGCCTACTAAGCCGTGATAGGCAGTAAGGAGTGTGTCTACATTCACCGTTGGCGCCAATTTATATAAAGCGTAAGAAGATCTACCTGCTTATTCTACTACTAATATATTCTATATGGTTTTCCAGTTTAATTTCTTGTCTATAATCAGCCCAAGAAATTTAGTACTATCTACTTCTTTTATTGAGACACTGTTATAGCATATTTACTTTTATAGTGTCTATACGCTGACTAAAATGCATTATGTTTGTTTTATTCAAATTAATTTTTAAATTATTATTATTCTACCACATACTTATTGATGTCAAGTTTTTGTAAATATAATTTTCGTTTTATTCAGGATTTTTGTAAGAAATTGTCAAGGTGTTATCGTCAGCAAAGAGTGTTATTGGTTGGTTAGTGGCATTATGTAAGTCGATAATATAAATATTAAAAAGAAGACTTCCAATTACACTGCCTTGCGGGACACCGAACTTGATTTGACGTTCGCTAGATTTACCTATATACTTAGTAGTTTCACTGTTAAATCTTGATATACTTAACTGTAATCTGTTTTCTGTTTGTCAAGTAGGAGTCTATTAGTTTCAGGATATTTCCTCGTATGCCGTGGCACGAATATTATTCATTGAAATTAAAATACTTTATACGGATTTTATTGCGTTGTTTATTTTCGGTTGCGAGGTCGAGGTTTCGAGAGTCATGTTCATTGGGAGAAAAACCTAAACGTCGGGGAAAGTGTATACTTTAATCAAACAATATTTTGTGTTAGCAAATTTAACAGTAAAAAAGTTTAACAGTAGTAGTGTAATAATTACAAAATGATTAAATAAATAACATGATAAAATCCGTAGAAAGTAGTTTAATTTGTATTCATCGGTGATGCGTAATTAAGTACGAAACCTACTGCAAAATTAATGTACCTACTTACAATCGGGTATACCCTCGCCTCCTTTATTGCAGTCTCTGTTGAACAGCCGTACTCCAGACACGAGTTCTAGGAGTCCATTTAGCTGGGACATCTTCTCCACTCGGGGCAGAGCCACGAATGCCTTCAGGTCTTCCATGGAAAAAACGCTTTCCAGGGCTGCCATGCCCTCTTTCAAACTCTAGGACAACACAGATTAAACGAAAACACGAGTTGTACGCAGCCTAACTAATCTATACTAATATTATAAAGCTGAAGAGTTTGTTTGTTTATTTGCTTGAACGCGCTAATCTCAGGAACTACTGGTTCGAATTGAAAAATTATTTTAGTCTTGGTTAGCCCATTTATTGAGGAAGGCTATAGGCTATATAACATCATGCTACGAACGAGCGGAACAGCAATGGAAAATGTTGCAAAAGCTGGGAAAATTGTCTTATGTAAAGCAGACGAAGTTGCGCGGGTCAGCTAGTATTATAATATAAATGCGAATGTGAGTTAGTTTGTTTGTTACGCTTTCACGCTTTAAGTACTCGAACAATGATCGTGAAATTTTGCATAGGTACTCGTTGTCAGGGTTGTAGTTGTCAGGTACAGAAAAGGACATAGAGTACCAGACATTTAGAAAAGTACTGCTCTCGAGGGGTAGTTTATTAACAAAATCTATATTTAGCAAGCGAAGCCGCGGTCAAAACCTAGTTATATCAAATAATAATACTAATACTATGTAGGTTATAGATACTAACAACAATAAATGCAGGATTTCCAAGACCGCTATTCAATATGATATAAATGGATATTTTCCTGAACAGTTTCTTGAACTCAGCCTCGTCGGTGGGGTCAGGATCTACTTCCATGATCTCGTTGACTAAAGGTCTCAGGCATTTGTTGATGGACTCCAGGTGATGCTGCACCAGAATATCCAATCTGTTGTAGTTCTTTTGCATGATGAACTGGATTTTTAAAGTGTTCAGTGATGTGCCACCGTCTAAAAGGCAATATTATACGAACGTTAGTAGTAAATAATTCTTACAGCGATCAAAGGTTTATATTTAATTAAAATAATACAGTTCCCACACTAGTAATAATTACTGTATCGCGGGGGACTTTACAAACATGCCACCAACAGACACAAAGAACATCTAGACTCGGTTCAACCATTTGAGGATCACACCATTTTTAGTCCTGTCTGGGAATCGAACCCTCTGCCCAGTGGCAGGGGCGGGGACCACTTAAACCATTTTGCCATCCGTGCAGTTCATCCAGATTGAAGATAGAAGACTACGGATGCTTTACAGCATGTCTTGCAGCCCTACTTTTGTAATATCAGGTACTTTGCAACAGAGCGAGATGTACAATGTACCTACACCTGTTTTATCTCTTTATATCCTTTAATAAAATGCAAAGATATGAGATGTCAAATGAAATAGATTTACGCCACGCTATACGCCATTTATAATCTGCGATATGGTAGGCAGAGATAGGTATGTAAAACTCGCATTTCACCCGCACCCGCTACAACTTTATCTACATTTAAGTCCCAAGTAATATAAGGCATATAAAAACTCCGATAATTAGAGCAATGTGTCTCCGCAGACGAACAGTAGTACAATAGGGTAGAGAAAACCAACACCTACTACTTAATCTATTTTTCAACTCTCAATTATGCCAACCTCGTGCGGCCGTATACAAAATTTAGAGGCAAGCCTGTTGCCAACGGTCACAAATCCAACTTCATGCTGCTTCTAAGAATTTCCTTGATGAAAATTTAAATTGCCCCACCCTGGTATCTCAACCCGAGATGTCACAATCACACGCAACGATAAACTGCTATAGATACTTACCAAGCAGGAATAGTGGTGAATAGGGTTGGGTTACCCTGTTATACCCTTCCGCGGGGGCGGCCAGAGGGGTTATGTTGGACTCACCGGGGCAAAAGAAAGATGGTAATGATGATAATGGATCTCCCGGTAATACCGACTAAACCTACCTTAGTGTTCCTCGACAAAACCGTAATCGATGGGACCACGCGAATCACTCACATGCGATCGCATCTAGCCGGAGATACCAAGCTCGCACGCAACCATAAATAAAAAATCACGGGGTCTCACCAAGCAGGAAAGGTACCAAAAAGGGTTGAGTTGATGATTGATTTGTATTAACTGCTCAAAGAAATTACTTACGCATAATCATAGCCACGCATTGATTGACGAAATAGGCTAAGTTGTTCCTATTAATGGTATGAGTGAACAGCTTTCCATACTTGGGGTTCAGGAGCAGTAGTTCTATCAGGTATGTCACGAACTCTGGGTCCACTGTCACGCTTTGTGCCTGGCAGTTCCTTGTGATCTCGTTGGCCATATTTTTGACCACATTCTCGTTGCACTCCATAGCGAATTATTAATATATATAGTTTAGAAAATTGTGATAAACGAGCGATCTCAAAAATGATTTGTCAATGTTGTCATGGTAACGAAGACCTGTTGACGTGGAGAGATTATGTTTACTGAAGAGGTTTTAATGCTGTTTGTTTTTTAGTCATATAGAGCTTGGGTTCCCAACCTAGGGGTCATTGCCCCCGAGGGGTAAAGATTCTCTGTAGGTGAGATCAAGTTGTTGATGTATCTCGGTCAGCGACCACACAGCCCCTAGACGCCTAATAACAGGCGAGCGATGTCTGTCAACACATATGACTTGAAGATCTAATATAGGTCGCCACTCGACAATTTCGAATTACTTAGTAGCGACCACTTCTATGAGCCGTAAACACTTCCGCATCAGTCAATTATAAATTGGTAAAATAAATATTATAATGGCCCCTTGTACAATACGTTTATGTGGTAACAACAGCCAGACTTCGAGTTACCCGAAAAATGGCATAACATTTCATCGGTAACTTAGTAGTTACATAATCATAATTAGATTTATCTTCTGATTTTATTTATCGGAGTTCATTTTATACTAGTTATATTTGTAGGTGAAAACTGCAACAGCACAAATTTTGTCGCGCTCGTTGATGTCTTTGGTGTTTTGTCTCTTTCTTTTAAACGTATTTTTTTCTCTATCTCTTTTCCTCTATAATTTGGTAAACATAACTAGTGATGCACCATATTCTATGACCAAATATGTTATCGGTAGAACTAAAAACCTACATATTATTTTTACAAAAAGAAACATTGAAGAAAGAAGAAGTTTCATTGGCGAGGAACTCTTTCCCAATATAAGTAACCATCAATTCCACTCTGAAGTTCCTTCACTGAAGGAATCATGTAGTGGATTTGTCAATGAGTGTTATGCACAAATATATTTCCACAAGGCTAGCGTTTCTTACAAAGTCTGCTCAGCAGAAACACATTGTTAGGAGAATATATACAAAGTTAATACATTTTAAAAATGATTAGTACCTATAGTGGTGATTTGTATTGTACAAAAGATAGGGGAATTTTAATTCTCTCCGAAAATTTCTCTCTTACGGAGAGATGGCCTCTGTTCCAGCAGTGGAAATATTATGGACCGATTTAGTTTGAATTAAGTTTTTTTTTCTATTGATTTCGTTATTTTACTAATATTTAATATTATGGATCAACCTTTGAAAAACTATGTTATCTTTTAGAATGTTATATTTTGTTTTTAGTTTTTGCATTTTATTTTATAACTGTGTAATTAATAATAAAAAAGCTAACATTAATTAAAAAATATTACGTACAATAACAATTTAAAAAAAATATCGATACCGTCATGGTTTTATTTAAATCTGTCCCATCCCTAGTTCGGCGAAATGACCTTTGACCTTTGTAGGGACCAATTAGAGCACAGTACCCCGTTCCTCATACCTCAATTAGTTGCCAGAATTGTTTTGATGTATTAGATTAAGCATTAGGCGTCTAGTGGCTGTGTGGTCGCTGATCTCAGTTGCCATACATGCGTAAACAAAAGGTAAATAGGTACGAAAAAAATATTTTTGAAAATGCAATGTATGGACATTTATCTGCACTGTAACAAACACTCTAAAGCAATCGCGAAACATCAATTAAGTATTTAATTAGTCAATTAAAAACTGGATAATAACACCCGGGTACTTCAAGGTAATCAGACGTTACCAAATCATACTAACATCAAGTAATTTGATTGGCTATTGCTAATTCAACCAGCCAATCACAGCAGTTGACATATTTTAACAAATTTTCTTCGACCAACTATTAAGTTATCTTATTGAAATAAACTATTGTGACGAGTGTTACGAAAAATAACATGATATTGAATTATTGTATTGTTAATAAATATTTGGCGATAGAAAAGAGTGGCCTTGAGTTTCATGCATGCTTCTTCTCATAAAAGCTCTACTGCTCGAACAGGCTTTTTCAATGCTGATTTTATTTTCTTTTGCATTTGAAGTAATTTATTTTAGAAACAGTATGATTATGGATTTCAAAGTGGAAAGAAGACAATTTGTCTATATAAATAAGTTAGAGGGACACGAAATTGAGAACCTCTGCTATAGAGGTGCGAAGCAGTTGCCATGGGACTGACGAATATTTATTACCGTAATAATTAATTATAATAGATATAAAATAAGTACTTTTAAAACCGAATATAGCTTCCTAAGTTCCGTCTTTACTGTTGTTAAGCACGACATTCTTTTTTACTTTCGATGCCCGACATGCATCCCTTTACGGCATAAATAAACCTATCAATTCCACGGCTCGTTGCGAGGCCATCAATTTTCACCTCTTTGAAGCAACTAGGTAAATTGTTTTTTTTTTAACAGAGACATTATTGCCAGCGATTATAGGTTACGCTGACCGTTTATCATCAGGCGGACCTTTATGAAAGCTTACCACTTTGGTAATATGCAAAAATTCTGAGAAGAGCCACGTAACGACCGTAACTAGCAGAGAATTAGTTTATAATAAAAGATAATATTAATAGTACGAGACTAATATAGTACAAACGATGCAATATTAGGCATAAACTAGTCCTCTCGCATGAAAACAATCAATCTACTGGTGTATACTGCACATGCATATCACTATGGTATATTGTATGTATTTTTAAACAATGTTTTAGGTATATGTATACTTATATATATACAACCACGAAAAGGCAATATTCATTATTCTTGGTGGTACTGAGATAGCAAGTAAGTAATCTATGTGTTAATCCAGCATAATAATATGACTATCTGGGAGCTAAGATTCATACAAATCTGTTTAACTGTTCTGTATTTGTGCGTGTTCGGGTTACAAACATCCAAAAATCAGCAAAAGCACATTTATAATATTAAGTAGGTAGTAGGAGAAAAATTACCCAATCAAACCAAAAGCCGTTTTATTTAATAATTTCAATGTACCTTGGCACACAGACAGACCATGTCTGAAATAACACATAAAATACTTTTTATCCCGGTATGAGTATCCGTGGTAGGTTTCGATTCGACATTAGTCAAAAAATAAAACAGTTGATATATTGCTTTCATTATTTATTTTCTTTCTTCGTCCCTCACCGAGACAATCAGTCACATTTAATTCGACTTACATTAAAGGCCTGGCCTGGCACATGACTTATAGGCCTTCGCCTCGAAAGGCCTTAGTACTTATAATTAAAAGGGACATAGAATTTATGACCAATTTTTGCCACTGACTTTACATAAGACAATCGCGGGACACAATATAAAAGACTTTAATTTGTAAATGCGAATTTAAAAATTAGAATTAAGCGTTCGGTTCGTTTGTGCGTCGTATGGTACGTGCGTCGTACGGTACGTTTATTTTAGTTGTTAGTATGGATATAAATAAACACAGCGTGAGACGAGTGTAATATTAAGCGAAGCAAACGCCGTGTGCCGCATGCGTCTTACGCACAAATGATCCGAGCGCTTTAACAATATAGTGGCAAAATCTGTCAAAAATAAATACTGCACAGTTAGAACGATTGAATATTAACTTTTTATTACTTATTGAGTCACAGCGGCACACCATCAGCCAGACACAGTATGTTTTCAATCATGTCTGGCATTCCAAGACCTGACTTTAATATTCTCTCCTCACATACTATTGCCCGGCCTTTCGACTTGGCTTAATCTTGTCTGAGCTGTATGCCAAGTTGTCTCTATATGAAAATACTAAAATATATAGTAAAATGCCTATTTGTAACTCCGAATATCTGCACTTGATATACATAATAATATTATTATTGGTAAAATGTGTTTATTTGTTCCTATACGCAGCAACAGAGCAACTTTTCGACATAATATTGACGCAAATAGATAACTAGTTTAGTATAGCTCAGAAGCTGACTGGCAAGATTCTATCCCGACGCGATTTGTGAGGGATATATGTATTTTTCTTAGGAAGGAACACGGGAGCGAATGAATACTTGTATTAACTTGTTCTAACTTCACATACTATGACTTATAGAAAGCATTGGCGATGTAGAAGCATTGAATCAGCAATTATTAAAATAAGAACTAAAATGGCTGTATGTATATTTCGATACATTTATTATTGCTTAACTTGTAGGTATAATCTAATAAGTTATGTGCACAGCATATTCGAATGGTATTTGGATATTATTCGAATATAATTGTGCCAGTGGCGTAGAGTAGGTGTCAGCCCCCGAGGCGTAAGAAATTTTCCGCCCGGGGCGATATGAAATGATGCCGTCCTCTTATTTATATATATTTCAATTTAAAACTATATTTAAAAGACTGAATAACTTTTCAGAAAGAACAGTCATCATTATTGTGTATTGTACATCTACCTTCCTTCCGTTCGTCATTAAATGACTCAAATATTTACAAGATAATTTATTATTAGTTATTATTTTGCCGCCCCCTAAAAGTTCCGCCCGGGGCGGTCCGCCCTTTGCCGCCCCCCACTACGCTACGCCACTGAAGTGTGCACATTACTATTTTGTATAGATAGGTACTATAACTTGGAGGCTTATAATAATATATTCTATGTGTTGCAAGTCTAAGCATCCATAGGCTGAATTTTCTTATCAAAGGTAAAATGTGTATTACCTATTTTAATCATCAGAATTAATCGGTCGGTACGTGTAAATTTTCATACGTCATAAAAATTTCGCTACCAGGCTCGTCGGTTATCCGGGAGTCGGTATCCTAGGCGGTATAAGGGCGTGCATTCCGGCCGGTATTGACCTAATACAAATTTGAAAATAATGTTTCCGTATTAATAATAATTTTAATTTATAATAATTCCGTATTAGTAATAATGTTTCCGTACAACCTTGGATGTACCAAGAAAGAAACAAATTGCATTGCACATTGCATTGCCGCAACGCAACAGCAAACATTAGATTAAATCTAATTATATTTAAGAGCATTATTTAACACATTTATAGCGTGATCATAATTTACTGCCGAAATCAAAGAGAATTAATTATAAGTGACTCTTTAGTAACTTTAATGTAAAACCTTTACTAAAGTGATACTTGAATAGTAAGGGTGGGTACCTATGTTAAAAAATAAGTCGTTTCAGCTACGAACAGTTAAATTTTGACATGTCTTTCATAGAATATAATGTTCTCGAAGATATGTGAAATCTGCCAACCCGCACTGAACCAGCGTGGTGGACTATGACCTAATCCTTCTGATACTGGGAATAGGCCCGTGCCCAGCAGTAGGACAGTTAATACAGGGCTGATATTATTATATTTCATAGAATATGCGTCAAAGATTAACCGTCCGTAGGTAAAACGACTCATTTTTTGATATAGGGTCCAGGCTGTCTCCGAATGCGGCAGTACCTAATGTTCGTAACATGCACAAGATAAATTATCCGAACCTCGATAAATAAAATTTAATAAATCGATTTGAGCATTCATCCAATCAAGTTTATTCGTGACATCTCTTAGAAGCAGAAGTGCATTAGGAAATAAAAAGATCAATAAAGATTATCCAATGTTGGATATAATTGAGAATCGGTTAGAATCGAATCAAAGATCGATTTTATGTTAGAACTATGCGACGTGCCTTTATGTCTTTCACAATATTTTTTATTTGTTTGTTATCTTGCTCTCTCCAGTTACATCCATCAATCCAAAATGAGAGGCATATACAGGAATATAAGCTGTATATTAAAAACTTAAGAGTATGCATAGACATAGAGCGCGCACATCACTTGCAATCTATGGCACCGACCGTAAGCAGCGTTTGGTACAGTGTACCAAAATCGGTCAACATCTTGCTGTTTTGCTTTTTAAAAGTATATTTTAATATATTATACTGCTCGTTTGGACCCTAATCTCTGAGGCCCGGTTCTTATATTCAGAACCGAGTCATTTTACCTACGGACAGTTAATTTTTGACACATATTGTTTGAAAAATATATCTAAATTTAACTGTCCGTAGCTAAAATACAAACGTTTATAAATATAGGAACAAGGCCTTGGATACATAAGAAAATAAATTGTCTTTGTGGTTATAATTAGATATATTTAAGTGTTGAAAAATATTGAATCTTGCGCCAAGCTGCTTAAGGTTCACACTTCAATACATGCGGTCTATATTACTTATGTATACGCCAAAGAGAAATCTTCATTATATATTGTTTCATCTGATATATAAGCTGCCATTTGTATTAATTAAAAACATTTCATACTTTCCGGTAATGCGTGTTAAGACTACACACGCACTGCGATTGATATTTGATTGATATCGCGCAGTTAACCAACGCTTGTGTACGAGTAACGCGTGAGAATAATAAAAATACATTTTAATCCCAGATTAGTGCGAGTTGTTTTTACATTAACGCGATCGAAACGTTTATTGCGTTTGGCTCTCTAATTGGTTAAGAGCTTTGAGCGGACCAATCAGACCGCCGTACGTCATAAACGTGCCGATTGCGTGAACGTAAAATAAACTCACACTAGGCACTCTGCATATATAGATAATTATATACAAGCATAGTTCGACAAGCCTAGTAAAATAAAAGAGAAAATAAATTCGCCTTCACATAAAAATAATTTAATCAGCTGATTGCTTTCGTAGCTAATTAATTCTGAAGATTCCAAATATTTATTGAACATAACTTTTCCAATACCCTAGGTACTTTAATCCTCTCATCAATTTAGTACCCCTTTTTTCGACTAAGCTTACATGGTCTACAATTTAGTTAAAACAGTACTGCGCGGTTACGCGATTTTTTTAGCTAGCGGTTTAAAACGCAGAGCATACGGCACATCATTCTCCGTTTAAATCACAAGTTCGTAATAACAAGCTCACGTTTCTAACTGTCAAACTCAACTGTCAACTCACAATAACGCATACAGACAAAAAAAATACTTAATTAAAATACTAATACTATTTGAAACTTGGGTAACTTTGACCATTCAACTTTGACATATTATTATGCCCAAGCTAGATGCTTCTAGAAATAAAAAGTTATCACTCGTGTAAAGGTAGGCCAGTAATCTACTCTATCTTGACCTAAAAAAGTAAATTATTTAAACCTCGGGTTCTGAACATGGCCAAGAGATTAATACAGAATCTTGCCAGCAATTATGAAAGTACTTTAAAATATGATGCTTACTTCTCCTATAATAAGGCGAAAAAAGCGTGAAAATACGAGTCATTGGGACAATGTTTTATCCTAGAATTAGACCTAAATAGAAGAATAGAATCTAAATAATACAATTAATAGCTGACTTTAAAGAAAGATAATGACATGATACACTTAATCGAATTGTTCACGGTTTATATGACTGATGATAATAGAAGAAAAAAACGCGTTAGCTCTCGACTAGAACTCCCAGCTAGATGAAACTCCCATAATTCCGTGTGTCTTCTATACTATACTTAAAAACCACACGAAACAATCTCAAAGTTACCCAAGTTCCAAACAGATGACTAAATTTAATCATCTATGAAGTGATGTTTCAAATACTTCATCATTCCGAAGGTGTAAAATCTCTGTGTGCCGATGACTTTGTATAGTGGTTTGTCGCATATCGCAAACTGCTTGTTGTTGGGGTCAAAAAGTTGTCTCTCCTTGATGATGGCCCACACACGTTTTACCACCTCGTGTCTCGGTAGTTCGGTGGCGCCGACCAGCTCTGATAGTGCTGGGGATAGTTTGATAGCTCTGGTGTATCCACTGCCTTTACCCCCTCGTTTGGCTACGCCACCTGCCTAGAAATTAGAATGGTAAATAATAATAATCAACTTTTATTTAATAAAATATAAGT
Organism: Catocala nupta; assembly: GCA_963675205.1. Lineage (NCBI taxonomy): Eukaryota > Metazoa > Arthropoda > Insecta > Lepidoptera > Erebidae > Catocala > Catocala nupta. Next base: position 1,656,547 of record OY776103.1, read on the forward strand.
CTTTACAAAATATATCTCAGGCTATTTATTGTATTTCACACTAAAACTATATTTATTAGAAAGGAAAACATTTACAATTTAAATATTGAACACAAACAATTATTTATGAAGTCTGTTTTACTACATGGTATTGCCTGAACTAGGTCAGAGACGCCTTTGCTAGTATATAAGCTTGAGGCCTAACTAAAATAGGTATTTATTATATAGCAGGGCCTCCCCCCTCTCCCTCTCCCCAAACTGGACCGACGACCTGGTAAGGGTCGCAGGAAGCGGTTGGATGCGGGTGGCCCAAGACCGGTCTGTGTAGAAAACCTTTGGGGAGGCTTATGTCCAGCAGTGGACGTCTTTCGGCTGAGATGATACTTAACAAATTAAAACTGAAGATTTTGTTGGTTTTGTTTACAAACGCTACCCTCTGGACCTACTAGACGGATTTAAAATAAAATTGAATTTGGAACCCAGCGATAGTCTAGTACGAAACCGTTGGACTGCCACGCCGAAGTGTCCAGATTGATCCCAACGCCTCTGACTTAAAGTTATGTGCGTATTAAATAGTTAAACTTGCTGTAACGGTGATGGAAACATCGTGAGGAAACTTGCATGTCTGAGAGTTCTACACAATGTTCTCGAAGATATGTGCAGTCTGTCAACGAATGGGTCAGCGTGGTGGACTATGGCCTAACCCTTCCTCACACTGAGATGAGGCCCGTGACCAGTAGTGGGACAGTTTATGGCTGAAATTATTATTATATTATTTAGATACTTTCATGAATCTGAAGTTTATAAAGCTTGTCATTTTAGCTACCTTTTTCCCTTTGGCAGGAGTCTTCTTTTTCTTTTCTTCGGTTTTCTTGCCTTTCTTTTTTGACTGTAACAAATTGTATGTATGTTAGTATTTGATTACAAGACAAGGTTTTCCTGATACGATATTCTATAGGTTGAGTTCTATAGAACATTGCACTCGAGAATCTTCAAAAATCTTAAACCTGACGAAATATATTCCAAGTTATTGTTACACTATGTGTGTAAGCCTTACCTAAGCTAACCGGCGGCATAGCCGGCGGGTTTTTACCGCGCGGTTATGCCGCTGGTATAATCAGGCCGCCGGCACTTGCCGCTGGCAGTAGCAGGGTATTATTTTAGATGTGACAGCCGGGTAGAACGCTAGTGGTCTACACGTTGTGTTCCTAGTTCTTAACGTTGGACAATGAAGCCGTCAACATCGCCATCGCGATTTCTAGGATTCCACAAAATGTCATCTTTGTGTAATTTTTCACTTAGAAGGAACACAGCTTCTTTATCCCAATTAATTGACATTTTAATTGACGCGCCGCGCCCGCGTCAGCTTCACGCGCAACCCGCCAGCATACACGAGCGGCCATGGCAGCGGCTCGTTTGTGCGGCAAACCCGGTGGCCGGGCCCGCATAGTGTGTAGGAGTCTTAAAGGCTCCTACACACTTTGCCGGCGGTATGCAAGTACCTATCTTTATGCTGCAACTGAGAATATATTGACAAACAAGCCCAATAACACTTTATCCAAACTGGGAATCGAACCCGAGACTACCCACGGGTGGCTGTGGTCGGATCGATTCGGATTGCGTTCAGCCTAAACGGGTTAGGTTGACCAGGCCCAGAATTGTCTAGAGCCCACTCAAGGATTTTAGGTGTCACCTCAAAATTTTAGGGTTATGTGTAGGCCTTGCAAATAACCATCAAAATCAAAATATCTTTATTCATTTAGGTCACAAAGTAGCACTTATGAACGTCAATGTTTCTCTTACTTACATTTAGCTGCTGCCACGAAAAGCAAAGCGAGGGCGAAGCTCCCTTGCAAAGAATATGCCAATAACGAGGCAGATTAAGTAGGTAGTTAGATAATATTGTCATACGTTTACGCGAATGTTACGCGTTGATATAAAACTACTTTACAAATATTACTTACAAAAATTTGTGTTTTCAAATAAACCGATAAAATCCGTAAAAAGTAGTTTAATTTGAATAGATAGATATAAATACAACTAATTAACGCTTACTCCCCAATCTTCATCTTTTTCTTTCTTAGGTGGCGGAGACTTCTGTTCCACCATTTCCTCATCTTCCTCCTCGTCCAAGTCTGAAGACTCCAGACTGTTCACGTAGTCCATCACCAGTTTATCTATTAACTTTTTTTTCGCCGATAGATCTGTTCCGAAGGTTTTCTCCAACTTTTGTATGACCTTTTTGGTCGTAGTATCTTCAAGACTGGCATTTTCAAGAATTTCTGTAACAAATAAAAGTAATATTTAAACGATTTAAAAAAAGAAAATGTTCTTAATTTGAATAATAGTAATAATATTCTATCACAAACACACAACACCATATACCACAGCCTAAACTAAGCAGAGAATGTTTTTTAATTCTTCTATCTCGTATGTTTGTTTAAAATGTGGTTTGTACCAAACCATATCTCTGCCATATCTTTTTCCGATTTGTCAAGCATTTCTTACAATATTTTATTATATTCGATTCAACGGTGGTAACGGGTGTAAAAACTAACCTAAGCAACAGAATTACTTTCGCCTATCAAACATTAGTATGTATTGCCCCTCATCATCATTTATACCGTCTCGTCTGTCAGTATCATTAACAATAAAATGTAACTATACAATGCTTTCTACAGACAACTGACCGCCCAAAAAATACAAGTAAAAGTATTAAAAAAAAAGACCTTGAAAGAGGTGACCTAAGTTGTATACTTATTTTTCTATCGCCTTGCCTGATATAGATTCGTTTGGGTATCCCTCGAGTCACAGTATGGAGAATTTTAAAGAAGAACGGATTGCATCCGTACCACTTTCGTCGTGCTCAACATTTACTGCCCCTCGATGGTATAGCACGATAAATTTTCTGTTCTTGGATACTTCGGGATCAGAGAAAAGAAATGGAATTTAAGAAATGTCTTCTAACACCCCGTGTACTTTACAAAGAACATAATACTGAACGTGATTACCGCCCACCGTCAAATCTTGCACAGGACATCTGGCAACTCAATGTCCTTAACGAGGAACATAATCATTCCCAAGCAATATTTCAAATGTTAGCGCCAAACCTGATTGTTTAATAGTAATTCGTGATTGGATAAACCATGTTCATTGTTTTTGTTGCGTGTTTGAATTGAACCAATCATGTGCCAGCTGTCAATGAACACCGAACTGTCAAATTTGGAGCGCACGCGTCGTAGAGGTAAGTTTTATTCCAAGTTATCTATGTCATCTTATGACCTACGACAATAAAATTATGCAAATCGTGTAGTTAAATTATTGTATAGAATGATTGCAGTATTATTATTGCAAAGGAAATAAACTAATTGTAAATACGGAGGGATACATTTTTATATTCTTATGTAAGAACGTAAGGGTCGTAAGGCCGAAATTGGCTCATGATTTTATGTTCTTGAGTGAGAATATTGGGTTTTATTCTATACATATTTTTAAAGATTTACGATCTGCTGTCATCGAAGAATTGTTATGTGATTCCGATATTGATGAATTTACACCTTCGGATGAAAACACCGCTGATCCGGCTTTTGTCATCAAGTAGGTAATCATTCAAGTTCGAGAAGTTCAAGCGATGAATCGTACGACAATGAAGAAAGTCCAATCGTCGCAGGCCCGTCGCGAGTCTCGAGGTAGTCGTGGCAGCTCATTTAGAAAAGGTCGTCAATACAGAGGTAGTACACGTCGTCGCCACCAACCCACAAATGTCATTAATACTCAATCTCAGAATGCGGACGCTCCAGCGACTAGAACATCTAGTGATTGTTGGACGGAAGTTGTTTTTCCCTCGTTGTTAATTATTAATTCATTCTGAATTTTATTTTTATTTTATTTATTTATTGCACAAAACAAATTACAATCTTATTAAAAATAAAAAACAATCAAAGCTTATGTTTAGATCTAGATTGCAACTCAACACATGTGCATACATTGTAACAATTAAACATCAAGTTAACAGACAGAAGAGATGTACAACCTACATGTATATTCTCACATGTACATTACATGTAAGAATGTGTATGTAGTTTTAATTTCGAAACACAACAAGATCAATACAATATCTTAAAAAATATTTAACTATTTGTATTTCTATTGGGGATAGAGGATATCCTTTAGAGTATTTAAAAATGTGTAAAATCTAGGATGAAAAATGTCTAACTGTAAATTATTTGTTACTAATTCATTATATTGTCTAGCCATTCTTACCAGTGGATTGTAATAAGAAATATTGTTTTTATAAATTTGCAAACCAAGAGATTAACACGGTTCGATCTACGTAAACTATATTTAATGTTAAAAGAAATATGCGAAAGTAATTCGGGTGTATTAATAATTGCATGAACTATTTTATACAAATAAACCTGATCAAAATATTTGCGACGGCCTTCCAATGGTTGGACCTTGAATTTTTGCAGCCTCTGATCGTAATTGAAGTACGTTCGAGAGTCCTTATTTTTGACGGTAACAAATCATTTTAAGGCATTTCCTTTGAACACGCTCTATGTCGTTAATGTGCACTCTATAATATGGTGACCAGATCGGAGATCTATATTCTAAGGTACTTCTTATCAGGGCATAGTAAAGATAAAGCACACTTTGGGCTTTTTTGAAACCTTTTGTTGTCCGTAGAACAAAACCTAGAACCTAGAAGGTTAGCTTTCGAGATTATATGTTGGTAGTGAGGTCGAAAAGAAAGTTTATCATCAAAGAGTATACCCAAGTCTTTGGCAACATCGTACCTATTAAGTACCTGTCTATCAATAATGTAATTATGTAAAATTTTGTTGCGTTTATTTGAAAAAGATATCGAAATACGTTTATTGATATTTAAGTACATTTTATTCGTATTGCACCAATCTGAAACAACGTGTAGGTCCTTCTGCAGATTCTGACAATCGGTCAGAGACGTTATGTTGGCAAATATTTTTAAATCATCAGCGTAAAGGAGACATTGAGAGGACAGACGCTCAATCAGGTCATTTATAAATATAACAAAAAACAGGGGGTGGCCTAGATGGGATCCCTGTGGCACCTCGGAATATACCCTCACTGGTGAAGAAAGGTACCTCTTTAAAGCTACCAATTGACTCCGATTATCTAAATAAGATGAAATCCAGCGAAGCAAGTTACCCTGTATACCATAGGCGACAAGTTTATTGCAAAGTATTTTGTGGTTGATTTTGTCAAACGCCTTTGAAAAGTCAGTGTAGATAGCATCTACCTGACCACCTACTGAAAAGCTTTTACAAAAGTAATTCTTATATTCCAACAGGTTGGTGACGGTAGATTTGTTCCTAACGAAACCATGCTGCCGTTCCGAGAGAATGGGTTTGATGTGGTTATACAAGTATATACCCTACCGGCCAAAAGTTTGAGACCACAAGTTAAAATATTGTTTCACAATAAAATTTGTTAAAAATACATATGATAAACAATTAATTTGAACACCTGCATATACAATGGATATTTAACTATTTTTCGAAGTCATTATTTCTATTTATTTTTATGTAATCATCGTACAAAGGTCTTTTGTCTAGAAACATCAATGGGCGCCGCGTGCGGACCGCGCGCTAAAGTCATTGTAATATTATTGTTACCTGACTATTATTCATTATTTGGGCTTTGTTTTGTGTTAACAGAATTTTAGGAAATTTTAACTTCCTAAAACACTGTGAACACCTGAGTTTCCATGGAGTAAATATTTCTTAATCTTGGTTAGTCCGAGCTCGTCGTTCTTACAGTGAAGACATCTCATTATGGGAAAAGTACGCCAAATTAGCGGTGAAACTCGTGCTGTCATCATTGCTTTACACAACGAAAGCAAATCTGAACGTGCGATTGCTACTCAGCTCAAATTGTCGAAGACTTGTGTTCATAACACAACAACCCGATACAAGGAGACTGGCAATAATCAAGATCGTTCGCGGTCGGGAAGGCCGAGAGCTACCACTTCTAGCGAGGATAAGTTCATCGTGGTAACAAGCAAGCGGAATAGACGCCTGACAGCACCAGAAATCCGCGCTGAAGTGAACAAATCCCGGTCTACACCTGTGTCATTGACCACAGTGAAAAGAAGACTAAGAGACGCTAAGTTATTTGGTCGCGTAGCAGTGCGAAAACCTCTCTTAAGGCCACAAAACAAAAAGAAGAGAATGCAGTGGGCCCTTACCCATCGAGACTGGAGTGAAGAAGACTTCAAAAGAGTTCTTTGGACAGATGAGTCCAAATTTGAAGTGTTTGGGAGCAAAAGACGTGTTTTTGTTCGGCGGAGTGCCGAGGAAAAGATGATGCCAGACTGTGTCCTGCCCACAGTGAAGCATGGCGGTGGTTCCGTTATGGTTTGGGGTTGTTTCTCGAGCCGTGGAACTGGAGATTTGGTACGAGTCGAAGGAATTATGAAAAAGGAGCAGTACAAAGCAATATTGGAGTGTAATGCTGTACCATCGGGACTTCGGCTAGTTGGAGATGGCTTTATTTTCCAACAAGACAACGACCCTAAACACAGCTCCAAATTATGCCGGGGTTATTTAGATACAAAAGAAGCAGAAGGGGTGTTAAAAAACATGGTGTGGCCCGCTCAGAGCCCCGACCTTAACCCTATAGAACTTTTGTGGGAAGAGCTGGACAGAAACGTGCGCAGTTGTTGTCCCAGCTCACAAGAAGATTTGTGGAGAGCATTGCAAGAAAGCTGGAACAATATTTCACAAGAAACAATCGACAAATTGATTGCCCGCATGCCAAGACTTGTCAACAAAGTGATTCAATGCAAGGGAGGGTTTTTTGATGAAAAAGCTGTTTAGCTTGTCAACATATATTTTAAGTTAAATTGTCGAAATATTTAATATTTTTTATTTATATTTAATTGCATTTGCCATACTTAATAAATATCACAATAAATCCTTTCATGTTTAGCTTTTTATTTTGAGTTTTACATCCATTTGCAACTTTGATGTAGGTGGTCTCAAACTTTTGACCGGCAGTGTATATAAAAGCGACTCAAACAACTTGGCAAAACAAGACAAAATGCTTATTGGTCTATAGGTCTCGCAACGCGACTTATCACCATTCTTAAAAATGGGTGCCATGTGCGCCACTTTCTAGCGTTTCGGAAAAGTGCCACTGTGTTGAGTGATTTATTAAATGTAATGCAAAGAGAAATCGCTAGCTCTACAGCACATGAACTGATAAAAGAAGGTGGAAGCAATTCAGGGCCAGCGCCTTTGCTTTTATCCAATTTTCGAATTGCCAGTATAATGTCCTTAATGCTAAATGACACCGATGACAACACATTAACAATCCTGGGGTCAGAAGCAACGGTCAGCAGATCGGGACAGGGTGGCAAGTTGGGTAGGTTGTCAGTCTCAAAAACAGAACCGAAATAATTCGAGAAGAGTTCGCAAATACCCTAACCGTTAGATGAATAAGATTCTCCCAACGACATAACTCGGGGCATTGAGGTTTGACCCTTTTTGTTGTTTACAAATTTCCAGAACAATTTAATGTTTTTCTTAATAGCATTTTCAGTAGAAGATAAGTACCTTTTGTAAAATTCTTTGGCTAGCCTCTTACATCTAGAACGAAGTAAAGAGAAGGCATCATAATCGCGGGGATTATTGAACTTTTTATATAGTTTGTGATATTTTCTCTTTACCTCGTTGCATTTTATAAGACTTTTACTATACCAGATCGGATAAGTTTGAGGTGTAGATTTTATTATTGAAGTGTGCCTTTTTATTATATCAAATAGCTTGTCATAGAAAATATCCGTTATGTCTATGTCAGGCAATGATAATAAGTTATTCCAATCGACTAACTCTAGTTCCGCCTTAATTTGTTGCAAATCACAATTAGAAAATAGTAACACTGTGCGTGAGCACTTTATAAGACCTTTCACCTCACATGGCAATTTAATTCAATTGAAAGGGCCGGATGATGTTTATCCACTGAGCTTAGAGAAAAAGTATCATTTACACTTATGGTATCGGAATTTGATAGGATTAAGTCTAAAAGACGCCCGTTCGCATTAGTAATGTTGTTAAATTGACTTAAACTACAGAGTGCCATAAACTCGTCAAGCAATAATAGTTTCTTGGAGAATGTACCGGCTAAGTTTGAGTCGAGACTTGAGTGAGTTCTGGTACAGAAGTCAGGAGTATTGAAATCGCCGACTAACAAAAAATCCTCTTATTTAACAATTGATTCATCTTTATTCGATATTAAAGATTACTTCGATCAATATATCATAAGTATTGATTAATAATGGTAAGTTTCATATTTCTATTTTGATTTATTTTATTAAAAAATACTGATTTATTTTGTTTTATTTCTTGACTATAGCCCATTGTGCCTCACCAAGGACATAAGAATACAGGCAATTTTTGTCATTAGGTACAACCCAAGGTCCTTGTGTGAGAACAAAGAATATTCATATTTTATTTCATTAAATATGTTCTTTACCACCATAGAACTATCATAAAAATATATAACACCCATAACATTACAATCATCACGATAAAGTTATTCTCATTGCTTGGGCTAGAGAAACTAGGGTTACCCGTAGTTTGATATTATGTGCTTGAGAGAGAACATTGGGTTGTCAGCAAAACTACGTAAAAATATTTTGGGGGTTAATAGGCTAGAATAATAAAATAAAGTAAAATAACCTAAGTTAGGTGAGCGTTTTTAGAGTTTTGTCGGGTTAAATAAACTATTTTGTTTTTTCTATGCGACAATTCTGGATTATTCTTACTTTATTTTAGTCACTAGATGTAAATTACTTCTAAATTGCTTCAGTTCTGATACAGTATATAGCTATCAAAAACTACAATATTAGTTGATGTTTGTAGCAGATATCGTACAAATAGGACAAAGGGTAGAAATTAAAATAAGTAACATTCGATAGAAAACAAGTACCTATACAAAACTAAGACCTTTTAGCGCTTTTCTCGATAATTTTATATAAGTGACCGTTGACCGTCTATGCGACAAGCTTGTAAGTTGTAATCGTAGACGATGTCTAGTTTGATTGCACGGATGGCGTAGTGGTCGTTGCGGCAGTGCTGCCGCGTCGAGTGCTGCGGGTTCGATCGACTACACGGGATAAAAACAGCGGCACACGTTGGGATGAGTTAATTAAAATCACTAAGGCTATAGTTTAAATAGGTATTTATTTTGTCAATCGTAGATCAGAGTGTAGCAAAGAGTGTGAACTTTTCAGGACCTAAAATAAAATTTCTCTTAAATTGTTGTTTGTTTAATGCTATCCTATAAAACGATTAAAAATAAGACAAAAGTCATCTTGGAACTTTTTTAAAATTAAACTCATTTATACGGATTTTACCGCGTTGTTTATTTAACACTGTATTACATAATTTTGAAACTTACACTACTAGGTACTACGTGACCATGGCTGCTGAAAAGCAACCGAAACGTCGGGAAAAGTGTAAATCTAAATATAAATAGTTTTAATAATTATATTAGCTTAAAAATTAGTAAAGTTCAATAGTAGTAGTAGTGTAACAGTTTCAAAATTATGTAATACAGTGTTAAATAAACAATGCGGTAAAATCCGTGTAAATGAGTTTAATTTCAATGAATAACATTCGCGTAAACACAAGACAATATTGAAACTATTTGTCTAAGATTTGTGGTTCATGAGATAATCGCCCCAGCTTCGCATGGGTGCAATTTAAAGAGACTGAGTCGACAGAGCCCCACCCCGCGGAGCACCTTTTTCTCGTGGTTAAAAAATAAATAACCATCGAAGGATATGCTCCCGCCGCCGCTTTCTAACCTAACCGAACAGAGTCGGTGTGCTCTGAGTTGGGGTGTTTTCCTACCTTCTTCTCCTGGCGCACCATAAACGGCAAATATCTGGAGAACTACTCGACATAGTTCCAAGATGACGTTCGGTTTATTTTTTGTCGTTTTATAGGATAGATTAAAGAAAACAACGATTTAAGTTTTAAGTCCCAAAAAGTTGCACTCTTTGCTAAGCCAATCGTATAGTCCTAACTAATATTATTAATGTTAATGTATGTAAGTTTGTGTTTGATTATTTGTTACGTTTTCACGCCCCTACTACTCGACTAATCATCGTGAAATTTTGCGTGCACGTTGTCAGGGTACAAAAAAGGATAATATATCATTAATCCATAAAAAAACTGTGCCCAAGCGAAACTGCGGGCAAAAGCTAGTATTTCAATAATTCTGACACAATTCAATAGACAAGTTTTACAAACAAAACCTCAGAAGAGTTAAATTCGGGAATCAAATATCCACGATTGCGTGAAATGAAACGTCCTACGGTCCTATCAAAAAAATGGCAGACCGCTAATTTGACAAGTTGACAAGCACATTGTTATTGGTTATCGTAAATAATGATGAATATAAATTGGAACACGTTTTTATGAATATCGTGATCTCATGATTACTAGGTTTATTGTATAAATAAAGCGATTATATCATTACGCATAATTATGTCTATAGCCAATACCAAATACCAGGATGTCCATTTTAATAGATGAACTCAGTGCGATTCGTTCTGTATAAAAATAAACCATCAGTAGAGAGAAGCGAGGATACGAGTAAAATTCACAGCGATGATGAAAATCGCTCCGCATTTTAATAAGAAACAACTTTTACTTGAAACATTTTGTCTTACTCTCGGTAATAACAGAGATATTTGAAAATAAACATGTGATTTAATGCAATACTACTTCATACTACTTTCGGAAGCCATTTTACGTACACCGGGCGCTATTATTTATCCCCTAATATATGTAATCTCAAAGATACAAAGTACTTTACTTACTATTAATCTCCTTTTCAAGTTCTTCCTGGGTTACCTCTGTGTCATGAGTTGCACTACTCTCTGACGATTGGTCTGGGTCTACCATTTTTCAACTTGAACGAGTACTTTTCTTCGGAATCTACGGATAAGCACGGATTGCTACTTGCTAGCCACACAATAATATACCTACGCGCTAGGTGTAACACGGCTTCGCTACGATATTAGCCGAAGACCTACTTCGGATTGAATCGGCTTTACACAGTGCTCCAATCAAAATTGAGAGTGTAGTAAACACCACAGGATCGTACTGAAAAGTTCGACGTTTGTACGCGACAATGTGATTTGTATATACGCGATAATAACCTCTATGCCGTTGTAATAAAGTATACAGCAGCATATGCAGTACTATTTTTCAATGCTGTTGTGATTTAAATGCGTTCACGAGAATTTAATAATAATAATTTTAATTTTATTTAAGTTAAACAATTAAATCTAATGAATTTACTATGATAATAATTGGTTTATAGAAAAAGGGCCATTATAAAACTGTTTAAAATAAACAGAATAAAAATATATAGGACTTTATTTAAAAGTATATGTATATATTGAACGCATTTCTATGAAATGTCAAAAACACGCGTTCAGTCATGTCAATGTCAAATTTATAACCTACAAATTTATGAATGCAAGGTTACTGTTATAGTTCATGTGTATTCTAAAATAATAAATAATGGCTAAAGTAAAAAATAAGAGGAACTCCGGCATAGCGGACAAAGTTCACAACAAAAGGAAAACGGAAATAAATAAGAAGAAGTTGAATCCATTTGAAGTGCACATTAACAGAGAAAAAATAAAAGTTTTAGGCAAGAAATCCAAACATGATCGAGGACTGCCTGGTGTTTCTCGCGCTAAAGCTATACAGAAGGTAAATACGACTACAGTGTACAAAAAGCTGGAGGTTTTATTCTAAATAAGAATAATTTAATAACAGCAAATTGCAACAGTTTATTTCAATACTGTTGGTCGTCTAACAGTGTCATAAATGTTATAAACCATTATTTGCATACAAATTGAACTGCGCACTGGGCTAGAGTGCCTGTTTGTATGATCAAGGATTTGTTACCGGATCGGATAGTGATATTGGGCCTTCCATTAGAGAATTGCTACAAGTTGTTGCTTGGTACTAAATGCCTAAATGAGTCAAGTGAGCTTGGAGAAGAGACTCCCTATGAAAATGGAGAAAAGTCATTTAAATTAATGATTACTATAATTTGTTAAATATTTATATTTATAAATAAAATATATATTTTTGTTATAGAGAAAAGAAACCCTGGGTACAGAGATGAAACTCATGAACAAAACCAATACTTTTATTGACCGGCGTATTGGAGAGAAGGACACACAAATATCAGCTGAGGACCGCATGATTGCCCGGTTTGCAGCAGAGAGACAGAAGCAGCATACCAAAAAGAACATTTATAACTTGGCTGATGATGAGATCTTGACTCATAGGTTCGTTATTAGTATTTTGTTTATATTTCATTAATTAATTAGAGGCACTATACATGTGCTTCATTAAGTAGTCATGCACATTATTGCTTTTTGGACCATTCATATGAAGACAAACAAATCCTTAGATTAATATGTACTGTTATTATTCATGTCCATTGCAATTACTTTCTGTCTTTGGAACCCACACAAACATTTTCTGATGAATCTGGACATTTCAGTAATAATCCAGTTTCAGAATTCAAATAAAAAAGTTATATCTTGCAATAAAGAGAAAATAATGTGATGTGATCTTTTGAATTGACTATACTCGCAAATATATATTATGCAGTTGTGTCAGATTGCTGCTCATTGGATTATGAAATTTAGGGAATAGATAGTAAGTTTTTGTTTATGCACACAATGATGAACTTTAATATCTCACCCACATGTGATGTTTATTAAGGATGAAGATACAAAATTTGGTCAAAAGGACAGTATTGTATGCATCCTCCGACTATGCAGTATATTATATGAAATAAATGCATTATCTTGTGTGTTGCATCTGCAGAGGTCAAACACTGGAGCAAATTGAGAAGTTTGATGATCCTAGATCTGAAGATGAAGATGACGAAGACGGCAGGAAGTTTGGTGGATTAAATGGTAAGTTATTTACAAAATTCCATGCATATAATTGGTAAAAAATCATCATGGTTTTAATACTGCAATTATATATATAGATATACAATAGACCTATCATTTTTATCGAGTGTGGCTAATTTAGATCTGCCTTCAGACCTATACCTAGACTTCTGCCACAATTTTTCTTTATATGTTTAGCTACACAGTCAAGTAGCTAAACATGATAGAGCACAGCTAAAACTAGTAGCCTTTCTGAGAAAGTGCCTAATTAAGCAGAAGCATCATATTGTGTTTCATGAGAGTTGTCTTTTACCAGACAATACAGTTATTGTATTTTCATTTGACTTTACAAACAATCAAACAACAGACAAAATTTTTGTTACATAATAACACTCAGACTTATAACAACTATTTGTGGATTAGTCAATTTTTCCCTGTTTTTCAAACTCGCATCACAGGGCGTAATGGCCCAACGACAAGGAGACAATTTATTTACACCACTATAGTTCCATGGATGACTGCATTTGTAATCTGTCTGTGTAGCTCTATATCAGGGATGTCGCGGACGCAGACTTTTTGACATCCGTGAATGCGGATGCGGATACGGATATTTAAAGGCTCATATCCACAAATTCGGATGCAGATGGCAGATGTCCAAATCGACGCGGAATTTCCGCCATTGCGGATGCTAATGTTGATGAAATTATACATCTTATTTAAAAAAAAGTATCTAATATCACCTCTGCAGGTTCAAGCCTGTTTTGCAAAGGTTCATATCACTTGAAGAACCATTCATCGGCTCACCCATTATCTTTCTTGTCGCAACCTGCGCTGTATCAGGAGCCGCAATAATAACCGCGTTGATTATTGCGGATGCGGATGCGGATGCAGATGTCCAAATCGATGCGGAAGCTCCGCAATTACGGATGCGGATGCGAATATTCACAACATCCTTGCTTTATATATATATTTTTTTATTGTAATAGGCTTGTGTTTGACCGCAATCTCACCCGATCTTAAGTGAAGATGCAGTCGACGATAGAGCACGCTTGCCTAGAAGATACCTAATCACTCATGACTTGAAGACACCCAGATTATTATAAAGGAATGATGAAATTCTTTATTTTAATGTATGTGCAATAACCTGACCTGAAATATACTGGAATATTCAAATTCTTCTCTCTTTGCAGATGATTTCGTATCTGAAGGTCATTTCGGTGGTGGTATGCTATCCAAAACTGATTCCAAAGACGGAGCCAAATCACACAAAGACTTAATAGAACAACTGATAGCTGAATCCAAGAAGAGAAAAGCGGAGAAACAAAAAGAAAAAGAACAAACTTTAGACTTGACGGAGAAGTTGGACAGTGAGTGGAAAGACTTGCAACCAGTGGTGTTCAAGAAAATGAGAAAGGAAGAGAAAGAAGAGTCTGCGATTGAAAAGCTGTTGAGTCAAGGGGAGAAAAAGAGTTTTGATTATGATAAGATGATGAGGGAGTTGCGGTTTGAGAAGAGAGGCACTGTAAGTTGAACTACATGTGTTTTAATTCCTATAGCATACTGTATAAGGGCATCGAGTTCATTGATTGTTAGCACAATTTAAATGGCCAATGATATTTGCTTTTTAAAAGATATCTGCAATACTCGAAATACGTGGGAGACTTTACAAACATTTAAACAACAGACGTAAAGAACACCAAGACTGTGGATTACACAAATTTTTGTCCTATGACGGACTCAAACCCACAACACTTGATGCGGTGGCAGTAGCGAGGCGACCATGTGAACCACTATGTCATCCATACTAGTATTCAAGAGATTGTGGCTTTGATTCTCATACAACCAATGTAAATTCACTCCCAACAAAAATCTTAATGTTAGCATTATTAACCTCTTGAGTCTTCTTAGTGGAGTGACAAGCCGGAACCACTTGACCGATTGACTTGTAACTTGGTGTGCAGACACCTTGGAGTCATCCCTCGGTCGAGTTTGAATATAGGCCCTGTGGGTCAAAAGACCCCCGAGATATAGGGTCACAAGGTCTTAAGGTCAGGGGATATCCACCAATAGAGTGATTTGGAAGTCCAAGGGAGAGGCTTTTGCCCAGCAGTGGACCATTACAAAAATATCATAAAAAAAAAGGTCTCATGAAGGCGAAGAGAAAAAAAGTATATAAAAAATAATGACAGATTAAAAAATAAAATAAATAATATTTAAAAAACCTAAAAAACAGGCTATTAAAAAAAATAGAAAATAATTTAATAATTTTAATGTAAAAAAGCGTGGGGTTATCAAAACAATTTAGAAAGCACTCCATGAATAGTTTTTGAGTTAAATCCTTGCAAACAAAAAATCAAATCCTTTCTCTTTATAATATTCGTATAGACAAACATTTAACACAAATTGATAATAATTTTTTTAAAAATTGTAATAGATATATTGTTATTAACTTTTATTATATCAATAACTTACATTTGCCTGCGAGTTCGTTTGCATGGTATTTGGATATAGTTACCTATCTATATTCTAGAAATCTAATTTTCGTTCTCATTTACAGCCTTCTGATGGTCTGAAAAATGATGAAAAACAAGCAAAAGAAGAAAGACAGAAGTTGGAACAGTTGGAGAAAGATAGAGAACAGAGAATGTTGGGGGAAGAAGACAGAGTTGTAGTGAAACCACAGCAAACAAAAGTCAAACATAGGTACAAATAATGTTATACTAGATTTTGCCCGCGGCTTTGATTGGGCACAGAACTTTTTCCTGGATGAAAAGTATCCTATGTCCTTTTTGTACCTCTGACAACTTGTACCCGAAATTTCATGATGATCGATCGAGTAATTAAGGCGCGAAAGCGTAACAAACAAACAATTTGCACCAAGTGTTGTGGGTTCGAATCCCATCCCCTACGACACCCTAGTCCTAGTGCGGGAGTAGTCTTAAAAAGAACAAGTGAGAAACGCCAATAAATTGCCGTAAATCTTAAAGTTCGAGAAAATGGTACCATGAGGTCAGAGGTCAAAGGTCATAGTCATTTCGGACAGACGGACAAAGCTGTTGTTTAAAAGTTTTTTCGAACTCTAAAAACCACTTTCGCTATAATAATAGTAGTAAGGATATTCTTATTTTGTATCCAAATTTTGATACGGTTTTCACAAAAAGATTTCTTTTGATTGGTTGTTGCTCTTGTATGTAAAATAATGTATCAAATCAGACAGGTATTTGCCTATGTATCATATATAGGCAAATGCTTTTATTTATTTTTTTATTTAGTATTACCCTATGTTCTTCTTTATTTTTTCTTTTCTTGTGGTTAGTGGCCAACCTGTTGTAGGCCTCTGACATGGCTTAACGACTGCTGTCAATTTGGCAACAACCAGGACCGACTTTTTACATGCCCTCCGAAGCACGAAGACGCTCAGATGAAATATCACTAAGCGGTCACCCATCTGTAGACTGACCGCACTTAACGTTGCTTAACCTCGCTAATCGTACCGATCAGTGAGTGCAACTGGCTATGAGCGCCTCAACCCTATACGATTAGGGTATTTACCCTATTGAATGTGTTATTCCAGGTCTGCAGAAGACTTAGAGGACAACTTCGAGTTGGAAGACGAGAAAGACTTTATGTTGGCGTATGACAAGGATGGAAAACCTCTTGTTCCTGAGGACGTCCTCAAAGATTTCTCAGGTAAGACCAATTATGTGTTCTTATGTGTACGACCAAGTTTCATTAGACTTTTTCATCTAAATTATTTTTTCTGCATGTTTCATGTAGAATCCGTAATGTGTTGTGTATGCGATTGTGTTTTTAGACCCGGGTTCGATTCCCAATGGCAAACTTTTATTGGCTTTTCCAGTCGAAACATTTTTAGACCTATGCGAGAAAGACCTATTAGAGCTATGTAATAAAATATAACCCAGATGCGTTTGTCGTTTTGCATCTGCCATGACATAAAGAGAACTAGAGTTTCAATAAAAACAAATAGATAGTTGTAATGAAAAAATAACATTTATCATAAAAATAAATTGATTTATTAAAAAGTTTATATGACATTACATTTTAGTACCAAACGCAAAGCCAAAGTTTGATGATGGAATATCTGATACGTCTGATGAAGAAGTAGACGGCGAAGATGATGATGAAAGCGAAGAATCTGATGATCATGAGGAACCTATTAAGAAAAATGTAGCAAAAAAATCATCAGATAACGACCAGTCTGACGAACAATCCAGCTCTGAAAGTGACAACGAAACTAAACAAAAAAAAGGAAGAAAGGAATCATCAAAGGATGATAATGATGACTCGGACTCTGATAACGAAAGTGACTCAGATAATAAACAAAGTAAACTAAAAACACTAAAATTAAAGAACAAAGCTAAAACGCAAACGATTGTTGAACCAGATAGAAAAAAGAATAAAACTGAAAAGAAACCTGATAAAGACAACACAATACTGTTCCAGAATTCGAAAGATGATGATGATGATGAAAGCGAAAATGATAGTGGTGAAGAAGATGAAGAAAGTGATGACGAAGGTGAAGAAAGTGATGAAGAAAAAGAAAATAAAATAGATTTTAATAATCTGAATGATTTAAAGGAATCTGATGTAGAAAGTGATGATGACGTAGCAGAGGAAGATGTAGAGAAGATAGGATCTCTTTTCGATCTTAAATCTAGTGAAGGAGATAAACTTAAGGTCAGTAAACTAGAAATTTAATTTGTTTGTGGATGTCAGAAGTTTGAGTTATTGCATTTTTGATGCAATATGCTGCGATAGCTTAGTGACCGCTAGATTGCCACCCAAAGTAGTGTTGAGTAGGACATGAATTTGGAATGGGTTTGTAAGAGCTGCCTCTTTATTGTACTGAGCCAGTACAATGTCCCACTTCAAATGAAGCAAGGCGTTTTGAAGTACAGCGTACATTTGAAGTTGGGAATAATTATGTCATCTAGTGTCGCTGTGTTTATATGTAGGTTCCTTACAAAGTGTGATTGACGTAATACTAACCACAAAAAATAAGAAGCGATTGACAGGAACTCGAGTTTTTCAAGATTGGCAAATGCAACCAAACGTTCTCTCTCTACGCTCATGTTATACGTGACAGACGCGACGTAAAATTTGAAGTAGTACATATAAAATTTCGCCGCTCTTACATTAGTACGCCGTGGGGACAAATGTCATGCCTTATGTAAGTTGCACTTAACTTAACGCAAAGGCTTCGAGCTCGATCTCAGGACTATTTTTCCAAGTTATGGGGTTATTAAATAGCTGTTAAGAAATATGGGGAGAAAACCTACATGTCTGAGAGTTTTGCATAATGTTCTCGAAGATGTGTGAAGTCTGCCAACCCGCACTGGGCCAGCCTGGTGAATTAGGGCGTAACTGGGATAGTTTACTTACAGTGCTGATATTATTATCATTATTATATATTTTACAAAGCAAGGTTATTTCGATGCGATTTTCTGTGGGATAGATATATATCACATTTCTGTGTCTTATCTCTATTAAGCTTTCGTTAAAAACAATATGAAATACTAAGCAATATTTTAAACTCTTAGCTGTATATGTTCGAAGGTTTAAACTGTTAAATCGGAGATGTATTAACTCATATTTCGTCAGCTACGCTTTGCCAACGTAATAAGAAGCGAACCTATTGCCGTCTTCTGGGTACATTTGACCAGTGCCCATATTACTCCTGACAATTTTCCTAGAACCTTTAACGCTACCTAAACAGGCCATAGCAGCCTTTAGATTGCACACAAGCATAAACTCAGTTCTATTTATTTATTCAAACTTCATATACATAACGTATAAAGGAGTACCTAATACCATAGGCATTATCTGCCAGTCTACGTTGAAGTAAAGCAGAGATGAAATATAGTAGGCGCATGATATATATTACTGTACCGTCAAGATGTTTTCTTCAGATTTTAATATTTGTTTACAGGAACTACTAACTGGAAAAACGCCATCTCAGCAATCCACAGCCTTACAAAACCTTATCAAAAGTTACGACCCTGGCTTAGCTGAAAACAATAAAGAAAAACTAAGCAGACTGTTCGCGTACATGCTTCAATACATCAACGACATTTTCACAGATATCAAAGAAGAAGGCGATATGCTTAAATCATTTCTAATATTCGATAAACTAGCACCATATTTCTACGATTTAATTCACACAAACAAAGTGTCAACAAAGAAATATATAGTAGAATTACTCAAAGAGAAATATGGCAACTTTAAAAAGCGCCAAAAGCGAATACCGGATATGGATACGTTAATATTTTTTAAATTAATATCTGTCTTGTATCCTACATCCGATTTCCGACATCCTGTTACGACGCCTGCTTTGATTTTCATGTCGGAAATCTTGACTTCCTGCAGATTTAATGACGCCTATTCAATATCTAGAGGTTTATTTGTAACTACATTAATTTTAGAATACACAACATTATCTAAAAGATTAGTACCGCCAGCTATAAATTTTCTGAGAGGTATTTTATATTTGAGCGCGAATACTAGTGTTCTAAATCCAATTCATGTGGTCCCGCCGTTTAGATTGCATAGAGACGCGAAAATTTTGAATTTGGATAACGACTGTTCGAAAATGGAAGTCGCACACAAGATGGCGGCTAAAGACTTGGTGTTGCAAGAAATAGATGATGATTTTAAAATACGTTGCTTGTTAACAAGTATGGGTATTATGAAGGAATTTTTCGATTATTTCAATGATATTGAAGCACAGCAGTATTTATTTGAGCCACATTTGAAGTTGGTGGACAGGATTGACTTGGATTTGTATCCTAAGAAGGTCACCAAATCGATGGGTGGAATGGTGCAGTATATGAAGTCAAGTTTGGAAGTGAAGACTTTCACGCCTTTGTGTAGAGAGAAGCCTAGACCCAAAGCGTTGAGACTGTATGAACCAGATATACAGGAAGTGTGAGTATCTTTTAATTATAAAATTTAAAAAACCCCCGACACATAATTAATTTGATACCCATATTGAGGGTGTTCTGGAAAAAAAGTAGCTTCGCCATTTTGTGGTGGCGGCCATCTTGGATTTGAAATTTATCATAGTGTATAGTATTCTACTAGTCAAGCCCTTTCATTTAATACTCATATTGAGGGAGTTGTAAAAATATGTAACCTGCCATTTTGTGGCGGCGGCCATCTTGGACCAATTTTCATCAAACATAACTAAGAACACGCCCGACTAATTCACCTTTCAAACAAAAAACAAAATTAAAATCGGTTCATCCGTACGGGAGCTACGATGCCACAGACAGACACACACACAGACAGACACGTCAAACTTATAACAGCCCGTCGTTTTTGCGTCGGGGGTTAATGAACTAACCTTTGCCCATGGATGCGGACGGCAACAAAACATTTTTCTAGTTGAAAGCTATACTATATTCTTTTCTGTACCCCTGACAAAATGTTTGCGAAATTTTATGATGATCGGTCGAGTAGTTAGGCATGAAAGCGTAATAAACGAACTCACATTCGCATTATTTCTGCACTAAGGTGTAAATCTTGTATCACAGGGGCTTTACAAACATACTATTATCAGAAATAAAATATACCCATACTCGGAACAACTAACAACTATATGTAGACCAAAAAAATTATTTGCCCATGTACGGATCGAACCTACAATACACCTTCATTGGCAATGGTGAGGCAACAACTTAACACTGCACTATTCGTAAAGTTCCATCTTTAACCTGTCAATTGTTAAAAAGCCAGACATCATATAAAACCTATTGTGTCTGGTCGCCGGTGTGCTGCCACTCATTAGGTTAAATTTTACACATATTTTGTTAGTCTTAATATCTATTGCGATTCCACAGGTTTACCGGTAGCAAGAGTTCCAAGCTGTCGAGGGAACAAGCAGAGAGCCAGCGGCTGAAGAGTAAACATAAGAAAGAGATGAAGGGAGCTCTAAGAGAGATCAGAAGAGACAAGTCTTACATCGCTTCTGTCAAAATTAGGCAGAAGATACATAGGTATGACTCCATTTTTTTTGTAGTTTTCACGACTTATATATTCCAGGAAGATAGGCAGAACTACCAATTACGTTTAGGTAATATCAACATAGGTCGATGCAGACTTACGAGATTCCGCTTTCCCTTCATAAAATTAAAACAAACTAGCTTTTGCCCGCGGCTTCGTTTGCGTAAAAGTAGGTAAGCTAGGTTATGTTAGTAACGATTTTTTTAATATAATAAGCCTATGTTACTTGGTGATAATATAGCTTTCTAATGGTGAAAGAATTTTTTATATCGGTTGAATAGTTCTTGAGTTAACTTCTTACAAGCATAGGTACTAACAAAAATAAAATTTTCTTCTTTGTAATATTAGTATAGATGATAGTTTCGTATTGTGATAAGAGAGTTTATTTAATTACAGTTTAAAATTTATATTTATAATTTTGATTTTCAATTCAGAAAATATTTTTAAAAATTTGTTTTTCGTTCAGCTACTTATGTTGCTGACTGTACCGCGTATGTGGTACGTTTTAAGACTGAGCTGCTATTGATTATTTCCTTGTAAAAATATCAATGAAACATATTGGTAATTTGTAAAAATACTTAGAACCAGGAAAACCATGATGCACATGCGCATGTAGGTATTGACCCTTTGACAAACAAGTGAGAAACGGCAATGAATTGCCGTAAATCTAAGAGTTCGAAAAAATAGTTCAAGTAATATGCAAGGGTCACGTGATACCACGTGACCTTGAGGTCAGAGCTCAAGAAATTTCAATACGAGCCCGGAGTTAGGAAGTTGGCGGTGTTAGACACCCCCGTGCCTCGGAAAGCACGTAAAGCCGATGGTCCTGCGCCTGATCTCTCTCCGGTCGTGTCGGATTATTCGTCCCATCGGATCATGAGAGTTAGGGAACAGAGAGTGCACTTGTGTTTGCGCACATACTTGTGCACTATAATACTATCCTGCGCCGATGGCCAGTCTCCGTTAAGATTGGTCGCCGTGACGGAAATTCGGTCAGGAGGACATTATATTGAGTCGAATGGCGTTGACCGCAAGACTCTAGCTCTTACGGTTCTTGAGTTGAAAGTTGTATAACAGACAGACGGACAAAGATGCTGTATAAGAGATTTTTCAAACTCTAAAAGCAAAAGCGTGCTCTCGGTGCCGAGCTACGATTTCCTTTAATTTGTCATGTAGTCGTGACCGTGGCGTGCTGGACACATTTTGCATTGTCATGTACACATGGCCGGGCGGTCAAAAGGTTAAGCTCAGGGTAACCGCCATATTACAGTTTATATTTTAGGCCAAAGTTATAAAATTTTATTAATTTAATTAATTTCTATTGTTACTACAGTAAAGTTATCTTACCGTATTTTGTAAGCAGCATTAAATGACCATTTTAACTGCTGTAACTTATTTTTTTTTCCAGCGACAACATAAGAAAAGACAAGGTGAAACAGATATACAAGGACGCGTCGATACAACAAGGCGAACTGAACAAAATGAAACGCATGAAATAATACAAACTGTATATTTGATATTAGCTCAATAATAAAATAAACTACATATTATACAGAGTTAATTAAAAATACTAATTACCTTGCACCCATCATCTAGTTATACCTTATTAAACACCTTTTTACAATACTCAATACTTCTTCTAAAAGAAAACATATCATGCACCCACACAACGCGGTGTGGTTATTCCTACTCCTGTGATTAGAGTAATCAATACTAATATACATAAAGGTATAGTTTTGTATTATCTTATCTTATCTTGTGTGGGGGCCAGTCAATACAGACCGGCGACACTTCGACCCAGTGGGATCTTTTGTGTCGACTTCCCCAATAACGCCTGCCATAGATGTTCATGGCAGCCGGGACCGACGGCTTAGCTTAGTTTTGTATTAAATAACAAATAATTAATTATGAAAAGTAGAAGAACAAAACTATGGTTAAACTTATAAATAAGTCATGGGTAAAGATTATAGATATTTTTTAATTAACCCTGTTTGAAGATAGTAGTTTCATATACAATAGATTTTCTTTTTTATGGCAGTATAATTAAAGCCATACAATGTCTGACCAGTAATCACTCCAACATGGCTATGTAGGTATGTTAGCGGGTCGCACGATAGTATTCAAATAAAATTCATTTCGATAGAAGATTTTAAATGACACTCATATACGCGTGATGAGCATAATCCATTATACCTACTTGGCCAAACGATATACGAAACAAATAAATTCCAATATTACTCTAATATGTAAGTACTTGTGCGAATCGTTTATCTATTTGAAGACGATACAAACGGACCGGCTAGATTAAATACTCTTCCAATCCTTTCATCCCATATTTAATTTCTCTAAACGTTCTTAGACTATCGCGATTTATACACATACTTAATATAATGCTAGATAACGGATCTTAATCGCGATAAAGTATTATTGAAAGGTAATAAATACCTATTGATTGCCCGACGTTTCGACCGAATTGCATCTATCGTGGCCACGGGTCAACCCCTGACAAATACTTTATCGCGAGTAAGACCCGTTACCTAGCATTTAATTTCGTTATCTTGGAATGCAATTACCCTTACAACATTACCCCATCTATTGCATGCAATCTTAGACTACCATTTACCATCAGGCGGTTTATGTCTTGCCATCTTTGTTGTATAAAAAACACTTAAGTAACAAATATAGAATTTCATATAAAATTAAAAATAAAATGCAATTTATAATTATTTTGGTACATTATTCTTATTACGTTGCCATATAGAATAATTCAAGCACGTAGCTAAGCTGAGCCACGCTAGGTATGGCAACATTAGGTGTCCAGCGATGGTGGTCGTCTGGTAGAATCCAATCGTGCAGGCTACCGCTGCAGCGTCAAGGGCCAGCATGTGGCCTAGAGCCTGAAACAATAGACAGAGAAAAATTTAGGCACTTGTCTTCATCGTGAGTGACAAATAAGTTTAACTAGAAATAATAACTTGGCGAGCAATGAAAATCGAGTGTGTATATAAGATATATTTGAGGAGGCTATCTTTTCAGCTATGAATTGTTGAATTGCCCGACATAATTGAAAACCTATTGTGTCTGGCCGCCAGTGTGCCGCTGCGACTTAATGGGTTAATAAATATTTACGAAAGTCTACATTTGTTTAGGACGATTGAAAATTTGAACTCTGATTGGCAATTTTAAGAGTCAATTTATAACATGTTTGTTTTAGGGCCGGTTTTTCAATCGACAGATAACTTTTATCTGAAGTATAACATGAAGTATGACATATTTTCCATACAAAAGCTGTCAAAACGTCAAACATATTCCCTAGATAAAAGTTATCTGACTATTGAAAAATCGACCCTTAGTTGTTCAGAACAACCTAATAAAGATATACTACGTACGTAGACCTATAACAAAATTAAGGCAAAGCCAATCAGAGCACCGAGCAGTAAATAATAGAGACCGGTTATTAAAGATTTATTCCGTGCCTCGGAGAGCACGTTAAGCCGTCGGTCCCGGCTGCCATGAACATCTATGGCAGTCGTTACTGGGAAAGTCAGTACCCCCTAATATCCTGACACTGGTCTAGCCTTAAGGTATCGTTAGCCTTCGGGTTGCGGAGGTCAGGTGGCAGCCGCTCCGTGTAAAAACTGATATCCAGTCAAATCCGGTTAGACTAGAAAAAGCCGACTCCAAGTGACTTGGGAATAATAAAGGCTAAGGAGAAGAAGAAGGTTATTAAAGATGTACATAAGATGAGCCAGATTTTTAAATTATTAGGTATTCTGCTATCGGACCGAAATTTTGGAAAAATCGCTCTTCAATACCACAAAGTGGTTCTTTGCAATCGCTCCAGTTTTTTTTTATTATTTGCGGTTTATTTAATTATCTTACGACATATGGATAGCCTACGATGAGTGTGAGTGTTCTGGCTGTTACCTTAGCTTTGCCAAGCGAGATTTTTTTTCGCTGTTGTAAGCTAATGGTGTACTCACCATTAGCTGCAGCAGCAGTACCTATTGGTACTGCTGAATAGTAAGCAATCAATTATTAATGATACATGTTTGTCTATGGGAATAAACTTATTCCTAAAGGGTTTGTAGGTGTTTGTTTTAGTCTAGTAGATAGGTATAGTCAACTGTGGCCTTATTCGTCTAGCTTACCAATAGCAGTATTGATGACGAAGGGGCCGATTTTTTATCACTTACCCATCCAATCTTGTGCATTTTAAAGAAGATTGGAGTCCATGTCCAATTTATGACTAGTTGCCCTCCGTACAATGCGAGTGGAAATACTGCTTCATCTGGAAACATTTTAATTAATATTATAATTTAAGTTAAAAAGAAAATGAAATTGCGGTAATTTGCCATGACCATGATATACATTATAAAATACTAGATTTTGCCCCTTCTTCGCTCGTGTTAATGTAGATTTTGTCAATAAATTTATATCTATTGGGAACTACTTTTTCTGGATGAAAAGTACCCTATGTCTTTTTCTGTAACTCTGACAAAATGTCATGATGATCGGTCGGGTAGTTAAGGCGTGAAAGTGTAACAAACAAACAAACTCACATTCACATTTATAATATTAGTTATAAATACGAATGTGAGTTTGCTACCCACGATTTCGACCGCGTTGAATTACTTTTTTAGCGGATCCCTAGTTTAAAATTAAATAAAAGTAGCCTAAGTTATTCTCTTAGTAAAATCGGTCCAGCTGATTCAGAGATTAGCCGGAACAATCAGACAGACAGCCAAATATGTTAAAATAGTTTTTTTTAAAGTGATTGTCGTATATATTGTGTATGTTTGTATGTATAGTTATGTTAGTATGCACAAAACATTCTTATATGTCCCGTAATAAAATCTGCCAACAAAATGTTACTTACCTGTAAACCCACCGCAATCTTGATACACCCGATATGACGCGTAACCCATTGCAGTATAGAGAACAGTCCAGACCGGCCCGAACATCCAACCAGGAGGGGTCCATGGAGGTTTATTCAGTAGTTGATACCAGGCTTTACCATTAGGGCGTTTGACCTGGTCAGTCATGGTAAGAGTGCCGACCCAGCCACCCATGTTTGGGAGCACTGTTGCTCCTACTAATCCCCAATTAATCATGGTGTCTGCAGAAAAATAACTTGAAATTATACTTCGAAGTAGTGAGGTACCTACCTAATAAAAGTGAAGATAGACCAATAATGTGAACAGTTATGAACTAAGATGTGTAAAAATAAAGAACAATAAAAATAGTACAGTTGTTCTATCTTACGACAGTGCGGGTTGGTCGCACATGCACATAGTTTCTGTGTGCGTAAGCTCGGGAGCGCTCAATGTCGCTACTAGTGATAATTTATTGTAGCGCGCCAAAATTTTTCGTCGCGTACCGTCAACATGGAAAGTAAACGGAGAAAAGTTGTTCACAGTGAGGTAAGTAAATAAAGTTTAAATATTTAATTGTAACAAGTTATACGTGTTTCTAAATTATGAATAGCTTGTTTTAGGGTAATAGTTGCAAAAGTAATGATTGCAAATGTGTATAATTTTCTCAAGACAGAATATGAATTCTCGATATGTCATCAAGAACCGAACTGTGATTTGTCCCATTTACGTAATATAACACAACGCACTGCAGAAGATGTATTGTGTTGTGGGTGTTAGTGTACGAATCGTACAGAGAATATTAAAAGAATAAAAGGATGTTCCTAGCACGTCATTTTCAAAATTTCATTCTCCGATGAAAAATCATGATGATGGATTTACGGCTGATTTTGTTCGGAGTACAATACAAGAATTTCATATTGCGTATAAACAAATGCCGACATTGACAAAATTACGGTCAGTCTTACATGATAAAATTGGATTCGACGGAAGACCAGAAAGGCTTCGATCTTTGTTAAAAAAATTGGGCTATCACTGGCGTGAAACCGACAACAATAAGAAAGTTTTTAGTTGAACGGCATATCCAGATGTGGAGATTAAAATATATAAATAAAATAACAGAATACCGCGCCCAAGGTCTACGGCCTGTATACGTCGGCCGTTTACGTTACGTTTTGACAATACATGTTCGAAATAACACCTAGGCCGAAAAAAATAAACAGTCTCCGTTTTAAAATAAACTAAGTACAGGTACTCGGTTTACTGTGTGCTCGGTGTACAACTGTACCATCTATTTAAATTAACAACTGTAGAATAACAAAAATTTACAAAACTAGGTACCTACTTGTATTTATAGAACTAAGCATACCTACACATGCACAGCTGAAAACAGCTGTACCAACTGACTACTAGCATATATTGCTGTGGAACAATGAAGATAGACACTTAATGCCTACGCCTACCCTTCCTTGAAATAGGTACATTCTTCAGCCCAATACGACAGAAAATAAAAAAATATTTATTAAATTACACCTACCTACACCCTACATAACTTTTTTTAAGATAAAAGCCTTACATACAATTTTAATTAAAAACCAAGAAAATAATTATATTGCTAGAAATTACTCATACATTAAGATTTTTTAGAATATAAATATTTTGTTTTCTGCTTGTAATGAGACGATAAAATCGTCTGACAAGTGACATCATCATCAGTGACAATTTACGTCACGAAGATTATTATCCTACCTATTTTAGGAGCTTATTGATAACAAGGCGTAGACAGATAACTAGGTAGCAAGTTAGCAACCCACTATTATAAGTATTCTGAAGGATTCTATTCCTTTTGCTGACTATGTTGCATTCTATAATGATTTACTGAATTTTGTGACAAGAAGTTGTTATTATTAAATAAGTAGGTACATGCAAAGTTGTGATTTTTAATTTCACATAAAATTATTTTGCGTTCACATACTAACAATATAAAGTATTAAAGCAAGTATTAGATATAGACTTACCTTTCTAGAACACCGGTTTGTTTCATAAAGTAAATAAAACTACGTAATGATGAATTGATGATAGACGAATAAATTACCAAATTTTGACCTAGTCATAGGCTGGCGAAAACTGGTATTACGTCATGTGTTTACGAAGTAACAACGCGCACTACTGGCTAGTGAATGACTACAATAGTTTGGTTTTCCAGCGGTAACTAGCATTTTTGATAAATTATAAAAATATCTTATCTTGTTCACACGCGAATTTAATCAATATATTGTGCCAAGCTTTGAATGATATAGGTAACAACCTATATTAATCAAAGATTTTTATTGTATATTATCCTTAATTAAAAATAAAATAAAATTTGCTTTTCGACATGAATTATTAGATAAGATAAAATAATTCATCTGGTTTTTCAAAACTCCGTTTGACGGTAAGATTGATAGACAGTGACACTATTAAAAAAATTAACAGAAAATTCTAACAAATAACAATTAACCGATTTTTTTATTGTTTTTTAACGTGCGGGAATCCTTTGACGCATACCTCTCCGCGGGGCGACGGAGAGGTTATGTCGGACTCACCGGGGAAAGATGGTGAGTGACATCCCGGTAATCCCGGCAATCGGCGGGGCCGCGCGAATCGGTTTCACATGCAATCGCGACCCCGCCGAGGTTTCGGCCCGCCCGCCGCGATGAAACGGCAGGCCATTACACAAATTTGCAACCACTAATTTTACTGTCCCCCTGAGGGCGGGACGGACACACAATACAGAGGCGCGCGTGGGAACACGCACGCTACCTCTCGGACCTGGTGCTGATCGGGTGGCGGGCAGGCCCACGAAGCCCACCACCCCCAGGTCAATCCTCAGGGTGGCTAGAGGTCGTCTCGCGGTCGCGCCCTCCGGCGCCCAGCTCTGCGGTTGGGGAGAGGGTTTAAGCGTTCCCACTCCCGCTCCGCCGCCTTCTTGATGGAAATCCCTTCCTCACAGAAGGAGGCGACAAATAACAATTAACCTAACCTAACCGAGCATCGAACGCAATAACTTACACGATCGACCGCTTATTTATATCACGGGATATTCTTAATATAATATAAGTAAGTACCTATTCGATCATACAAATTAATAATGTAGAAGTTAATGGGTCTTGCAAGCCAATAGATTGGGATTGAGCTTATTTAGAATCCTGACTTTTGTGCTGATTGCGTTACAGATATAGTATTTTTGAAAGTTAGTTATGCTCATTGCCAAAATATCTGTGAGCCATAGTAGTCCAAGATTGACGCCGCGCACCGGTGAGAATGTTTTGCTCCTATAGTCTATAATTATAAGAGCAGAACATTCATCTTAGTCAACATACTCATCCTGATAAAGTATCATGTAGAGGCGTAATTTCGATCTCGCATATATTTCAAGTAAGTTGGTCGCATTGCTACAGCCACTCTAGAATGCGTTCCCAGGCATGTCATGTGCCCTAGTAGACAGTATTTGGGCAGATTTTAAATGTTTTAATAGCATGCCAAGACGTCACGCGTATTCCTCTTGTTGAACCATGTTTCGCTACCGCTTAAGTTTACTGCAAAACTAAATAACTCATTTTCTTTAAGTCCTTGGGTATATTATCACGACTTGGTGTGATGGCTAACTCACCCACTACCCTTCCCAGTTTAAAAGCTATAATCGAATTAGCTGGCAAAAAGTAGGTTTACTAAATTAAGCATTTTTAAACTTATCAGTATATTACACCACAACAAAGAATTTTGCTTTACAAAGTAGGTAGGTATGCTATATGTCCTCAATTTGCTTTTATTCTTACTTTTTATATTACGTGTCAGGATGGTGGTGGGATTAAATATGATAGTTGTACGACGAAAATCAATATTGTTGCTTCACAACTATCACTCTCACAACAGAATATTTTTAGAGTAAACACTGTTCACAGTGACGTTCTTCTCAGTCTTCCTCTTTTCTTTTCATTTTGTGTTAAAATCTACGCTCATCGCTCCGATATTCGCACTCAGATAGAACCGCCTAGTGCGCATCCGAGTGTTAGGTATTGTAATAAGTACTATGTGGTGTGCGCGTAGTTACTTAACCGTAGTATTGTCAACATATTGGAATATAATCCTGAGACAGTTGTGCATATTATTAAACATTTAACTTATGTACATGCACAGGCAACCGTACGGCTAGTATAAACACTTAAGTGTCTTATTTTTACTTTTTGATTAGTGCTTAAACATTACCGCTATATGTGCTTTGAGAACGTATGGGAAAACTTGTTAACTATCTAACGAGTAGGGAAGAAATCGAAACATAAACTTAAGCTAAACGCTTTAAGCCAAAATCTCTGATACCTACATACAAAATATTACAGAATCAAAGACATTTTCTATCATATTCAGAGAAAGTCACACTTTCTTCTAGTACACAGATAAACCTATCCATGACATCTAATTAAAATTATTATCTCCAATAATTGTCCGATAAATTGAATGGGATGTATCTATCTATATTAATATAAAAACATTTTGTTATATTATATTTGGGTAGACCATTGTGAGCATTGATAACAAATATGTACATATACTGATATGAAATATTATAGAAACATAATTCTCCATTCTGTGAAATGAAAGAGTACCTTCTTTAGGGAGCTACATAATGACAAAAATATCGTAGGTACATAATAGATAGATATAGATAGGATATAGGTATTTAAGTGATGCCACAGAGTACAGACTCTGTCTATGTGGAATATTTTGTGTAAGTATTGCTTTACTTACAAAGTATATCTCAATGGTGAAAATAAGCATAATAGTCACCAATATACTAGTTATTGATCTATGCAATATACAAACGATCAATGGCCTACGATAAATTAGATTAATAATAGTAATTATACATAAAATAGATATAGTAGATACCAACAAAGTAACTGTATAGATGCCGATGCCATATTGTAAAATAATATCGTTTTCTGCTTGTAACGAAACGATGCAATCATCTGACAACCGTGACAACTACGTCACTAAAATTAAATCCTACTTATTTTAGGAGCATACAATTCTATACATTCTAGTACTATTTCTTTTGCTTACAATACATTCTACAATTTCTCACTTAACTTTGTTCCGGGAAGCTGATTTTACTTGCAGATTTCTATTTTCACATTAGTTTTCTGCGTTTAGCAGCAGTTTATAGAAGCTTTACAATTATATTAGGTAAGTATTCGATCAATAATTATTTGACTTAGACTCCGTTTTATAGAATAATACCGGCTTTTTACGTAAAGTAAATAAAATTGCGTAATGACGAATAAATTAACCGAATGGACTTGGCCCAATCATTGTTTAGCGAGCACCGGCATTACGTCATGTGTTGTACGAAATATTGAACTTATTACAAGTGGTAAGTTTTTTGATAATTACAATATAGCTTATCTGCTTGATATGTCACGTAAATTTAATCAATAGGTATTTTGTATCAGTCTAGTTTAATTATCATTCGATTAAAGACATAAGCGTGTGTACAGTTAAATATTGTTTCTTTTTCTTTTAATTTAAAAATGGAACTAGTGGAAATGCATTTTGAGAGGTAGGATAGATCAATTTTCCCATCTATTGCTTGCTGTATCTATGTTACAATAGCTTATTAAACCTTTATGGTATATAAAGTTATATACTTTATATATTTACAGCTAATATAGGAAAAATTCCTATAATTTTGTCTACACCCTTAACAACATTTTCTCTATCTGATATTTTTATTAAATTACTGTGGCAAGAACATTCATAATGACAATGTTGATAATTTTACATAGCTACCTCCTAATAAATAATTATAAATTGAGACATACCTCATTTGTGATTCTGTAGTATGTTTATTAAAATACAATTGTCATACTATGAATTTTAACATAATATAATATAATCTATACAGTGAATATAACTATGACAATGTTAACACATTCTGTATTTTAAATAATAATTGTGTATTCTGGTTCAATTTGTTTATTATTCCTTAAGTTACTAATTAAGATATCTAATCCAAGCAAATAATACTTATTGGGACATATGACAATGCTTTTAAGACAATAACAGCAAAATCATAACTAAAGTAAATGAACCAGTAAATACAATAACTGTTATATTACAATCTATAAGGACTATTTTAGTTCTTTCTGTATTTATACTCATAATAATCATTGGTAATCCATGTCTTAGAAGATTGGATAGGTGGGAGGCTTTTCTTTTAGTATGCAATGTCTGGAGATACATTAGATAGGCTAATAGAAACATGAATATTAGTTGGTGATCATAAGAAGATCAGTAATAATTGTTCCAATATTGCCTATTATCAAATTTAGCCTTATATTTCAAAATATAATGGTGGCAAATTTTGGACACTGCATTATTTTTGCCGAGGCAATTGCAGCGAAAAGCTCATTCTCTGTGAAGAAACATTGTAAGATGCCTATGTGTTAGCATATCTGGGTACTAACTCACTATCATTATGTCAGCTGTGTATTACACAGTTTTCTAGAAGGGTGTGGTTCCTCATAAAAAGTTATCAATAACTCCACCTATCTACTGATAGGGCTTTGCATAAATTGTATTTTTTTACAAGCCTTACCTTATTGTATATTATAAGAATATCATGGAACTGAAATAACTCAGTGTCAAGTGAAACTCAAACTAAAAAGCTTAATGGTTTTCAACATGTCTTGCAATTTAATCTATTGCATTGCAGCAGCACACCAGCATACAGAAAGGTTTTTTAATTATGTATGTCCAAGAATTGACAGGTTACAATAAAACTAAAATGGCCCAAATATCTAGATACTACGATCCATATGACAAGGAATCTAGTAGAATTGTTTACCACCCTTCATATTTAATGTACAATGTTATTTTAAATATATTTTCTTTATGTTTATTGTGCTGGAAAATAATTTGAAGATGGATTGACAGTTTGTCCAAAATACTAGAGAGTTATCTAAATGATTGATAATATTTATCATAATTGAGATAGTTATGAAAGCACTTGGCCCTGTTTGTGAATAAATCATTTAACAAAGCTATATTAATATTAAAATTGTGTAGTTGTTAGTCTGTTCTAATTTTATTTAGCAATGGTGTCCAATGGGTCCACCTCATTTTTGCATAGATATCCACAAAGATCTTTAATATCATATAAGCAAAGCCATAAGTAAAAGCTAGTTTAAAAAACAAAGTAAAGTGAAAATAAAGAAGCTAACATGACTTGAAAGTGTTTTTGTTTGTTTCTGATTGGCTTTAGTAATGGTTTCTTATTCATCTCACAGAATAATTAACACACAATAGTGTGAGATATTCATAAAAAGGTGTAACTGTATAGAGCTATAAAAGTATGTATACATGATCATATACTTGCACAGAGCTGGCCACTATTAGAAAGAATATAAAAAGTAAAAGAATAAATAGAGCCATGAATATTATAATTATAAAACTTTTGAAAATGGAATATTGACATCTGGTTTCTATGGGAGATTACCAAACTAAAAGGTTAACACTGAACAGATTGCAAATGCATATCAACTGCTGTTGGCTGATTGTATAAGCAACAACCAACCAAATCAGCTTCCTTTTGTAGATTTGTTGCAATAACATGCAATTTAACCTATTGAGTTGCAGCACCAGTGGCCAGTCATAATATTTTTAAATTATGTCTAGTATCTAAGACTTCACAGATTAAACTAATTTGTTTTAAATACACAATGCGACATTGCGCTTTATTACCTGCCATTATCTCTCGAAAAAGACTCAGTATCATTGGCGATAATTAGGATGTATTCCATAATGTATTATATTACCATTCAAGATAAAGCATGATAATATCTAATTATTCTACAACAGCAGCGATAGCTCAGTGGGAAGACCAACAGACTGCAATGCAGAGGGTCTCGGGTTCGAACCCACGTCGCGCACCTCTGACTTTCGGAAGTTATATGACTTTTCGAAATTATGTGCGTATTGATTGACAATTATCGCCTGCTCCGTGCCTCGGAGAGCACGTTAAGCCATCGGTCCCGGCTGCCATGAACATCTATGGCAGTCGTTATTGGGGCAGTCGACACAAAAGATCCCACTGGGTCGAAGTGTCGCCGGACTGTACTGACTGGCCCCCACACAAGATAAGATAAGATAAGATAAGATATCTAATTATATTAGCTCATCTGGCGCAATATTTGATCTATACTTGTCACGCATTTTTATTTGCCGCATTCAATCATTGACCTTAAGTCGCTCTTCGCAGTTATTTCTTGCCTTAATGGGCTTTTGGCGGTTTGTAGTCTAATATAAGGCCTCGGGATAGATTGGTTAGGCATTTAATTGAGATTTTCTGTCTATACATTTAAGAAAATATCTGTTATGTATTAGCATAAGTCTATATGTATACATACCCTACAGTTGCACTCACTGATCGGTAAACGATTAGCGAGGTTAAACAATGTTGGGTGCGGTCAGTCTATAGATGGGTGACCGCTTAGTGGTATTACATCTGAGCGTGTCCGTGCTTCGGAGGGCATGTAAAAAGTCGGTCCTGGTTGTTGCCAAATTGACAGCAGTCGTTGGCCATGTCAGAGGCCTACGGGCGGCTTGAACAACTCTTGACAATAGGTTGGCCACTAACCACACGAAAAGAAGAGAAGACAGGATAATTGCTGGATGAAACCCATGGCCAAATCCAAAATATATTTTTGCAATGTCCCTATTACATATCAATATCATTGCAAATATCCGGCTTATATTGGTAAATCCGATTATCATGTGTTCACAGTTCAAGTGAAAAATACTAATAATTTTTAACTTTTGTTCTAGCACTTCTTACAAGACTCAATACTTTTTCCAAAAAACATATCTTATCAGGGTTAAAATTGCTCCGTCTCCCGCATAACGCCTCCGCCTCTGCGATATGTTGGTTGAACACGCCGCTGCTTTCTTTTACGACTGCATGTAGTCTTACCTAAGTCTTAGCCGTGCGATTAAAGCAACCTATTTCAATTATGTATTTTTGTATAAAAAAAATAGATAGTGAATCATGTAATTTAGTAGAACAAAAGTTGTTAAGTAAGTTATAAATATGTCACGGGTAATAGGTTATTAGT
The DNA here is from genome assembly GCA_963675205.1 of Catocala nupta. Taxonomy (NCBI): domain Eukaryota; kingdom Metazoa; phylum Arthropoda; class Insecta; order Lepidoptera; family Erebidae; genus Catocala; species Catocala nupta. The sequence goes on from OY776103.1 coordinate 1,691,553, forward strand.
ATTTATCAATTAACCCTGTATAATTAATTAGTAATTAAAATTATTGGGAAGAGAGGAACCCGCTTTGCACCCTCGGATTGCTCACTTTTTCTATTGCAATGGTTGGTGTGGGCAAACCGAGGATGCGTGGCGAGTTCCTCTCTTTCCAATCATTTTATTACAATGGATTACCGCCAAGTAAAGCCTAATTCGATTAAATATTAACAGTAATTGTTTAATATTTGTATTCCAGAATCAGCAATACAATAATGGCTAACTGGGGAGCAATCGGTTCCATCATCCTGCCTAACCTTGGTGGCTGGGCTAACGGCTTATACTTCGCCGGTCAGATCCGCAAGGGTGAGGACAAGTCTTGGTATGACAACCTCAAGAAACCATGCTGGACTCCTCCTAAGTACGTGTTCGGACCAGCCTGGACTGTACTCTACAGCAGTATGGGATACGCTTCATATTTGGTGTATGAAGAATGTGGAGGATTCACGGGTGAGAATATTTTATTGCTGACCGCGGTTTCGCCCGCGTTGGAAGTGTTTTCAAGATATTAGACTTTAAACTTTACCAGGCCGACGTTGTCTTGGCCGAACAGCTTGCCTGACCCAATTGTGAATCTAAACCCTCCAGGTACCCTAGAATTTCGCAGATTTTGTAAGTTTAATCATTGCAATACTGACGTATACCCACTTAGTGTATAACGATGGCTTAGAGTGAAAACCTCGGGTGTGCAATTTTAGGTTAATTTATTTTATTATATTTCTGGAAAGAAAACCTCTTAACGCACAATCTTATTTCACGCACATTCGATACTTATAGCGTCTTCTGTGATCTTTAATGCATACCTTGTAACTATTCGCTCGAGTCAGTTTGGTGTGATAACCTCGCGACAGCGCATCAAAACTTGTCCAAAAAATTCAAAAACAATATTTTAAATTAATAATTGTAATATTTTTAAATATTTGAATAAAACACGTGAAAGCACATTTAAATAACATGATAATAAAGGTCTGATTTGGTTTTTGGAACAAAACTTTACAGGGCGCTGTTTTTTGTGCCTCCTGAAAATTACGAATTTCGCAGTTATGAGGTTTTCACTATAAGCCATCGATAAGCATTTTGCTTCGCTGGAGGGGTTAGTTATAATATTAGTATTTTTACCAAATTGCTATGTAATAAATAGTAATAATAATAATATAATATTATCAGCCCTGTATTAAACTGTCCCATTGCTAGGCACGGGCCTCTTCTCACTGTGAGAAGGGTTAGGCCATAGTCCACCACGCTGGCCTAGTGCGGTTGGCAGACTTCACATTATCTTCGAGAACATTATGGAGAACTCTCAGACATGCAGGTTTCCTCTCGATGTTTGGTAAAAATATTTCAGATCAAATTGGTAAGAACATAGTACAACACGCTGGCCCAGCATGGGTTGGTAGACTTTTTACATAATAGTCGAAAATATATGGGGAGCTATATAGCTCTCAATGCCAATAGCTTGACAAAAAGACGATATTTGGATTCATGCTATTTAATATTCATAACTTTAAAAAGACGAACGCTCTGCTGCTGCCTTTTAATTTCAATATAAAGTTTATTTATTTATTTACATTTTAATTTCTCATGATTCTGTTTAAAACTAATTTAACTAAACTAGATCCAAAAGCTGATGAAAATTGTATGAAATTAAACTTTTTAAAATAGATTAACATAAACAGCTACTCCTCCCTCCTAACAGTGCTATGTCCGACAGGGTCCATAATTTGTTACTTATTTTAAAGCCTACCGCCTGTAAATGTACATTATGAAATGCAATAAATTGAATTTGAATACTAGATTTTGCCTGCAGCTTCGCTCGTTAATGGAGTTTTATGTTTATATAGATTTTTGGTAGCCGATATGTTATTCTGATGTATAAACAATAATGCTGTAAACTTTAATCAAAATCCGTTCTGTAGTTTTTGCGTGCAAGAGTAACAAACGTCAATCCATCCATCCATCCTCACAAACTTTCACATTTATAATGCTAGCTGCGTCCCGCGGTTTTACCCGCGTAAGTCCCGATGCCGTGGTAATATCGGGATAATGAGTAGCATATTTGTTAATCCAGGTCTCCAGCTATGTACATACCAGGTTTCATCGCTTCATTGCAATCAGTTCACTAGTTTTTGCGTGGAAGAGATACAAACAGTCATCCATCCATCTATCCATCCTTACAAACTTTCACATTTATATTAATAATGCCTAGATTAGTAGGAAGAAGTAGGATAATATTGTTTCAAAGTACCCGAACATCATTTAATCATTGGTGTTTCTATTTACGCAGAATGAGCTCAAAGTATTATTAAGTCTAGCTAAAGAAGCAAACCACAGCTAGACTTCATGATACTTTGAGCTCATTCTGCGTAAATAGAAACACCAATAATTAAATTATGTTCGGGTACTTTGAAATCACTACACTGGAACATTGAGACAACTAGATACCATCTTAGTCTCCCCGTGATCATGGCTGCTGAAAAGCAACCGAAACGTCGGAGAAAGTGTAAACTTAATTAACAACAACATAATAATTTAATTAGCTTAAAATTAGTACATTTTAATAGTAGTATAGTAGTGTAGGTAATAGTTTCTAAATTATGTAATAAAGTGTTAAATATACAACGCGATAAAATCCGTATATTAATTTCAAAGAAGTAGGATTTCGATTACGAATACAATTAGATTCTGTTTTCATTTAGAACACAAAATAAAATTAATTAATTTAATTGTAGAAAGTGGCGATAACCTAGTTTATCATAAGAACCTGCGTGACAACGAAAAATAAAAATAATTTATTACGTTATTCAGCTCAATTGAAGTCAGTTTTTACTTGGACAATAACTAAGATTCATATGAAGCAAGTTAGAGACTATACAAAAAATTAAACGGATTTTGGGATAATTATCTTGCGACTTAAGTACCAGAGAACACTAGAAATTAATGAAATAAAGCGTAGGATTTAGCCCAAACCTTTTGCCTAACCCTTCTCACACTTAAAACAGGCGCGTGCCCAGCAGTGGGACAGTGTATACAGGGCTGCTATTATTACTATTTAGCTCAAACTAGAGCATGCGCGAGCATGCGTTACAGCTATACAACCTGTAAAAGGCTGTCGCATTTTGCTGTATGCAATGGCGATGGTTTAACAGATGTAGGTAAGGCGTCTGATTAAATACGGTGAAATGTGCAGTGAAATACGGGTGTATAATGCCTATTACTCTTTGGGTTATCCCTATAATATGAGTCTATGTATGTATGTGCATATTTTTGATGAGTATACTTACGCCTGTTACCTCTTTTGGGGTAAACAGGATGATATTTGAATGTAGAATGTACGTGCGTCCTTGACCTTGAGAAGGTCGTGCACAACTGTATTCGAATGTCAAAGTAAAAGGCATTTAATCATAGGTAACACCTGTTTAATATTTATTAATAAACTACTTTTACTTTGTTTTCAAGTTACATAGTTAAACTATATTACAATTTTCTTATAACTAGTGTGTGCCCAGTTGTTGAAATTTGACAATAATCATTATTGAAAGTGTAAGGAATACATAGATGCATGTGCATTCGTTAGTATATAATATATACTAACGAATGTATCTATGTACATATCCTTACTAATATTATGAATGTGAAAGTTTGTGAGGATGTATGGATGTATGAATGTTTGTTACTCTTTCACACAAAAACTACTGGACCGATTGCGATGAAACTTGGTATGTAGATAGCTGGAGAGCTGGATTCACACATATGCTTTTTATCCCGATATTCCCACGGGAACGCAGTTACGTGGGTGAAACCGCGGGGAAAAATTGTTTTACTATATTTCTTACCAATTTAACCACATACCACATCGGGGTGGTCGTATGCTTTTGCCACATATTAATCCTAACTTTCTAACTAATATTATAAATGCGAACGTTAGTTTGTTTGTTTTTTCGTTACGCCTTAATTACTTGACACGTTGTCAGAGGAACAGAAAAGGACATACGGTACCTTTCATCCAGAAAGCAGTACTGTTAATATCCTACATTTATCCGAGCGAAGCCACAGGCAAAATCTAGTCTATACTAATATTATAAAGAGAAAGGATTTGATTGTTTGTTTGTATGTAAAAGCGACTCAACCGATTAAAAAAAATCTTTCACCATTAGAAAGCTATGTTATCACCGAGTAACATCGGCTATATTTTAACGAAACAATTTAATAATTTTAATGTAAAAAAGGCGTGGGGTATTTTCTAAGATATTTTGATAGCCTCCACCTCACGCCTTTTTACATTAAATTTATTAAATTGTTTTCTACTTTTTAGTTTTTTTTTTTAATAAAGCGTGTTCTTTTATTTTTTTCATTCTAAATTATTATTTTGTCATCGGTCCTCGATAAGTCTACAAGGTTTAAATGAAATCTGACCGTTTGAAGTGGGTCAAAATCAAGTCCAAAGGAGTCGGTTACAAACAAACTAAAAAACAAACATACAGGTGAAGCTAATAAAATCGTGTTAAAAAGGACTGTTGCTAACATAACCTAACCTGAACTACTTTTACCCGAGCAAAGCCGCGGCCAAAATCTAGTTAGTTATAAAAGCATAACTACATCTCGTACAAAGTATAAAACTTTACATAAATGAATGGTAATATTAAATATCATGCATTCCATCAAAGGATTAGCACAACCCATTGCATAATAACACTATCCAAAGAGATTATATTGTTCTCGAAGCAGATAAGATTATTATGACTGTCTGTTTGTGACTGAGATATATTGCTCGTCGTATCGCTACGATTATCAGCTTATCGTCTGGGAGTTTCCTATAGTAATCTTCTATATATTAATACGTGAAGCAAAAACTTAGTACCTACTCCTTTTTACGAAAATTGCGCGGACGGAGGCGTATGAAATTTGGCACAGTTAAAGTTTATATGGAGAAGGAGTAGCGAATCCTAATATTTTTATAAAATATGCATTAGAAATACATTAAATTAATGAAAAAACACTACATGCACACAGCCATGCATTTGACACAAGCAGTCGAATCGGGTTCGTAGTATTTCGGCATTGTTCGGCTGAAGAAGTACTATCTTTCGTAACTATGGTTACATATGTATGAGTATATCAATCATAGATAAGACACTATATACTGATATCAATATATACGTAATAATGACATATAGGTATCAGCAATATCTTACAGGCAACTTTGGGTGGATTGGAATGATATAAATACTATATATATATCGTATTTATATGTATGTAATAAAGAAAAATAAAACAAATTAGCCAGCTTAGGAATATCGTCAATTAAAGAGTATAGTTAAGTAAATAATAACTTGTTTGAAAAAGATAGGTAAATTAACCTATATAGATCGAAATCTAAATTAAATGTGATTATAAGGATATAGTTCTAGATAATAAAACCTTTATAACGAACAAACTTAAAATTTTAATCAATTTCTGGTCGAATTTCGACCACTTGGCGAACGCTTGTATAAAAAATAAATGTAGTAGAAGAGTCTTATGCAAATTTATACGAGAGAATGTAAAAATATGAAAATTTAAGTCAATTTAACTTATCCATGTCTGTACATAAGAGATATTTATCAAAAATAATGTCTTTAAGCTAAAGAAGCCTATTTGTATGTTTGTACGCGCATCACGCATAAACTTCAGCACGGAATTGAATGCGGTTTTTACAGTTGTATTGCTGAATGGCTAACTTAAAACTTGTGCATGTTTCATCTCGATACATCGCCTATAAGTCGAGTAGTAGGAATAATACCTATCTCCATTGGGTATTATAAAAAAAAAACACATTACAAAAAAATATATATACTTTGATTATAATGTTGGTATTGATTATTATTTGGATGCCATTTATTTCACAGAGGATGCAGTGCTTCCTTTGACCTTGTACGGCGGTCAGCTGCTGGCCAACTGGGCGTGGACACCCATCTTTTTCGGCATGAAGGATTTCAAACTGGTATGTACTTTCTATTTTACTTTCAACCATTACAAAAGTAGTTATAGCAAAAGTAGAATAAGTAAAGTTTTATGTTTGTTTGCTTTTTTTCTGTATTTGTAATAATTAAAAAAAAACTCTAGTTAACGTTTACGTTTCTATAAACATTGTTTGTAAACACTTAACATAATTTTGTTGTCTCAACTATTCATGCCGTGCTAGCTTGTAAGTGGCATGTATATTAGAACTCTGTCATCAAATTTTTGCACTAAAATATTACATATACAGGATGTCCGGTAATTAATGGATAACTTTGCAATGTCTTACAGTAGAACTGATGGCCGTTCAGAAAATATGAAAAATATCTATCCTAACTACTACCTGAGATATAATTTTTTTAAATTACCGTATTTAACTTTCTTGTACTCTACGACCATAAATGAATGAATTCCATCGGTATTTTGTTGTTTTATTATTAAACACTAATTATGATAATAGATAAACAGTCAAAAGTATGACTAGCTATTGCACTTTTTTAATTTTATTTTAAATTTGTTTATTTCTTTTTTATATTTTTTCTGAACGGCCGTCAGTTCTACTATAAGATATTTTAAGGTTATCCATTAATTACCGGACACCCTGTATATGCTGTGAGTTAACCGAATAAATAAATAAAATTACACAGTATACAACATATCTCGTAAAGAACTACATCCAGATGCTTTACATCTTCAAACTTCACTACTTGAGGTTGGCAGTCACCATACGGCTAGCCAAATGTTGGGTTTTAAATCCAGGATCGAGCCAATAATAATGTTATTGGGTTTTCTGTCAAGAAATTGTAATCAGCAGCGCGGAGATAAGATAGTCGGTGCCTTGGCTAGCATGTAAAGACGATACTCATTTACTTTGGTCGTATTACCATCTCATCGGATTTTTTTCATTCAGAACTGAGTGTCGTGTTAGCGCACACACTTGTGCACAATAATATGACCTGCGCATTCCGCTAGTCTTCGTCTTACTTGTCATGACCGAATTCGGTTTTGGAGGACCGTAATTTTTTTTTTACTTCTCGTAACACAGCACTAATAATATTAATTAAAGACAGTATATATAAAAATAGCAATAAAAAGGCGCAAAGACAAACATTCGTACTTTCGTCTCGCAGTACTCTAAATAAGCAGAGACAAAAAGGTTCAGTACGTTGTTAACCTCATTTGTTACTGATTATCTTTTTTTTTATTTAGTGGCTTGTGAAAAAGCTCGAGTTATCAATAAAAAAATACTGAAACTTACATTGAAAATTATAATGTTACTGAACTGTTTTGTATTGTAACTTAAGGCATGCAAGGCAAGGCAGCAGATGTATGGTGCCTCTTCAATTTTTCCATACAAAATGTATATGCATACGTAATATGTAGATAGTCCTGCTTCCATAAAAAAGATGATAATTAGTAACAAAAACAACTTGTTTGTTCCCCAGGCCTTCATAGAAATCTCAGTGTTATCCGGCGCGGCGGTTGCTACGGCCATTGCCTTCGCTCGCGTCAACAACACGGCGGGCGCACTGCTGCTGCCGTACCTGGCGTGGCTCGGGTACGCGAGCTCCCTCACCTACTACATATGGAAGAACAACCCCAAGGTCGAGATCACGGAGGTCAAGGACGAGAAGAGTCAGTGAAGGTAGCCTTTAATCACTTAACTTAAAGTATAATATAATATCAGCTCTGTATATAAACGGTACCTCTGAGTACGAGGGCCTCTTGTCAGTGTGTTAAGGTCACAGTTCACTAAGCTGGCCCAGCCTGCTTGCATGTACACTGAGTGAATTCACAAGGATAACATTATATATAATAAGTTTTAGAAAATAAGTTGTTATTACATATTAGCTTTGCTTCACTATTGCATTGGGTTTTCCTGTAATAATAGTTGTAAGTGATGATTATATAAATAAATAAAAAATTAAATAAATAAATCTTCGAGGATCTTATGGCAATTTTCTGTACTGTAAAAGGAAGCGATAATTACCAATTTAATACGTACAAAACTTTAAAAGTCAGTGTTTCATGCCTTGGGATCGAACTCGAGACTACTGAGAATTTCTAGACGGAAAAGGCCAATGCCTGACCCGGTAATCGAATCTAAGACTTAATGCTCAGCAGTCGCATTCACTAACGAAGCAATTAAGTCTATGTAAATGTTAGTATAACGTGTCTTTGCTTACCCTCGCAGCGATATACCAGTTTAAGGGCCTGTCCCACGACCCCAAATAGCATTTATTTATAAGATAAAAGTCTCGCCATCTCTTTTCTTTAACCTAACAAAAGTGAGATAGCATGAGATTTATCTTTGGAATAACTTTTACTTGCTAGTTGTGAAACTGGTCATGAGTATATGGTTTTAATGTTATTTTTCTCTCTGTTTCAGAATTCAACACGCTTAAAACTTAACTACTTACTTAAACTTAAGTCAACGTGTTCTTAGTGTTAGACATTCACAAAGTAAGTGCAATTCTATAAGAACTGTCTGTGACTACGAGATAACTGCGATCTTCGAGGGCATGGCTATTGGCAGATATGCGGCAGTAGATTAAATATAAATACCAGAGTGATAAAGGCAGACTAGATAAAGGCTATAAAAGGCTATTTAAGGCTATATAGGCTATATACAAGCTATCCAAGGCTTTATTTAAAAGGCTTACCATAGAGTAAAGGTGTGAAAATCAAAATAAATGCTTTTTAACACAAAAAAGCTATTTCGGATTTGTTTTAATGTCTGGCAGCTCGGATAGCACAGTGATTCGTTACCATGCTGTAAATGAGACGCGGTGTGTTGTGGGTTCAATCCCATTTTGGCTGATTATTCCAAGTCTGATTGGGTGTGAATTTTTGTCCTTGCAATAACAATGCAGGGATTATCTCGTGGTATCTGATATCGATAGATTGAAAAATTGTCGACATATCGATGAATAAGTTATCGATACATACAAAAATACCTATATTTAAACTACTGCCTAATATTGATGTAGAATCTATTACATAACAATATATAGATAATTATATTCAACTTTGTATAGTAAAAGTTCTATCGACTCGTAAAGAGTTATATCTGATAAAATGGCTACACATTACTAGTATAAAATACTTGTTTCTTGTATAAAATATATCAAGGTATTACTGAAGCATTTAATTGATACAGTATTGTATAGGAGATGGACAAAGCTTAATATAGATGGCGCTTCAAGCACAAGGAGTAAAATGCACAGGCGTTTAAATATCGAACAATAAAAAATAGCATCTGTCACTTGTTTAAAATAGTTCACGGGTGTGAGTAGGACTTTATGGAGGTAAATTCAAAACCGCGAATGTAAAGTTTGTGCAATAAAATCGTACTTCAAACTGATATACATATACGGTTTTGACGATAACTAGCAGAAAACCCATTTATAAGTCTTTTAAACCGTGCGATTAATGTTTTTAGTAGGTATATGTAGTCTGTTTTGCATTTCACATTCGCGTTTTCGAATTCCCAATGATGTGACGTATGTATGCGTCAGCGTAGATTCAAAAGTATGATATTTAAAATTCGAACCAAAGATTTGTTTTTTTTTGCACTAAGTGCGACTCGTACTCGTGGATTGCAAGAACTTATTGCTCTAGTGATTTAATGTTGTAATTATATCTCCTATTAGTATTTTAATTTCAGAGACAATATAATGATACTAACTATCTATTTTTACGGGTTCTGTTGATCGGTAGATATTCCATTTTTAATTGAAGACGGGTGGATATATTATATTGTTACATATTTGATATGTTCACACTCACTGTTATATCAAAAATAATATTTGTGACGTATCATCAATTTTCACTAACGCTGAAGTTTTATGCTCCTACATAAACGGTATATATACGGCGGGCCTTATGTCATATTGTTTGTGTTAGTCGTGAAAACTTCCATAGCGCGATTTACGCTCTGTCATTAATGTCACTTTTAGTGCCACTGTTGCTCGCTGTGTCGCTAGTCTCGTCACAATGTATGCCGCAATGTCTTCAATTGATATCGTTTACCAAACGATGACCCGTAAAACTAGTTTAGTTAAATGTTGTATCTATACTATGTTAACACAGACAAATAATTATTATTAATGACAAGAACAAAGTTGTATTTTATCTGTATTTTAGTTATAAGCGAAGTTAAAGCACAACTAATGTTAAGCATTCCTTGTTTGCATTTGTAACTTGTTTAAACCAAAATTTAGTTTTTCGATTATTTAGTTCCGGTGTAAATTATTGATATTTTGAACTATTTATTATTTAGTTATGAAAACTGTATCTTTCAATAAATCTTTTTGAAAATGTTATTGTTTTATTATGTTTATAGGTACATACATATATAGACTCCGTTTTGAACGCAGCATATTTTAGACACTCGGGTATTGGAGATTGAGATACGTGAGATTTTTCAAAATAAAACCCTGCCACATGGCATCCTCAACGAGCTAGTGGGATATTTGTAGAAAGAGAACAGCACTGTAGTACCACCGTAGATCGTGCTCTGTTCGGTCTTAAACTAAAAGTAACAGCTCATTCCACTAAGATGGAATCCTCTTAATAATGGTATTGTGCGATTTCGTCATCTCCTCTGTGTCATAGATGGTGGATGTCTAGAATTGACATTAACTTTGCGTCGTTTTCTATGTATATTTTGTGACATGCCACATTAATGCGTTGCGTCGTGCATCGTCGCAGCGCAGATTTGGCATACAATGCGTTGATCCGTTGCGACGACGCACTGTGGGCTGAAAATCGACCTCCATAGACATAGAAATGAAAGTTGCTAGATGTTCGTTTTGTTGACAGATATGGCTTCTATTAGCTATTATACACATAACAATGTCGTCTGAGCTAACTCCGCACAGAAATGAATTTATTATAAGGTTTTTTCGAAAAAAATGTATGGAGCTAGCATGAAAAATCTGAATATCTCTGAACTTGCAAGGAAAACCGTAATATCCTTAGAGATGGTTATAGGACTAATTATTTGTGATTTTTTGACATACTTCATATAACGGTACCTGCTGCAGAATTTTTTTTTAAAATCATCTAATTTTTAATTAATTTTTTTTAACGTTAAACGATTTGTTTTATTGTAAAAGTAAAGAAACAACACGTTATATGCATATAATACTAAATCTTCGCCAGTTATTTGTTAAAATATCAAGAAAATTATTTTTGCCTTACATAGTATATATGTTTTAAAACAGGTAATTGGATACCATTACTAAACTTTGCATACAGGTAAACCACTGAATATTAAATTAGCCTTCTAATGAGTTCTGAATAAGAGATTAAGTGATTTGCAATATCGCACAATGGTAACTACGGAGTACACTAATTAAATTCTTACAGGTAAGTACATAAGTAAACTAATTAGTTAATTAGACATGTTACGAGTTCTAAGAAATATTTTCGACAACTGTCTAATTATTTTATTATTATGTCTAAATGAAGGTATTTTTTTAAATCATTAAATTCTACTAATGTCAAAGTAAGTAAGAGTAAGTAAGATCCATCGATAAGTTAGTTATTTTATTAACGCTAATAATAGGCATTAAATAAAAAGAAAAATAAATTAAAAAGGTATTTTTTAATAGTTGATAAAATTTATATAAAACAAAACATAGGTACAAAAGTATGCAAAAATATAAATAGGTACAAGAATAGTAATATAAAATATTTAAAAATAAATCAATTGCAAAACATAGTTACGTACCAAAGCTAAATAACGAAAGATCATGAAAAAATTACATTGAATAGAATTATAATTAAAAGCACAAAAAGTTTCTAGTTTTCCTTATCACTCTCGTCGATTTCTGAATCAGAATCTAGATTGCCTAGAAACTCAAAGTCAGTTTCTTGAAACTGAATTAAATTGAGGGTTTCAGGAAATAAATCCTCCTTTTTCTTGGCATCTAACTTGGGCCTTTGTACATTTATAAAAGGATCCGAAGAAACAACTAACATATTAAGGATATCATGATTCGAATCTTGCCTGCTCTTTTTCTGCGAATGATGTTCCCGAAACCTTCTAAAATCTTTATTGCGAGACTCGGATGCTTCTTCCGAGAGACTTCCTATGGGTACAACATCATTCTTCTCGATTATGTCTGCCCCGTGTATAAGTAATTTGTGGACGGTTGATGACATATAGTACCAGTCATATAATTCCACGTACCTCTCTGCTGTTTTGAAGGCATAATCTTTAAATTTAATTATATCTACTTTTTCCCCGGAAGTTATTGCCTGTAAAATCACAGCAAATCTTCTTATTAGTTCTTCGTCCAACCCAGTAATGGCTGCAGTTTTATGGGGAAATTTGAAAAACTTTCTTGCAGTGTTGCCGTCATTAGTAGTTCCGGAACCTTGTTTAACAATGTCAATCAATAGATTTAATTCGTCTTTAAATTTGTCTTGAATAATCTTTTTTCTCTTACTTAGCATTTCTTTGTGCTCGTTACCTCTCGCAGCCCACTCTTTAAAATCTAGTCTATACGAAATATGTAGTAAACATTCCATACAATTTATACGGGCGTGTAGAGATGACAATTCAAACTCGTATATATCAGAAGATACGGTCTTTGCTGTTACTACACTCAAACGGTTCATTTCTGTCGGTTTTGCCAGACACAAATAGCATGATGAACTTGATCTGGCTTAAGACAAATACGTGCAGACTTTACCATCGATCATTGTCATCATTAGGTGATGAACTGATGATTCACCCTGTTTCTATTATTGCACTCTGTAGGAATGAGAGCCTTAATTTCTTCATCCATTCGTCGTTTGTGTTCGATGACTACTGCTTCGCTTTCCTTCACAAAAGTAAATTGAACTGGACGACAATACATTGCTGAGCATGGTTTTGGGTTCATCCACAAAGTATTGTCTCCATCAGTCAGTTTTAGTGGCACCAAGGAAGTCATGAAAATACTTGAATCGTCTTGATCGCTATCCATTTTCTGCTTGTATCGGCTTTGGTTTGACGCACCATCAAAACCCCATTTAGATATCAATTTTAAATCCTTATTTTGCACATCATCGTTAGGAAAACTTTGGAGGATTCTTTTGACCGTAATGTCGAGTAAAGCTTGAAGGGTTATTCTTGCCGATGAATCGGTCACTAACACTGATTGCTTCGGAGGATAGCATGCCAGCTTGGTTTGTTGCACTTTATAGTAGGATGGATAAATATCCTTTCTACCTTCCCGAATAGCTGACTCTCGTAAAGTGATGTATTGCCACTTTGATAATTTTAATGAAAGGAGTAATCCAAGTGCTTTTTCTGGTGTAAATAAGATAGTTTTCACCGGTTGCTTAAGCGTTTCCTTAATTTTAGAGGCTGCTTCAGGATGTTTCAGCATATATTCGATTACAGATGCGATATCCTCACAACCTTCTTCCTTAAAACGCGCTGCTGCTGTATATGCCAATTCACTGGGATTGTCAGTTTTATGCTCATCAGATCTTCTCTTCTTCTGTTTGCTTTCCAGATCTTCGAATGGTTTTCGTGACCTCTTTGTCATTGTACCAACAGAGTATGATGTTGAGGGTTCTGGAGAGATTGATCTTGATCCCTCAGCAACAGTTGGTTCTTGAGCGACTAAATTTATACAACTTGGCCAATCGATAGTTGCTTGCAGCCAAATTTCGTATTGTTTTCTAAAAGTATCAAGAATTCGGTGAGATTTTTGCCACCTTTGTGATGCAGCTCGTACAAATCTCCGACAAAATTCTTTTAGAGTCACTTGATCTTCAACGGAAAGACAAACGTCTAGGCGGGATATAACTTCACTAAACAATACCTCATGATCAAATGAAGTACTCTTACATTTTAGAAGAACGAATAGGTCTAAATTGGTATTTAAACTTTCCATTATAAAATTTCACAGTGATATGTTAGGGGTAACAAAGCTTAGAATAAACTAAATTATGATGCAAAATGTTAACCATTTTATATTTCAGTCCAACATTAGTTAACGACCTCATTAGACAGTTGTCGAAAATATTTCTTAGAACTCGTAACATATCTAATTAACTATTTAAGTTACTTATGTACTTACCTGTAAGATTTTAATTAGTGTAATCCGTAGTTACCATTGTGCGACATTGCAAATCACTTAATCTCTTATTCAGAACTCATTAGAAGGCTAATTTATTATTCAGTAGTTTACCTGTATGCAAAGTTCAGTAATGGTATCCAATTAACTGTTTTAAAACATATATACTATGTTAGGCAAAAATAATTTTCTTGATATTTTAACAAATAACTGGCGAAGATTTAGTATTATATGCATATAACGTGTTGTTTCTTTACTTATACACCAAAACAAATCGTTTAATGTTAAAAAAAATTAATTAAAAATAAGATGATTTTTAAAAAAAAATCTGCAGCAGGTACCGTTATATGAAGTATGTCAAAAAATCACAAATAATTAGTCCTATAACCATCTCTGAGGATATTACGGTTTTCCTTGCAAGTTCAGAGATATTCAGATTTTTCATGCTAGCTCCATACATTTTTTTCGAAAAAACCTTATAATAAATTCATTTTTGTGCGGAGTTAGCTCAGATGACATTGTTATGTGTATAATAGCTAATAGAAGCCATATCCGTCAACAAAACGAACATCTAGCAACTTTCATTTCTATGTCTATGGAGGTCGATTTTCAGCCCACAGTGCGACGCAACGCAACGCACTAATGAGGCACCTCCCTAACAGTTATAATAATTAAAGACAAAACAATAAAAAACTAATAAAAATAGAACATCCTAATTAATATTATAAATGCGAATGTAAGATTTTTTGTTTGTTACACTCTCACGTCTTATCTATAGGCACAAACGTTGCGAGGATCTTTCATTCAGAAAAATAGCACTCTATTGAACAGACGAGCAAAATTATGTGGTCTCTGTGAATATGACAGACATCTCTTAGTTATAGATTGATTATAATTAAAAATTGTTAGTTGTTTGTTCTTTTATGGTTACAAGTGGAATATACCGTAGATGTATTTATTTGACTGCTTACAGAATTGAGTGGAACGTTTCTACCTGCCATAGCAAGAATGTTAACTTTGCGGTAAGACGTAATATAGGTTTGCCAGTAATTAGATTGTACCTTTACGGCATCTAGCTTGTATTCTAACATGTAAAAATTAATTTATCTTTTGTCTGTCACAGTCATATATACATGACAAAGCAAAATGTGTCTAGTACACCAGGGTCACGACTACATGACAAAGGATGAAATCGTAGCTTGACGCTGAGAGCGCTCTTTTGCTTTTTTGACGTGGCCATGGTTGTCAAAAGGTTAAAGATTGAATGAGAAAAAGGCTGCTTCAGCATTTCTGTCCTGTAATAATAATTATTAGTAGAACCAGAGTATAGATAATTTTGTCGATAGGTCGCAATGAGCTCTCTACGTCGTAGGACGAAATGAAACTGGCATTGCTACTGTTAACAAGAATAATTAAAACGAATCGATAAATAAATAAGCGATCTAACTACTAACATAACCAAGACATTCGATGGTGTAAGTATCCCAAACCTTAATGAGAACAAAATTAAATAAGCATCATACACAATACATCGTACTTACAACAATTGAATTTTGGGTACCTATCAGTTTTTCTACAAATCCTGTTATGCTATGTCTTTATTTTGTGATTGTATGTTACATTTGTTAGCTGCCCTTATGGTCAGCTTTTTAGCTAATTTTATTTTATTTATTAAAGCAGTAAATTGGCTACTACATTTATTACAGACATATTTAAGAGAGCACCTATTTGATGAAGTATCATTTTCGAAGGAAAGAAGAAGCTAGTATCATTTTCGAAGGAAAGAAGAAGCTAAACCTAGTCAAGCCTTTTTTGAGTGGCTGATTGCACACTCCAATGGCATTAATTTGCTACCGCTTTTTTTTTTTACTTTTTACGTCACGGTCGCCAAATCTTACGCCTTGTGCCGTTTTTGGGGTGAAATTAAAAGATGCGTGAACGTGGTGGCCGAGAGCCGTGGGACAATACAAATACATTATGCATTTGACGCAGTGTGAAGTGATACTGTAGTGCTAAATATTTTAAAAGATAATGTGTAAACATGTGCAAGACTCCGTTTATAAAGAAATGGCTTTCATTATGAACAGTTGAAATATTCGTGATTCAATTGACGTGGGGAGACTAAGGAGCTGATTGTCGCAAATGTAGCTATTTTAGTACCTGAACATAATTTATTTATTGGTGTTTCTATTTATGTAGAATGAGCTGAAAGTATCACGAAGTCTAGCTGTGTTTAGCTTCTTTTTGGGTTTGTCTAACTCAATTACTGGATCTCAAGCTTGTGGTACATTCTAACTATCTTCTCTACTGAGGGTGTTCCTGATTTCAATAGCCTTAAGGATACCGTGGATTTCAAATCCAAATGTTAAATTAATAATATAATTAAAAATATAAAATAAATTTCATTATCCGGGCTAAACTACTAGACTAGTAATGACCAAACTTCTCAAGGACGTAGCTTAAACCAATGGGCAGAAATCTCTGGGATTTATTCTCTGTACTTATATACAATGCTATCTTTACTGAACACTTAATCTAAAACGGCCAAGTGAACAAGAGGCTGAGAGCTAAGATGCGTATCACTTGCTTCTGTATTTATCTTGAGAACTCAACACAAGTAAAACACGGCTAAAACATTAGTTAAACCGGGATGCTAATAGCGATGGAAGGCACTAAAAACTTGTTCGTTGTCAAACGGAGAAATGGCTCTAATCCTTTCCTCAACAAGTCATTGCTCTTATCTTTACCTGTACTATGAATATACGAAAGAAACACGAATTAAATTCACATGAAGATATGTATTATTTATTAATTATGTATATTCCATAACCTACTATGGTTTATTATTTATGTATTCTTATATGAAATTTTATATATGTGTCATAACTTATAGCATTATCCTAACCAATATTATAAACGCGAATATGAGTTTATTTGTTTGTTACGACCGATCATGGTTTATCACGTTTATTCCAATTTTAGAGGATATTATTTATGATATTAGTATGAATCATAGTGCTATGATTAGATCGATACTCTTTTTGAACTGTCATGATTTCTTATTTTTGTTAATAATTCTGTTCGGAAGTTTTTATTTACCCAACTGGCAACACAGCCAACTGTCATTTTTAAATAATGGGGTTATTGTGGAAGGGAGAAAGTAACTCGGCTCTCGGCGAAAGACAAGTAAGCGAAAGATCATAGTATATTATCTATGGAAAGATCGCTCAGTAGCATAGATAAGACACTATATAGTATATACCTACTGACTCAGTAGTGAGGAATTCAACCGAGTAAGACGTTCTCAACAGTCCGAGTAATTGCTATGAATTTGGTAATATAGCCACATAATATTTTAGACAAGTGAGTTTCATTATAGAACAAATAGTATTTAAAAAATTGACCCACAGGCTTTAGCTTAGTAGGTAAAGAGTATTTTTTTATATTGAATAGCTTAAATAGAAGTAAATAGTAACTAGTAACATGTTTTAACAATACTAGTTAAATGATGAAGGTCCTAGAATAGTGTTTTAAAAATAGATAAATTGATAAAAGCTGTATAAAGTAGGTAGTTTAATTTCAATGTATAATATTTAGTTATATAAAGCTATGTTTAATGCTGCTGTGACGAATTTCTAAACAAATAGTAAGGGCGTCGTCTATTCGATAAATCAAAGTAACAAATCTATCTAACGTTGCCATCAGATTTTACCTAATCCCACCAAATGATGACACTTTCTGCAAAAATGTATCTTACACCATCGCAATAAAGGCTGTATTTGTTTAGACATGCTATATTTATTTTACCATTATTTTTAAATGCTTGATAATGATTATAGTGAGCTTTCAGATGTTTTGACTCAATATTTCTTATTATATAAACGTAAAAATGTAAGCCCCGAATGGTATTTCACTTACGCAGCTTACAAATGTTTCTGCATTGTGGCTGCAATGATTTTAGCTGTAGTCTGGCCAGTTCAAGGACATTTAAATGCATCGGCCATTGCAAACATAATTCTTTGGATAGCGATACAAAATATTGATGAGTTAAAAAAAATTGCTGTATTTGCCAGCCTGTATATTGCAACCACACATTGATAAGATATGCCCGTTAAGAAGTTCTTACTGTTCACCCGTTACTGTACTGTTACCCGAGAGCTACAAAAAACTGGTTGTTTTAAAATAAATTTTCAAATAGGTACTTTATGTAATTTTAAGGGTTTAAGTTTTAAATGATGAAGGTCCTAGAATAGTGTTTTAAAAATAGATAAATTGATAAAAGCTGTATAAAGTAGGTAGTTTAATTTCAATGTATAATATTTAGTTATATAAAGCTAGCTACCTCGTCACTACATCGCGCAATCTTGTGGGTTCAATGTTCGATGAAAAGTTGTGTGATTCGAAAGTAGTTAATGTGATCACTTGGTATAATTCCTGTGTCGCTGGGGACTATACAAACATATAAATAACGAACGCAAAGAACAACTAGATTTGGCACAACCATTTGTGAATCTCACAATATGCTTTTTCTCGTATGAGATTCGAAACCACAACACTCGGCCTAGCAGTGGCGAGGCGGCAACTTATACCACTGTGCTATGCATGCTGCCAATTATAGATAATGTAAGTGTTGTTTTCTTAAAAGAAAATAGAGAAAGAGTGCCTGTGTAATGAGTAAACATCGATTCCGTAGCGAAGAAGAGTCTCGCCCCTATACCTACTATTGCAAAAAAATACTGAAGCTCAATTCAGTTATGTAAGAACACTAATATTGAGAATTGCTTGACAGGAAAACTTAATTACACTTGGCTGGACCCAGGTACTGTCCGGCCGATTTTTTATTTTTTTAACTTGGGGAATGCATTGACGCATGCCTCACCGCGGGCGGGTGGAGGAGTTATGTCGGACTCACCGGGGTAAAGAGAAAAATGGAATAAATAGTAATGTACCTCCCTGAATACCGACTAAACCTACCACGGTGTTCCTCGACAAAACCGTTATCGACGGGGCCGCGCAAATCACTTTCGTATGCGGTCGCGACCCCGCCGAGGTTTCGACCCGCCGTATGAAACGGCAGGCCACTACACGATAGACCTACCCAATAGGCACTTCTCACTTAATCCCTACTGTCCCATCCCTAGAGGACGGATGGACTCGACACCGAGGCGCGAGTGGGAACACGCACGCCGCCTTTCGGACCTCGTGCTGAATGGATGGCAGGCAGGCCCACAAAGCCCCACGTCCCCCAAGTCAAACATAATTAAAAAGACAATTAAATAAATGGTTCGCAAATAAATATTACGCTATTGTGACAACAAACGGTCTCCATTCAGCATTGATGTTGCGATAAAACTGACGTGATAGCGCAACGCTGATTTTCAATGGAGACCACCGTTACTTACGGACGTCAAGCCAGCTGCATACGACAATTTTATAACATAATCAAACGTGAGAAAACATCAAAGAATACATAAACAATAAAATAAACAAGGAAAATCAACAACTCATGTACCAGTTAATATGCACCTAATACAATATACATTCATTGTCTTATGCGAAGATCTAACCCTGAAGAAGTGTTGTACTCCTCGCCGGCAGAGGCGAGGCACACTGCAACTGCTCAAATAATTGTGGGTTCTGTCATTACAGGAAACTAATTTGTATGATCCACAAACTGTGTTATTTAAAGGTTATCATCACTGGTCTTTTATTTTGGACATATAAGGGTTATTTTAAAGAATGGGCGAGAAAAGGCTAACCAAGAAAGTATATAAGGCAAATTTGATTGGAACAACCTCAATTCTCATAAGGCAGACATTTTGAAGACAAGAGGCCAGGTTAAGTACCCTAAACCAACGTACATGAAGAATGTAATAAAATTGAATAAAGCAAGAGAGGTTAGCCAGAACAGTAGCAAGTGGAAATCTGTAGGGTCTGCCTACTCCTTTTTACTTCTGAAACAGGCATGAGTATTTATGTAAGTATCCCTTTTATTTAGTAGGAAAACGTTCGGTCGCCTTTCCAATTGTCCTATCCACAAAAAGTCTACTATGTTATTTTACCCGGCTAATTGTTGGAATGCCACTCATAATTAATAACCAATTGCGCCTGGCCACCGGTGTTCGTTGCGACTCTATAGGTTAACAGCGTAATATGTGAATTACTATCTAAAATTAGCCATATTGAATCACGAACAGTATGGGATGCAGTGCAATGAAGTTACTGTAACATGTAATTGTCAGCGAGGCGGAGCTGGGGCATTTGCATAGCTACGAAAACACGCGCAAGCTCGCACATAGCTCTCAATAGTTGCGTGCTACACTGCAAGCGATACCGGTGCTATCCTCACTAAAATTATAAATGCAAATGTGAGTTTGTTACGCCTATACTACGAGACCGATCATCATGAAATGTCGCATACACGTTGTCAGGGGTACGGAAAAGGACTTCGCGACATATCTATGTTCAGTGGTAATATACATAGTATAACAAAATCCACTATTTCTCTTGCACAATATTTATTTCTTCTTAAACAGACAGGGTAGGCGTACAGTAGGTGCGACCACGGCTCTATCTTGACTATTTTTGTACCTATGCATTTCTGGATTTCTATCTGAATAATGCAAGTTTAAATCTAGGTACTTATACTATAATAAAATTCTAAGAGCACTTTGTCTATACATTGAATATTTTCGCGAAATTTCAATTGGAATGTATTATAGTATCGATATAGAACACAAAATATATTTTGATGAAATTTTTGTCTGTTTGTCTGTCTGTTTATTTGTTATACTATCACGCAAAAACCCGTGAACGGATTTTGATCGGATTTTCGCCAATATGTTACCTGAAGGCCCGACTTTAACGTTAGATAACAGTCATGACGCTTTGACCTATAGGAGCCGAGCAGTGCTATTTTATTTTATTTATCAAACTTAATATACATTAATACCAGCATCACATTTAATTAATAAATTTATGAGCATAAGAATAGTGTGTGTCTTGGGTTATCATTTAGTTTATGTTTTATTAAAATCCGGTAATTCCATCGTAAGTCATTCTAATTTACACGTACGGATACTAGATGGCGATGTGCGAAGCATTTTTAGTTTAGATTGTCTACATTTCTTTTAATTACATATATAGCTGTGCCATAATATATCTAAGCATAAAAACTCTGCCATACCTACTATAATAAAATTCAAATAGCACTTTGTCTATACATTGATTATATACGTATTTTCGCAAAATTTCAATTATTGATGGGTTATTTTAGCAAGCATTCGCCAGCAAGGTAAAGTGACTTTAGCAGTGGCATTGTCTGGTATATCTGCTACATTATTTCCAGGCGGAAAAACAGTACACACTATGTTTAAAATTCCCATAGAATTAGACTGGAATGAGAATGTATGTGAATTTCACGTAACAGTGAAAAAGCTAAAGTTCTCCACGATTGCTGTTTAATTGTATGGGATGAATGTACTATGGCACACAGAAGAGCAGTGGAGGCAGTCGATCGTACTCTGCGAGATATAAGGCAAAATGATCGACTGATGGGCGGCATCTCAGTGCTTTTTTGCGGCGACTTTCATCAAACCTTGCCAGTAGTACCACGAGGTACAAGGGCTGATGAGGTTAACGCTTGCCTAAAAAGCTCCTACCTGTGGCGCCATATAACAAGTCTTCATCTCAAAATTAATATGCGAGCACAAAGAGGTGGTAACTCTGGCGCTCAAGAGTTCGCAGACTTATTATTAAAAGTCGGTGAAGGTCGCTTGGATTCTGGCTTAGTGGGACAAATAACGCTACCCGACAATTTGTGCCAAAAGCTTCCATCCCTTGAAGATCTAACAGTTGCTGTTTATGGCGATTCTGCATTTATAGTTAGCCATGAAAACGCCTGGCTCTGTGAGCGAGCTATTTTAGTACCTAGAAATGATCAGAATGCACGTATTAATACCAGCATTATACCGCGTGTGAGTGGCCAATCTATAGAATATACGTCTATTAACAGAGTAATTGACCAAGATGAAACCACCAATTACCCAATAGAATTTTTAAATTCTTTAACAGGCGCCCCGGTATACTGCGCATAAAATAATTCTCAAAATTGGCGTGCCAATAATTTTATTGAGAAATTTATGCCTACTCAAACTATGTATGTAATGGCACCCGACTCAGGGTGATAAATTTACAGCGCAACGTAATAGAAGCGGAAGTACTCATTGGATGTGGTGAGGGTGAAAGAGTTTTATTCCCCGAATACCTCTAATACCCAATAATTTTCCTTTCCGTTTTAAACGGATACAATTTCCGGTTAGCGTCTGTTTTGCCATGACATTAAATAAAGCTCAAGGGCAGACGCTACAAATTGCTGGAGTGGATCTTACGAGCCCCTGTTTCTCCCACGGTCAACTTTACGTGGCCCTTTCTCGGGTGAGCGGTTCAACCAAACTGTTTGTCCACGCACCGGACAACGTCACATAAAATGTTGTGTATACGGAGGCTGATGCGGCGGAGTTGTAGATATAATTTGCAAATAAGAAAAGCGAGTGCCCTGCCAATATAAAAATAAAATCATAAAGCCTGTGTCACTCGGGATGATATAAGGATACTAATAATACCACACATCCAAATCTGTTCAGGCATACTTAATTAATTACGTACATACATGAACCCTAAAACATGACACTCCTTTTTTGAGCAATCGTGTAAAAATTATTGCATGTACACTTACTTACCGAGAGTCAGTATGCTGCAAACAGTTGTAACAGTCGTTAAGGAATGAGATGAAAGGAAAAGCTAAGAATTGAAACCACGGGCACAACTAATTTCTGTTTTAATACTTCTTACTAACATTAAAAATATGAGTTTCTTCAAGCGATCATCGTGTGACTTTGCATGCATGTTGTCAGGGGTAAAGAAAAGGACTTTGTATACCGATTTCCATGCGGGCGAAGCCGCGGGCACTGCTAGTACTAACTTATATAAATGCGAATGTTATTTTGTTTATTTATTACGCTTTCACGTCTTAAATACTCGACCGATGATCATGAAATTTTGCGTACAAATTGTCAGGAGAACAGAAAAGGACATAGGGTACCTTTCATCCAGAAAGAAAGTACTGTTACTAACTTAACCTACATTTATGCGAGTGAAGCCGCGGGCATAATCTAGTACACAATAAATTTATAATAACACACACTGCCCTATTAAAATGTTATTTGATTCTTTATCTTTTTTATTTGTAAGATTTTTTTTGTAAATTTATTTATTAGGTCTATTACTGGGTTAGCCCTGGCCTTGGTTGTGTTTTAGTTTAATATTTATATTTATATTTGTGCATTATTTATGTTTTTTTCTTTTTTATTTTATTGTATTTATTCTATACTAATATTATAAAACTGAAGAGTTTGATTGGTTGAACGCGCTAATCTCAGAAACTACTGGTTCGAATTGAAATATTATTTTAGTGTTAGTTAGCCTATTTATCGAGGAAGGCTGTAGGCTATATAGCATCACGCTACGACCCACGGGGGCGGTGCAGTAACGATAAACGCGGGTGAAACCGCAGACACATAGACACTAGTACCAAATATAAGCATACGTGCAGTCACCAAAGGGACTTAGTTCTAAACCAACGCCAATGTCTCTAAGCTTGGCATAATGCTCAACTAGGTCCCATTTGGCAAAAAAATATTGATATTTTAAAGTTCGAAAACTTTACATATTACTTGAACCATTTTTTCGAACTCTAAGATTTACGGCAATTCATTGCCGTTTCTCACTTGTTATTATATACTAAATTTAGCTCGCGGCTTCGCTCGCGCACTTGTAGCTTATATTAGGTTCGGTTTGTAACAGTACTTTTTCCGGATAAAAGGTACCCTATGTCCTATTCCGTAGCACCGACAAGGTGTATGCAAAATTTCATATTGATCGGTCGAGTAGTAGGGCATGAAAGCGTAACAAACAAACACACTCAGATTTGCATTTATAATATTAGTAAGGATTTAAGACTGCGCCGAGCGTAAGACGCGGTTGGACTGAATGACAGAGCTCGATATACAAATCGGCGCGCGGCCGCCATAGTAAAATTGTATGGAGGATTTGAAGTGCTTCTTTGATAAATATATTCAATAATATCTTTATTGTCAACCAATAAATTAAATATTTGGGATGGACAAATTATAATATAACTATTTATGTTCTGTTTAAGCTGTAAAATAGGATAGATTTCTATTGTTATAATCTAAAAATTACGAAACACGAGCTTACGATTTTGCATTTTTCGTGCAAATTTACGTAATTATGTAGCCAAAAATAATGATTATTTTAAAATTTTTACACGGTGTAATTGTAAACACATTCATTGTTATGGTAAATGTACATTTTATATTTGTATTAAACAAAAAGTGTTGATTTCATCAACTTAACTGTGACCGCCTGTTTTGGCACATTTCTTAACCTGTTAATCTCATTTTTGCTCAAATAAATTAATTTCCTTTTTATCTTTATTTTCTTAATACACCTCTGCCTACCCTTTCAAAGAAATAGGCGTGACATTATATGTAAACTATATAATAACTATAGCATATCTTTGTGTACATCAGTTCCTAACTTACATAGATATTTCAGCTAGCTCATCTTCCGGTATGTGACGTAATACGTGCCCGATGTGATGTCGTAGCTCCGTAGAGGCTCGTAGCGATCGTAGCTGTCGTAGCACAAATACTTACTCCTCACTTTAAATGTCATTTGTTAGTCTTGTTACCTACGTTATGGCACTTTAAGTTTCAGTTTTACGTCTTGAATATTCAGCTGATGGTGCAGTGAACGAAATAGTCACGGTGTTATTGTAAAGGCAGCGGGTGTAGTAGGTTCAATTCGGGGATACAAATCGTTTGGTGATTAATTGGAGTAGGTGCTTGTTTAGTTCAGTTACAAATAGCTTTTATCAGCGAGTTTCTCAGAAAGAATAGGCATATACTAAAATAAATTTTCAGTCCGTCTTTTAGATTACCAAAAATTATTGGGCACGTATTTTTCTTTTGTTCAACAAACTAATTGCAACGAAGATACAACGCGTTTAAATTTCGTGTTACGTCACTTGTGGGTACAATTTTTTTAAGACGGTGACGTCACAAGCCCCCACTGCCAAACTTTAATTCGTTATATCTTAGTCAATTTCTATTGTTTTGTTAAACCAAAAATAGGCGCCGAAATATTTGCTAATCTAAAAGATGGACTAACTCACTTAGACACACACACATACTTACACACAGAGAGACACAAACCTCACAGAAAATATTCCGTGCCAACTATTAACTTTTGCTCTAGTATAAATCTTCTTATTTTATTCTTAAATAAATGATTTATATAATTGTTTACACAATATTGTACAAATCGATCTAATGTAACCAATGCGAAATACAAATGTAACTGTTACCCATAGCACAGGTTAACCTAGTTTAAATGACAGTGTTCATAATTGTAAATCGAAATATGGTTATTCAAATTGACGTTACTTATTATTATTATTACTAATTAGAATCAATTATTTGTAACTCTGTGTGTTTCAATATGTGGAAACGCCGTACGCCGAAACGTAAACCTAAACAAATTGATGTACAAGTGGATTGTACATTAATTTATTTTGTTATGTACCTAGCCAGTAAGACACAATGTACAATTGATTGTTTTAACCAATAAAAAAATCCTGTCATCATGCCTATACCATGAGAAGATATACTAGGATTAGGAGTATTCTATGTGTTGATCTCGCACATGGTATAACTGTGCGGATGAAACTTAGCATCATAATCCGATTAACGGCTTACACGTGATTGGTTTACAAACAGCTTCTCAAGTGCTCATTGAGAAGCTGTTTGTAGCTAGGGGCTTATAAATATTGACGTTTAAGAGGTTCATGCACTCTGTCATTTGTTCTTTGACTCTACGTTCTAATTATAATTATTATTTGATGCTTTGTTATGTTTTAATGAGATAATAATCAGTATATACATCTTATCTTATCTTGTGTTGGGGCCAGTCAGTACAGACCGGCGACACTTCGACCCAGTGGGATCTTTTGTGTCGACTTCCCCAATACCGACTGCCATAGATGTTCATGGCAGCTGGGACCGACGGCTTAACGTGCTCTCCGAGGCACGGAGCAGGCGATAATTGTCAATCAATACGCACATAATTTCGAAAAGTCATATAACTTTCGAAAGTCAGAGGTGCGCGACGTGGGTTCGAACCCGAGACCCTCTGCATTGCAGTCTGTTGGTCTCCCCACTGAGCTATCGCTGCTCATATCAGTATATACATACAAATAAAGTAATATTAATAATTATATAAGCAGTATACCTAAAATATAAAATTAAAATATGCAAGTTAAAAGGTGACATTAATACCATGCAATAAGTATTGAAATTAAACTATATTATACGGATTTTATCGCAATGTTTATTGTTTATCAGATGCTATTATTACATAATTTTGAAACTTTAAACTACTATTGTTAAACGCTTTTACTAGTTACTGTTAACTTCTATTTAGACAATTTAAAGTATAAAAAATATTTAAATTTAATTTCACACTTTCCTGACGTTTCGATTGCTTTTCAGCAGCCATGTTCAAGGGGACTCTTCCAGTGAAAATTAGTTTTTATATTAGTAATAGCTTAAATGGAACTAAACAGTAACCAAACCAACTAAAAGTGTTTAACAATAAGGTCTAAAGTAACAAAATTATGTAATAAAAGAGTTTTATAAAAAAACGACGCGTTAAAATCCGTATAAAGTAATTTCAATGTATAACATTCGCGTAACGTAAAAGACAATATCGTCTAAAATGCGTTATAGAATTCTTTTGCATCACAGTAGACTGGTAGTGTGCTGTCGCTCTGTAAAAAACAAATTATTTTTTCTTTCTTTCATAATGTGCACGATACTACAGTTATGATTATACTAGCTGATTCGCGCAACTTCGTCTGCTTCACATAAGACAATTTTCCCTGTTTTTGCTACATCTTTTGTTGCTGCTCCGCTCATATTAGTCGTAGCGTGATGTTATATAGCCTATAGCTTTCCTCGATAAATGGGCTAACCAATACTAAAAGAACTTTTCAATTCGAACCAGTAGTTCCTGAGATTAACGCGTTCAAGCAAACAAACAAACAAACTCTTCAGCTTTATAATATTATGAATAGATTTTAAGCACTTTGCGCTGAGTCCGCATTGGCTAGATCCGATTGGGTGGGATACCTTTTCTTTTAATTTTGATTCTTTTTAAGACAACTCCCGCATTAAAATAATGCCTGTATCGCAGGGGACTTTACAAACCATTAAAAAACGGACACAGAACATCCAGACTCGGAGTCACCATTTGTGGAGCACACTTTTTCTTATCCCGTGTGGGATTCGAACCCACAACCCTCGGCGCAGTGGCAGTGGCGAGGCGACCACTTAACTTCTTACTTATAGTTTTAAATCCGTTTTTATCATAGTTTTAGTTACCTATGGTAATGGAGAATCTGTTGTTCATCTTAATCTTTAAGTGTGAATTTTAAGTATCTTGAGCAATCATTGTAATATTCATTGCGGAAGACGCAGCAAGGGTAGGGCTCCTACAAGGTGGACTGACGACCTGGTAAAAGTCGCGGGAAGCGGTTGGATGCGGGTGGCCCAAGACCGGACTGTGTGGAAGACTTTGGGGGAGGCCTATGTCCAGCGGACGTCTTTCGGCGGAGATGATGATGATGATGAAGCATTCATTGAATAATGTTATTGTTTACAGAAATTGCACAACATAGTTGTGTTTGCGTTTTCTTGCGTTTAAAGTTAAGCATTTAGTGGTACTGTCTTAGCAACTGAAATTAGGTTATTCTTAATATCTAATACCTCGAAAAGCATTTGCATAAGAATCGGTTTTTTTGCGAATTTAATTGATGTATCTATACTAATATTATAAAGAAGAAATATTTAAATTTTTGTTTGTTTATAAGAACTTGTTTAACTCAAAAACTGCGCACCTAAAAATTATTTCACCATTAGAAAGCTTTATTATCACTGAGCAACATAAGATACTTCATTTAAAAAAATGACTGTTACTAACATAAACTACTTTTACGTGAGCGAAGCCGCGAGCAAAAGCTAGTCTTACATATATACATAGTCTCACGCTTTCATCCCCGAAGATATAGACAGAGTGAGAGTGTATTATACTTTTATTTTGCTAACTCCCATGTAGTCCTACGTAATAGGCCTTTGGCCTTTTCCTGGCACAGTTCCAAAACTTCAACTGCTACTGAAAATTTCTTGTCAGAAAAATCCAATAACACTTCACCCGGTCCGGGAATCGAACCCGGGACCTTCACTACCTTTGAGTTACTGACGCATTTATAAAATCCTAAATCTTAGTTGGCCCCACACGTGTTCACGAAAAGTAACATATTTTTCAATTAAAAATGTTTATACTTATGTTATGTTATTATTTCAACTAGCTTTTTGCCCGCGGCTTCGCTGGCGTAAAGTAGGTTAGGTTAGATTATGTTCAGTCCATGGTCCGGAGTGAGAGTTCGTGGAAGGCCGTCGCCTCCTTCTGTGAGTAAGTAATTTCCGTCAAGGAGAGGGAGTGCTTAAACCCTCTCCCCAACCGCAGAACCGGGCGCCGGAGGGCGCGAGATGACCTCCAGCCACCCTGAGGTTTGACCTGGGGGTGGCGGGCTTCGTGGGCCTGCCCGCCATCCAATCAGCACCAGGTCCGAGAGGCGGCGTGCGTGTTCCCACGCGCGCCTCTGTGTCGTGTCCCCTCTAGAGGGGGGGGAGGTCCGTAGGGATTTTAAAAGTAGTGGTGACAAAAGGGTAGGTCTTATCGTATAGTGGCCTGCCGTTTCACACGGCGGGCTGAAACCTCGGCGCGCGGCGGGGTCGCGACCGCATGCGAAAGTGATTCGCGCGGCCCAGTCGATAGTGGTTTTGTCGAGGAACACCGTGGTAGGTTTAGTCGGTATTCCGGGAGGTACATTATTCCATCTTTCTTTTACCCCGGCGAGTCCGACATAAAGGGGTGTGAGTCAAACCATTCAACCATGTAAAAGAAAAAAGAATATGTCAGTAACAGTACCTTTTTTAATGAAATATAGTCTATGTTACTCGGTGATGATAGAGCTTTTTGATGGCAGAAGAATATATAAAATCGGTTTAGTAATTTTTGAGTTAAATCCTAACAAACAAACAAAAATCTTATAATATTAGTGTAGATAATTTTAAAATTGACGTGTCCGAGAAATGTTGAATAATTTTTATGTAAATAAAGATTTTTGACTTGTTGTAAACCTCACTGAGCGTCAATATAATAATATGCAGCAAAAACGAAAGCTCTTTTTCAACCCAGCCATTTAACTTAAAATACACAGTCAGCTATATTACAAGATGAAAACACAATGGCCGCCGGGTGTCTTAAAATGTAACTTAAAAGAGTGAAAACAATTAAAGTTGAAGAGAAATCCATTTTATTGATTTTACCTCACGCCTCGGAGATTGAGGAGCTTTGTTCAAAGGACATGATTACAAGACTCCTTTGTGCAGGAACTCATTGTTTGTCATTCCCAAATATATACCCTTTTGGATAGATTATATGGAAGCTGTCAGCTATAAAGATGCATAGCTAGTTGTGATTTTCATAATATTGTCTTAAGTTTACGCGAATGTTATACATTGAATTTAAACTACTTTATACAGATCTTATAGCGTTGTTTATTTTAAAAACACTTTTTGGGTTCTTTGATAACTAACCTTCATGATATTATGATATTGAGACAACCATCATCTTATCCCCTTGACTATAGTTACTGAAAAGCAACTGAAAAGTCGGAGAAAACTTAAATCTTAATAATTTAATTAGTTTAAATAGTAGTAAAGTAGTAGTTTAACAGTTTCAAAATTATGTAATAACTAGGTTTTGCCTGCGGATTCGCTAGCGTGAACGTAGTTTAGGTTAGTAACAGTAATCTTTTCTAGATATAAGGTACTCTATGTCCTTTTCTGTAACTCTGACAACGTTTATGCAAAATTTCTTGATGATCGATACAGCAGTTAAAACAAACTCACATGCGTATTTATAATATTAGTTAGAATTGTCTTACGTTGACGCGAATATTATGCATTAAAGTTAAACTATTTTATACGGATTTTATCGCGTTGTTTATATTAAAAACACTTTTCTGATACTTTGAAATGAGAGGCGCTCATAACCAGTTGCACTCACTGATCGGTAAACGATTAGCGAGATTAAGCAACGTTGGTCCCGTGTTTGAGGAATGGCTGGAGAGGCGGCATGGCGCCCTCACCTTCCGACACAGGTAATGACTGGCCATGGCTGTTTTGGCCAGTTCCTGTGTCGCATAGGCCGGCAAGAGACGCCCAGTTGTCACCACTGCAGCGACTGCCACGACGTTGTTGTGGACACGGCGCTGCACACTTTGGCGGATTGCCCCACCTGGGCATCGCAGCGCCGTGAGTTGATCACGGCAGTCGGATCGGTTGTCCTCTCGCTCCCGGCCGTAGTTCAGTCTATGGTCCGGAGTGAGAGGTCGTGGAGCGCCGTCGCCTCCTTCTGTGAAGAAGTGATTTCCATCAAGGAGGCGGCGGAGCGGGAGAGGGAACGCTTAAACCCTCTCCCCAACCGCAGAGCCAGGCGCCGGAGAGCGCGAGACGACCTCCAGCCACCCTGAGGATTGACCTAGGGGTGGTGGGCTTCGTGGGCCTGCCCGCCACCCGATTAGCACCAGGTCCGAGAGGCGGCGTGCGTGTTCCCACGCACGCCTATGTATCGTGTGTCCGTCCCGCCCTCAGGGGGACAGTAAAATTAGTGGCTGTAAATTTGTGTAGTGGCCTGCCGTTTCATACGGCGCGCGGCGGGCCGAAATCTCGGCGGGGTCGCGATTGCATGTGAAAGCGATTCGCGCGGCCCCGCCGTTTGCGGTTATGTCGAGGAACACCGTGGTAGGTTTAGTCGGTTTTACCGGGATGTCACTCACCATCTTTCCCCGGTGAGTCCGACATAACCTCTCCGTCGCCCCGCGGAGAGGTAAGCGCCAAAGCATTACCCCACGTTAAAATATATATATATATATATATATATATGGGTGACTGCTTAGTGGTATTTCATCTGAGCGTCTCCGTGCTCCGGAGGGCACGTAAAAAGTCGGTCCCGGTTGTTGCCAAATTGTCAGTGGTCGTTAAGCCATGTCAGAGGCCTACAACAGAGGCTTGAACAACTCTTGAAAACAGGTTGGCCACTAAGCACACGAAAAGAAAAGAAAGAAAGACTTTGAAATAACTACACTTCATGATATTGAGACAACTACCTTCTTATTCCCGTAAACCTGGCTGCTGAAAAGGAAACCAAAATGTTTGGGAAAGTCTAAACCTAATTCTAAATAGTTTAATAATTTTAATAGATTACATAGTAGTAAAGTATACGCGATAGCGCATTTAGTAGCAGTACATCTACGGCATCAGTATCGTGGTTAACTAACTAGCTTGCACAATCGAGGAATAGTAGAAGTCAAGTCCAAAACTGCCAAATGACAATTATGTTTGACGTGATGAAACATAATTATAATAATTAGGTACCAAATGGATACTAGCTTGTTAGTCCCGTGGGTTACTTATTGTTATATTAAATATAGATCACATTTGTATTTGTTAGGTGATTTAAAAGAGTGGCCTTGAGTTTCTTCTCATAGGCTCAACCTTTTGCCTGAACCTTGCAACTAACATAAATGTAAATTCAGTAAATGTAATAAACTCACTAACCCCTTTGACGTTCATAAGTGTTACTTTGTGACCTAAGTGAATAAATTATTTTTGACTTTGATTTTGACTTTGTGATCTACCGTGAATTCGTAAGTTAGATGCCAGGTTAAGCCAAATGTAAGATGGTTTATCTAAATTCAGTATTTGGTATGGAAATGTTATGATGGATAGACGGTTATAAGCTTACCCCTATTTCGTTTGATTAAGAACAAGGTTTAATCACATATTTCTTCTGTTATTAAAAGCAATTTTATTCACATCGCCTCATTTGAAGAACATAGACAGATAATTACGACTTTGTCATGGAAATAAATTGAGTCCTATTACAGTCGCTATTATTTCCTAGATCCTGTCATTACTCTCTGAGGCCGAAGGTCCTTTTTTATGTCATTCAGTGGATACAGGCGTAAATCCCGCTTAGTGGTAAGGAGTTATTATATATACAATACAATATTAGACAACAGGGGCCTTATTACAAACTTTTATTTCTAGGCAGTATACGGCGTAAAGTAAACTGCCTTGCAATTTCGTATTATAAACGTACTAACTTCAGCCAGTAAGTGGTCACGTGACAGGTGATCGAGTATTGCCTGGCAAATACCGTATTACGAGCTTTCATTTGACATTTCGTTTCATATTTAAGTAGCCATATTGTAAACAAAACAAACCATTCAGTTTGCGCTAAGCTGGAGTAGCTTTTTTTTAAATAGCCACATTAATTATTGCTTTTATTTTTATGTAATATACCTAGATTTTAGTTAATTTCTGAAATGTGTGTCGATGAACTATTATTATTTGAGTTAACTATGCTTTTCAGGTTTTCCAGTAAATTTGGGATGATAGGCACATTAGGTACGAGAAGGAATTCTATTTCCTCTTCGTGCCACGGATTTAAATTTCAATAGCACGCCATGATATATGCTCTACTTACATTACCTAATAAAAATTATAAAATAAAATACAAAGATCTTATATGTACATGTGTTATGTACATTTTGTATTGCTTTATTTATGTATAAAATAACGTTGTTCTATGGTAAGTCAATAAAATTAGTTAAATTTATATATTTCTGTACAACTAATGAATGTGTCCTGATAAGATGATGATGTTGATGAATGATGAATGATAAATTCTGAGTAATGTCAATAAGGTTGACAATCGCATGCACCTGTTTTTTGTAAGCATTATCGATGGCTGATCGCTTTCTGATAGTCCTTTATTTTGTTGGGAAAATGCGGGGATTTTGAAATCTTCGAGTTTTTATTAATAAATATTATAAATTGTAATAAATATAAAAATTAATAAAGAAGTAAATACTTTGGCAGCACCTAGTAGCTACTGTTAATATTAAAAATAGTGAATAATGTTCGTAAACAAAAATTATGATGTTCTTGTTGCTCCTGCTGCCATTTTCAAATGCATTGGTCGACGTAAAAATAATAATAAAATATAGTTAAAACGTTTTTCATTGTTTAAAATGATATTGAGGGGAATTTGTGGGAAATCAGCAGATTTTTGTCCCCAAATTTGGGGAATTTTATTTAGATTTTTGGGGAATTACGTACAGTGACATGAGCAACCCTGATCACAAATTGGCCAGCGACAAACTAGCCAGCATGAAGACGATCAACTATTTATATGGCATAATACGAAACAAAACCAGGCAGTTAATTGAATTGCCAGGAACTTGACAGGTTTTATAAAAGTTTGTAATAGGGCCCCAGATCTTAATCACGTTGGTAAGTATTTAAAGGGTTGCCGAAACCCGTCAATCCATGATTACGACTGATGCAAGTCGGACGATACAAAATATGTCTCGTTTTGTTTCCTGGGTTGGGCAAAATGTTATTGAATATTTGTTTTCAGAATATCTCAGAAGCTATTTTTTTTCATACAACAAATTTGGCATGCAAGCATACGGTCCACCTGATGGTAAGTGGTTACCGTAGCCTATGGACGCTTGCAATACCAGAGCCATCACGTGCGCGTTGCCGAACCCTTAGGAAAAATACGAAGTGGGAAGTAGAAGGAGCAGGAAAGGGGTGACTAGGCCTTCGGCAGTCTCACTCACCAAATGAAACACAACAGTAGGAACACTGCTATTTCACGTCGATATTCTGTGAGAGGGTAGTCCTTCCCCGGTCGAGCCGGCCCATTCATGCTGAAATCAGCGAGGCTCTACTACTCATTATATCTACACGATGTCTGGAGCTGAGCTTTGTAATCGGCAATAGAGTTCCTTACCATGAAGGACCTATAACCAACTAACGAAATATAGGTGTAATACGCGACTAACTACCCCTTCGGGATTTTAGGCGTGAAACTATTTAAATATAAACTCCTTAATAGAATTAAATAGTTTTAAAAATATACATACAACTATATTTAAATTAAACTATACGGATTTCAACGCGTTGATTATTTTAAAATCTATATTATTACATAATTTTAAAACTGTTAATCTTTACTACTATTTTATCTATTAAAATTATTAAACTATTTAGAATTAGGTTTACACTTTCCCAAACGTTTTGGTTTCCTTTTCAGCAGCCAGGTTTACGGGAATAAGAAGGTAGTTGTCTCAATATCATGAAGTGTAGTTATTTCAAAGTCTTTCTTTCTTTTCTTTTCGTGTGGTTAGTGGCCAACCTGTTTTCAAGAGTTGTTCAAGCCGCCCGTAGGCCTCTGACATGGCTTAACGACTGCTGACAATTTGGCAACAACCGGGAATTACTTTTTACGTGCCCTCCGAAGCACGGAGACGCTCAGATGAAATACCACTAAGCGGTCACCCATCTATAGACTGACCGCAACCAACGTTGCTTAACCTTGCTAATCGTTTACCGACCAGTGAGTGCAACTGGCTATGAGCGCCTTTCATTTCAAAGTACCAGAAAAGTGTTTTTAAAATAAACAACGCGATAAAATCCGTATAAAATAGTTTAACTTTAATGCATAATATTCGCATCAACGTAAGACAATTCTAACTAATATTATAAATACGCATGTGAGTTTGTTTTAACTGCTGTATCGATCATCAAGAAATTTTGCATAAACGTTGTCAGAGTTACAGAAAAGGACATAGAGTACCTGATATCTAGAAAAGATTACTGTTAATAACCTAAACTACGTTCACGCTAGCGAATCCACAGGCAAAACCTAGTTATATTTAACTATTACATATACTACTACATAATTTTGAAACTGTTAAACTACTACTTTACTACTATTTAAACTAATTAAATTATTAAGATTTAAGTTTTCTCCGACTTTTCAGTTGGTTTACAGTAACTATAGTCACGGGGATAAGATGATGGTTGTCTTAATATCATAATATCATGGAGTTTAGTTATCAAAGAACCCAAAAAGTGTTTTTAAAATAAACAACGCTATAAGATCCGTATAAAGTAGTTTAAATTCAATGTATAACATTCGCGTAAACTTAAGACAATATTATGAAAATCACAACTAGCTATGCATCTTTATAGCTGACAGCTTCCATATAATCTATCCAAAAGGGTATATATTTGGGAATGACAAACAATGAGTTCCTGCACAAAGGAGTCTTGTAATCATGTCCTTTGGACATTTTTACACGAGTCATTGTGGTTTAACTTTTCCCTAGTTTATAATTTAAACATTTACGCAACATCGACAAGGCTGTGTGTCACATTTCATATCAAGTAATATTGAAGACAGCGTTAAACGTAATTTAATATTTTTAATGACAATCTCTTAGAGGAAGTTTTGAAACTTTGTAAATTCAAAAAACGTCGGTGAGTCAAGTTCTTTTCTCAGTTTTGACTTGAAGTATTTCGAGTCCTATTTAATTGCCTTTGTCGAATGTTTACGTTTTAAAAACTTGAGCTTTTTTGTACTGGCTAATGAGAATTCTTTTGTTTTTGAGACAATTGTTTCTTTTTTTATTTTTCTAGCATATACCTTAATCTGTTTAAAGATAGCATGGATATAATTTCGGTACTTGAGAGTTTCGATTTGAAGTTTTAATTTCGTTTGTTCAAAAGTGTTGCCACTTGTTTGGTAATTGGTATTAAAAAGTTAACTGTTTATTTCAATAACAGTAAAATGTTATAAGACCGCGCCTTCTATGCGGTCACGATGACGTTATGTTACGTTTTTTGCCACGACAGCTAAAATTAGTGTGTTATTTCACTGTAAAAGCCCGTTGTTGCTCATTTCTTTGTTAGGGTATGAATGAGTCAGCTCACACAGGCAAGCCCCTGTTACCAGAAACTCACGTAAGAATAACTTTCACTGCGTCCATGCTGATTTTAACCTTTTTATCTTGGGTCCAAATGCATAACATCCTTGGTAATGCTAGTGGTTCTACGCAATTTTGCTATCCCGATGTTATAAAAAACGTATTTTTATTGGCAATTAATTACTGCCATTTACTAATGACTATTAAAACTGCTTTTTGCATTTAACAGTCTTAGGGCGATTACCGGGTCGGGATACTATATATAAATGGGATTTCCTGTCACGAAATTTTGAGGAGTATTATGATTTGATGCTTCTAGAACTAGAATTATTATTCTCGATAGATGGTATCCGACTCCCGTGTCTCCTAATACGTGGGGTTACTACATTTTTCATTTTCTTTTTTGTGATATAAGCGTGAGTAACATTGCATGTCTTTTGCGAAAAGAAAGAGATTTGTAATATCTTTTTGTTTAATAAACGAGGAATATTGTCTATATGGCTGTCTGAAATGAAGTGCAAGTTGGTTTGTATATATGAATTCATCGGTTTCCACCCATTAGCCATGTTAATTCTCTTCGTCTTGGAGAAAAGTTACTTGGGACAAGTTTTAAGCCAATTACGCAACACTTCTGCGCCCTTAGAACGTAACTCGTTTCGCAAGATTTTGGCAATTTTACAGGGTTAATAAAGTATGGTCATTGAAATTAAACTGCTTTATACGGGTTAATCGCGATGTCGATTAACATTTTATACATCATTTTGAAAAATATTTGTATTTAAAGGAGACGGGGATTTCTGGGCCTGACTGCTTTAAGTTAAGATATGGTTTAAAAAAAGCGTTGTATTTTTCTATTGTAAAATATAAAAAATTAGCTTAATTCACAATCTGGAAGACGAGAAATCTTAAAAATAAGTTTATGTCACTAATAAAATAGGATATCGATTACTATAATCGATTAATGTGAATGTATTAAATAAAAAAACAAAATCACTTGCACCAGATGATTGATTCAATCAAAGTAAATGTATTTAACAATAATTAACATAATGTCAACAGTTAAAAATATCGAAATACTAACTTGATGAAAATAAATCTGTAAATTGATTCTCGTTTACAGATCGATTTATTACCTGTGTTTGTCAACTGTATTTTTAATCTGTGCTAACAGTGACAGCTACCTGACTCTTAATCTATGATCACTCGTCTCTTATCGTTTACTACGTGTGCGTATTGAGTGTGTTTCCAGTTTTTTTTATATATATTCCCCAACCAGTGCTTTCTTTCTACGGACTTCTGATCTTGCTTAACTTGTACGACCCTTGCTATCTTAACGGACACAGATAAACTCGTTTACTCGTCTGAATTTGGCTCGTTGTATTGGATTTTACGTCCTGCTTATCGATTGGATATTGACACCATGGATCGCTGTGTGAATTGTGGTATAGCGACTAGTCGCTGTAATACACTGGGGCGACGAGCTTTAGATGATGAAATGACACTGTCAGTGATTCGTCAATGGCGTGTACCAGAACCTATAAGTACAACCTTTTGTTTGTTGGCTACCCAGCGTCTCTCACTATAGGTTCCTTCCTATGTTTTCCATAACCATTATGCAGGAGCAACACTAATGCTTAACGTCGTTTTTTAACGCGTTATTGGATACCTACTAAACATCTATTTTGAGAGGTTGATTTTCCATAAATCCTTTCTTAGTGGCGGCTTCATTATAAAAGAAACCTACCTACTGTAAAAAATAATGCTTGTTGCTACAATAGTTGACTCTGCTTGTTAATAAGTGTTCCTAAACACGTTAATAATTATCGGCATTAAACCTAAGTGTGGCCCCTGCATTATACTTACAAATAAAGTATAGATACTTAAACATATTATAATAGTCATATGAAGATTATTTACATGTAAAAACAACTAAAAACCTAAATTGACTGTATATTTTGCAGTAATCATATTTTTTTTATTTAAATTCTTTTCTCATCTTTCAGGTAAACAGCAGTGACTATATTTGCCAAGCTTGTTGGGATTTGGCTCAACAACCATCTGTTGATGAACCACAACAACTTGGCCACCGTAGTGTATGTCTCC
This sequence comes from Catocala nupta, assembly GCA_963675205.1. Classification (NCBI taxonomy): domain Eukaryota; kingdom Metazoa; phylum Arthropoda; class Insecta; order Lepidoptera; family Erebidae; genus Catocala; species Catocala nupta. The sequence continues at coordinate 1,729,818 of OY776103.1, forward strand.
GCTGTGGTCGTTCTCTTGCATCATGAGTCAGCCATCTACCACCTGATTTGATTCTTAGATGATATTCTGATTATAATTGAAGATGAATAAAAGATAATTATTATTAAAAAAGTGATTTTTATTTTTAAACATCACATCCTTGTCTTCCCTATATTTTAATCTATTTGTGAGTTTCCTAATATCCTCCCACTCAATACAATACAATAAATACTACAATTTATATAGTAAATAACTGTCTAGTAAAACAAAGTAGCAAGCGCAGCTCAAAAATCAGCTGTTTAGTATAGATTGTTGTCAACTTGTTGCATAACCTCACTTTTACTAAATCTCTTATAACTCTGCTCTCAGATTGCCAAAATCCGCAGAATTTTCAGAGATGGTTTGATAATATATAAGCTCTAAATTCATTCAATTTTCATCCTTTACATCCAGGCCCAAGAATGTATGAAAGCGTATCCGTCTCCTTTACACTTTCCCTGACGTTTCGATTGCTTTTCAGCAGCCATGTTCACGGGGAGACGAAGACGGTGGTTCGAACCACCTATATAAATAGTATTATATATTCAGTAGTAGTGTAATATTTTCAGAGTTATGTTATAAAATTTTACATAAACATCGCGGTAAAAGCCGTATAAAGCAGTTAAGACTCTGTTAAGAGATCTTAATAGCAGCCCGGAGTTAGGAATATGAGGGTGTTAGACATTCCCGTGCCTTGAAAAGCACGTAAAGTTGTTGGCTCTGCGCCTGATCATATCATCATCACCATATAATTGTTACTTGTATATACAATTTTTAGTATGGTATTTTTATATTTATTAAAGGGTCAAAAAGTATTGCTATTAAGCTTATCGTGAGCTAAAAAGTATTTTGTTAATTTATTTTACTAATGTTCTTTTCCCGTGAATTTATACATAATCATAATCATAATAAATTTATTCAAGTTAGGTTACAAGGTAACACTTATGAATGTCAAAGTTATACGTAATTTTTTTTCTGTGAATTTACATTTACTGCCACGTTCAGCAAAACAAGGGTGTAGGGCTTATGAGAAGAACGGGTAAGAAACTCATGCCCACTCTTTTTAATCGCCAAGTGTACAATAATATTTCGTAAACAAATCATAACTGTAAGGTGCTGCAACCATTTCTCCATGAACTACTACTGAACATACTCAAGCATTTGATAAAATTTGATGGTAGCCTCTAAAGCAGCAGTATGGTAAATAGGAGCATCCACTTACATGTACATAAATAATCAAGACAAGGCATGATTGTAGTCCGTAGTTTAATCTAACTGTTTAAATAAAAAATGTAGAAAGTAAATTATCGAATTCCACGAAACCAAGGTCGACCAGTCACCACAAGTAGCACCCGTTCACGAGTACGACACATGGGCCAGCTATCGCCCCCTTCGCCATATTGAAGGAAAGGGAACGACCCGGTCCATGACGCCACCACAAGCAATGACATTTGAGTGAGCATGACGGTCCTTGGCATGCGAACTCAGAATAAAACTCAAAAGAAAGCTTAACGGAATTGTCCATAATCACGAGATGTTTTCATTGCACATTCTTCTTGATTAAAATACGACTGAGTGTAACAACAATGTAAATTCTAGCTTAAGCATGGTGTAACATTACAAAAATATATATATATTAAAAAAAAAGAATGTTAGTATTTGTCATTTAAGATCCTATGATCTGATGCAAATATTAGTGCCATGGATGTTTCTCATTCAAATAATCATCTATATTATAATATGCTTTAGAAATTAAGCAAGTTTTAATATTAACTTTAAATGTATTCTCTCGTAATTCTAGAGTATTACTCGGGATTTTATTATAAAAACGTATACTAAGACCCATGAAAGAACCATGAACTTTATGTAGACGATAGAATGGAACACATAATTTATATTAATTTCTAGTATTGATGTTACGTATATTTTTTTTTAATACTATTTTTTATGTATATATTAAAATAAATATATTGTGATGCTACAGTTAAAACACCTATATTCTTAAATGTTTCTCTGAGCGAGATTCTAGTTCCTAATTGATAAATTGCACGCACGTCTCTTTTTTGCAATATAAAAATACTTTGTATATCAGCTGCTTTTTCCCATAATAATATTTCATATGACATAACGCTGTGAAAGTAACTAAACTCAGTTCTAAACATAGTTTATATGGGCAACTCAACATCAGTAACTCCTTTATTTTGTTGCTCGGACATTTATGGACAATATCGCTCATGCCATCAGCACCCCTGAGAGTCATTACGTACAGTTAACTCAAATGACCTCGATTTCCCATCAACAAATTTTGATCAAGCTAATAAGAAATTCGCGTTATCAGCATATTTTGCGGTACATGATTACATTTATATTTTTTTCCTACTTAAATACGACTACTTTTCTCAATATATTTAGGACGTTACATTAGCCACCAGGTAAACCTAAGGAATTAATATATTTTAATTTTACTTATTTATTTCACATACACAACACTATCATTTCAAGGAACCCTTATTGCGATAGTGTGGTTCACTATTATCTAATTAATTATATTATCTATCTATATTACACACTATACATATATCTACACATTACCATAACAAATTATAAATATCATTATCCCTGTGAATTCTCCCATTGTGCAACAGAACAGGTCTAGCTTAACCGAGACGAGGTTGGGCGTTTTGTGTGCGCGCGTCAGAGGCATCTATTGCAGTAAGTTAGTGCGCGCGCGCTTCTCTCTCAACACATGACCATATATTATTAACCTCTGAGTCTTCTTCGAAGAGGTTAATGAAAACACTATGTGGGTCTGTGTGTGTATGTTAGTGACAGTTTGTTAGTGACAGGCATAGCTCCGGAACCACTGGACCGCTTGACTTGTAACTTGGTGTGCAGACATCCCGGGGTCATCCCTCGGTTGAGTTAGAATATAGGCTCTGTGGGTCAAAAGATCCCCGAGATATAGGGGTCACAAGGTCATAAGGTCAGGGAATATGCACCAACAGAGTGATTTGGAAGTCCAAGGGAGAGGCTTTTGCTCAGCAGTGGGACACTACAATAAGCTGAATTGAATCCTGGGTTTTTACACCCATCTCGTTATTACACGGTATAGTAGTATATAAACTTTTATTTTTTGACTGCACGGATGGCGCAGTGGTTTAAGTAATTGCATGGCAGATGCCACTGCCACGCGATAATATCTCATCCACCTTCCTCAAAATAAATATATTATTAATCTCGCCATAAGTAGTGGCAGATTTCCTAATTACTTAAAACTAGCTGAAATATATCCCATTCACAAGAGTGGAGACAGAAGCTGTGTTAAAAACTACAGGCCAATTTCCATTCTACCAACACTTTCAAAGATTTTAGAAAAGATCATTAACAGGCGTCTCATTAAATATTTAGAGGATAACTCCTTACTATCTTCTGCACAGTACGGATTTCGATGTGGGTTATCAACTAGTGATGCGGTTCATGATTTTTCAGACTTTATAGTAACAAACCTCGACAAAAACAAAATGGTTCTTGTGATATTTATAGACTTGGCTAAGGCTTTTGACACGGTTTCTGTCCCACTCTTGCTTAACAAACTAGAAAAACTTGGAGTTAGGGAATCCCAACTTAATTTATTGTCTGACTAGCTTTCGAACAGATTCCAACGGATAAAAATTGCTGATTGGGTTAGTGATGATCTTCCTATTGAGCATGGAGTTCCCCAAGGAAGTATTCTTGGGCCTACACTATTCTTAACGTACATAAATGAACTCTTTGAACTAAATATGCCCAGCGGGAGGATCGTTAATTTTGCCGATGACACAGCGCTCCTATTTGAAGCTGACTCGTGGCCCGAGGTTTTCAACCATGCACAATTAGGACTCAATATGGTATCTGCATGGCTCAAATACAATAAATTACTACTAAACGTCGAAAAAACCAAATATGTCTCTTTTTCTCTAACTAACCACAATTTTACACTATCCGACTTTCGCTGAGGGCTCACATCTGCGGCAATGACAGTTCTATAGTTTGTTCTTGTCCTGAAATTCAGAGCAGTAATACCATCAATTATTTAGGTATTATTGTTGACAGCAGACTTAACTTTCAAGCACATATAAACTTACTTACATCACGCATTCGTAAACAAATTTTATTTTTAGAAGGCTTCGGCATGTGGCTGAATTTACGATAATAAAAATGGTATACTACGCCCTATGCCAGTCGTCGATAACATATATATAAATATTGCATAACAATTTGGGGAGACGCATCTAAAACCACTAAGATTAACCTCGAGAGATGCCAGAGAGCGGTTTTAAAAGTAAGCCAATTTCTTCCTTTCCATTACCCGACCAAAGATCTCTACAAACGCTGTAGCTTACTATCCGTACGTCAACTGTTCATCCTAAATGTGCGACTACGAAAACACTCACACCTTCATTACAGTCCTAATGTACTATGTAGCAAAGAACGCAATTATGCAGTGTGCCCTCGTAGACGATTTAAAACTAGTTTCTCACATAGACATTTCACATTCCTTGGCGCGTACTTATATAACAAAGTTAACCGATTCTTATCCATATATCCACTTACCAAACACCAATGCAAGAAAATCCTATCTAAGTGGCTTCAATCCTTAGATTATGAGACTACTGAAAAACTGTTGGTCATATCATTTTAACTAAATACTTATAAATTATGTGAACATACACACATCCACACACATTCACACGCACACACAAACATACATACGCGCGCACACACATACACTCACACACACACGCACATACAAACACACACACGCGTGCATACACACGCATGCACACACACACACACACACACATACACGCAAACACACATACACACTGCACATTCTCTCTAACAAAATACTGTCACTAGGAATATATAAGAATATAAGATATAAGAATTAGTCGTATTTTGTGGCTGCATATATCTCTTTATTCTAATATTGAATATTCTGGTTGGGGGCCTGGAGATCTGTCACACAGGGTTATCCCTAGTATAGACTCCAGTCTCTCACAAAGAAAATAGCTTTTCATACACTGCTATAACCAATTTATTGTACTAATATTCTTTGTGAAGAGAGAAATAAATAAACTTGTTATTATTATTGCTGCGTCGAGTGTTTTAGGTTCGAATCCCACACGGGACAAAAAATTGTGTGATCCACAAATGGTTGTTCCGACTCTGTTCTTTGTGACCGTTGTTTGAATGTTTGTAAAGTCTTCCGCGACACAAGACTACTTAATAATGCGAGAGTGGTCTTTAAAAAAAAAAGGAAAGATATATATATATATAGTAATTAATAATTATATTAAATCTGAAAACGAGACTACTTCTGCACGAGGAAATATCTTTGAATCTGAACAAACATACATACACAAAGTACAGTCCTATGCAGAACATAGAGTAGTAGGGCCTCGCTGATTTCAGCATGAATGGGCCGGCTCGACCGGAGAAGGACTACCCTCTCACAGAATATCGACGTAAAATAGCAGTATTTCTACTGTCGTGTTTCGTTCGGTGAGTGAGTGTGCCGGAGGCCCAATCACCCTATTACCCCCTTCCCGCTCCTTCTACTTCCCACTTCCTTTTTTTCCTAAACGGTCGGCAACGCGCAAGTGATGCCTTTGGTGTTACAGGCGTCCGTAGGCTACGGTGACCACTTGCCATTAGGTGGGCCGTGTGATTGTTTGCCACCTTAGTAGTATAAAAAAAGTACAATCATAACAATTACCCAAATAACAGACACAAAGAATACGCATTATACTTTCAGTGATTACTTGAAACCAATGCGCCTTTGTCAACAATGGCTGCAACACAGTTACGTTCTTAGCCCGTGACGTTAATTGAGTCTAACAGATCACCGAGACGGTGGATTATTTAAATGAGAGCGTCCCCACGTTTCTAGTTAAAAAGTTTGCCTTTAACAACAAGTATTGTTTGCGTCTTGGCTGATTGACTCCATAGAAATTCAAATTTTATCTGTGCATGCTGGACGCTCGACGAATAGCCGCCAATTTTAATTTATTGTTTATCTTTATAAAGCCGGTGATATTATTTCAGTGGTGATATTAACGTAGTGTTAAGATATCTATGCTAATACTAACTGATATTATAAATACAAATGTTTGTTTGTAACCTACTTGACCAATTATCATGAAATTTCCTAAACATGTTGTCTGACGTACAGAAAAGAGCATAGGGTATCATCCATCCAGAAAAAAGCTGTTCCCGAGCGTAACCGCGGACAAAGACTAGTAATATTATGAAGAGTGAGAGTTTGTTTGAACGCGTTAATCTCTGGAACTACTAGTTCGATTTGAATAATCTTTATGCGTTAGGTAATTCATTTATTAAATAAGGATATAGGCTTTATAACATCATGTTACAAGCCACAGGAGAGGAGTGTAATCATTTAATGGTAGTTCCCGCTCTATGACTGTACCGTATCATCCGTGGTTCTTTACAAACATTTAAACATCGGACACAAAGAACACACAGCCTCGGAATAACTAAATATTTATAGATCACACAAAAGTTTGTGTAGATCGAAACCACAACATTCACCACGGCAGCTGTTGCGAAAAGAACCCACGTCGCGCACCTCTGACTTTCGGAAGTTATATGACTTTTCGAAATTATGTGCGTATTGATTGACAATTATAGCCTGCTCCGTGCCTCGGAGAGCACATAAAGCCATCGGTCCCGGCTGCCATGAACATCTATGGCAGTCGTTATTGGGAAATCAGTGCCCTATAATATTCTGACACTGGTCTAGCCTTCGGGTTGCGGAGGTCAGGTGGCAGTCGCTCTGTGTAAGAACTGATATCTAGTCAAATCCGGTTAGACTAGAAAAGCCGACCTCAAGTGACTTGGGAATAATAAAGGCTAGGGAGAAGAAGAAGCTGTTGCGAAAAGACGACTTAAATAACTACGATATCCGTACTATTTCGTCGAAAAATAGTGGTCGATAATCATTTATGTAATAGGTATTACATACATATATGATAGTTGGTAGTAGATCCTCGCTGGTTTCAGCATGAATGGGCCGGATCGACCGGGGTAGTACTACCCTCTCACAGAATACCGGCGTGAAGTAACGGTACCCGTACTGTTGCGTTTCGTATCGGTGAGTGAGAGAGCCGAAGGCCCAGTTACCCCGATCCTTTTCCTATCCTTTCCTTTGTCCTTTCCCTCCTTCATTCCTTTTTAAAGGGCTGGCAACGCACTTGTAACTCCTTTGGGTTGCGGGTGTCCATGGGCGGCGGTAATCGCTTACCATCAGGCGATCCGTCTGCACGTTTGTCATACTATGCAATAAAAAAAAAAAATAGTTATTGACCTCTATTTTTCGTTCGTTCAAATCGTTTATGTAATATACAAAGTAATACTAAAGGCGGTATACCGCGTATCCCACAAGTTTAAGTACGAACAACATCTATGCAATAAAGTGCACTTACTCGTATAAGCCAGTTATTATAAACCAATATGGGCGTATTGGCGACCACAAAGCACATCGATAAATTACTAGTCGTGTGTTGTTATGGCCTGTATCGAACTGAATTATTATTCACTCGGAACCGCCGCGAACAATGACGTTATAAGCTTGAATATTACAAAGTTACATGCGTCACGGCAATGTTGGTCCCGCGGTGTGTGTAAGCGGTTATGCTTGCGGTCTTACTTTCGATTTTCAAGTCGGTGAATGTGTTATTGAAGTGCTGTTGTTAGAATATTTTTAGAAGAAGTTTAGAAATGTATATGTTAGACATTAAAAGGTTAGACGCGTACTCTGCTTACAATGTATGATGACAAATAACATGTATGAAAAGTTACAATTCCTTTAATGAAAGTTCATAGTTATATTCAGAATACATGGATTAATGCTTCTGTTTGCTCGAAAGGGTAAGTAGGATATATTATACCCACAGATCGCCAGCCATGTTTTTAAGTCACACTTAAAACTTTTACCACAACAGCAAATATCTTAAACTAGAAAACTTTTTGTAAAAATGGGATAAATTTTCTTGCTGCATATAGGAAGCCTATCATATATTAAATTTGGGTACTTACGACAAAAATGCGGTGTATCGCTTTCTCCCTCATACGCTTGCACTTAAACTGTATAACGTCACAAAAGAGTATTGTGCATGCATTTTAGACTTACCTTTACTATTAAATTTTCAAAAGCATCTCATTTAATATGTATTTTAAGACGGTTTGAAATATTCTTTGTATTTTAGATTTTTGATAGCGTAACGTCGTCTAAATATAAAGAATAACTTAATATTGTCTTACGATTATGCGATATTTTGGTGCTTTTTAGCAGCCATGGTCACAAGATGTTGGTCGTCTCATTGTTTTGAAATGTAGTCAGTTGAGAAAAGACTACATATAATTAATTTTAATTGTTTTAAATATAGTAAAATATTTAGTTTTGCAAATAAAGAGTTAGTTTTCAAGCCACATTCTTCAGAAAGAGCTGAAATTAACATTTGATACTCCAAATAAATAAACCAGTACTACTCTCGGCGTCAGACATGACTATTAATATACAAAGTAAAGCAATGCTGTCTGTCCTTTGTACACGAGATAAAGTTTACTACGTTTTTACACGTCACTTAAAAATAACTGAGCTATGCATAACGCTTTAACAAAGTTGAGTGTAATGATTCTTTGCGGGATTTCGATACGCGAACTATGTTTAATGTTTATCTGTTTATGACCTATGTATAGTCTGCCGCCGTGGCGCAGCGGTAGTGAATACGACTGCTGTGCATCAGGTCTCGGGTTCGAATACCGGGTTGGACCAACAAAAAATAGTTATTGGGTTTTTCTGTTAAGAAATCTTAATACAAGTCCGGAGTTAGGAAGTTGGCGGTGAGGTACACCCCCGTGCTTCGGATAGCACGTAAAGCCGTTGGTCCTGCGCCTGATCTCTCTCCGGTCGTGTCGGATTATCCGTCCCATCGGATCATGAGGGTTAGGGAACAGAGATTGCACTTGTGTTAGCGCATATGCTTGTGCACTGTAATATCTCCTGCGCAGATGGCCAGTCTCTGTTAAGATTGGCCGCCGTGACCGAAATTCGGTCTGGAGGACATTATTATAGTCTCACGCGAATGTCTCCAAAGGGAGAAGTAAAAGTGTATTATACCGACTTACATAATGCCAGTTTCTTTTTAGGTCTACGACATTTCCAGATTCTGAACTGCGACAGAGACATTTCGTTAGAGAATCCTAATAACACTGTCAGACAAGAATCGCACTCGGGCTGTTGCAATAGTACATAAATATAAGGGTAAACTTGTACCATGAAACCAATAAATCAACCTACATTATTTAGCACTAAGATAATAGTAATAATAATTTATTTGCAATCTAAGTGTACATTAAGTAGGAACTTAAAACTTTGCTTTCTTTTAAAGCTATAGTACCGTAAATTGGGGTGTATTGCAACGACTGGGGAGAAAAATAATATTTTTTGGAAATGTTCGTCCTTATAATGACAAAATTTTACACTGTCTATAGTAAATATTAATATGGCAACATTTGGTTTTAATGTCAAATTTTAAGTTTGGTAGTACTGAGTTACGTCATTTGATCAAATTCGCGCGTATTTAATTGTGTTGTTTTTTGCACCAGTAGTTGCAATACAACCCAGTTTACCGGTACTTAAATTTGAGAGCACTACAAAATATATGTATAGCGAGCGTGGTCACATAAAACAGAGAGGGTTGTAAATAAATCCATTTAACATTGTTTGTATTTTTATAGAGCTTATTTTTATTCGTAGGCGTAGGCTATTTTATGTAGATAGAGATAGACCTAACAATTAACCTAAGACTACGTAATAATAATAATAATATTCTATCACATACACACAACACCATCTAGCCCAAACTAAGTAGAACTTGTACTATGGGTACTAGACAATGGATAAACGTACATATAATTTGTAAATGCTTACATATTATACATATAAACACCCAGACAAAGACAAACATCCATGTTCATGCACACAAATGTTTTGTACGGGAATCGAACCTGCGACCTCAGGCGTGACAGTCGGTTACACTAACCACTACGCCATCTTTTTTTATTATGTTGTTTTTATTTATAACTAGATTTTGCTCGCGGCTTCGCTTGCGTGTAGGTCACTTACCTTACCTACATTTACACAAGCCAAGGTTAGGTAAGTATCAGTACTTTTTCTGGATCAAAGGTACCCTATGTCCTTTCTGTTCCCCTGACAATGTGTATGCGAAATTTCATGATGATCGTTTGAGTAGTTAAGAGTGCGCCGAGCGAAATGTGCCAACAGGCGGTCACAGTTAAGTTGATAAAATCAAAACTTTTTGTTTAATACAAATATAAAATATACATTTACAATAACAATGAATGTGTTTACAATTACTCCGTGTAAGAAACTTAAAATCTATACTAATATTATAAAGGTGAAGAGTTTGTTTGTTTGCTTGAACGCGCTAATCTCAGGAACTACTAGCCGAATTGAAAAATTATTTTAGTGTTGGCTAGCTTATTTATCGAGGAAGGTTATAGGCTATATAACATCACGTTATAACCCACGGGAACGGCGCAGTAGTCATAAACGCGAGTGAAACCGCGAGCACATCTAGAAATTAATATTTTCGCCTATAAAATTACGTAAATTTGCACGAAAAATGCAAAAACGTAAGCTCGTGTTACGTGAATTTAGTTTATAACAGTAGACATTTATCCTATTTTACAGCTTAAACGAAAGATAAATAGTTATATTACAATTTTTCCGTCTCAAATATTTAAGTTATTAGTTGACAATAAAGATACATACATATTTATCAAAAAAGCACTTGAAATCCATACAATTTTACTATGGCGGCCGCGCGCCGATTTGAGTGTCGGACTCTGTCATTCAGTCCAACCGCATCTTACGCTCAGCGCAGTCTTAAAGCATGAAGACGTAACAAACAAACAAACTCACTAGTCCATTTATAATATTGATTAGGGTAAGCAATAGAAAATCAATCATAATCTCGAATGAAATGTTGTGGTAAATGACTGTAGATGCGTATTGACATGGATTAACTATCCTTACTGATACTGCCATTTATCTTTACTTCCTTAACCTCACTAGTATTAAAATGCTGAAATTTGTTTGATGGTTTGTCCACTTTTACGTAGCATAAAATCAATAGTTCAACGTTATTGCTATATACAGCTAGTTTATGACGGATGAATACTTTTATTATTTTGATAAAATGCAAGCAAGACCACAGGAAAAGCTAATTTAAATCGAAAACACATTCTCTTTAATTAACAAACGAATGATTGAACAACCACAAAGGGAATATAAAGTATCTAATACGAAATAACCAACGCGATTTCAAATTAGGTTTAACTAATTAATGTTTATTTAAAACTAACCGCTCTCTGGTTCGTTAACATCGATTATAAACGCGTATTCGTATACTTACCACTGGCTATTCGAGCCCAGGTAGTGCTTAGTGGCTTAAATGTCGCTGTCAATGCGTTGGGTATTGTACCTTCAATCCCCATACAAATAGACAAAAAAATGTGTGATTTCGGAACAGTTGTTTCTAATCTGTGTATTCTGTTTCATTTACTCCTCCCCTTTTTTTTTAAAGGTTCTCATAGGCCCTTGTCAGAATCTAGCTACTAACCTAAATTTATGTACATATGTTACTAAATTCACTAAATGATATACTTTGACGTTCATAAGTGTGAATTTGTGACCTAAAGGAATCAATGATTTTTAACTCTATGAACTTGTTTGAGGTAATTCAGACCGAGTTTTGCTCGCAGCGGTCAAACTCAACGGATTTGAGTATGTGCATGAGATATTGTAGAGCATAGTGCGCAAACACAAGTGCACTCTCTATTTCTTATAGCAAGACACGACCGAAGAGAGATGAGCCGCAAGACCCAACAACTTATTTTAACTTCGAGCTGGATAACTAAAGTAGTGAGATTATAATGATGGCGTAGTGGTTAGTGTAACCGACTGCCATGCCTGAGGTCGCGGGTTCGATTCCCGATTCCCCATGGATGTTTGTCTTGGTCTGGGTGTTTCTATGTATAATATTTACAAAAAAAATATATATGTCGGAGAGGCGAAGTTACTAGGCTCTGCCATAACGGGAACTTTGAAATTAAACTTGTAACGAATTGTCAGAGTTGTATTTCTCGTAATGAATCACAAATTATAATAGACTTGAATAATAGAACACAAACGTATTACAATTGGTAGCGCGGTGAATTCGACACAGGGCTGGCTATCTCAAAATTGGTCCGCTCCACCATCGAAACCAACACAACCACTCTTCAACGCCGCCCTTTTTTTACCCGCGCGTTCCCCGTCCTCGTGCAGTTGGTAAAACTGCATCGCACGGCATAAGCGTGATACCAACATAACGCAATGGTTACGTTCACTCAGAATAATGTTGTCATTTGCCAGCCGAGTATCGACTACACCCAAGTTGAACAACTTGACGCGACCAATCGAAAGAGTAGTTTGTCTATAGTAATCACGTTTCTGAACGTAAACAAATTAATAAAATTACAATCTCAAATTATTTCTTCAACCGACCAAGCGTGGCGCTCCTGTCTCGCGCTCCGACACGGCCATCGTGACGTCTCACACGTCCTCGTGTGTGATATCTGTAATGAAAATTATTCGACAGTAGCACAACACTTGCTCGGTCAACCTGACCAAAATAACAGGATAGGTAAATAAACACTAGCTTCCAAATCAAATTCATAGGCACAGCCAAGATCTGTTAAACTTACTGTTTTACATTTAATCAGAGCTCAAAACTATTTCAATGACACAATTAAGTGTTTACAAATCGTCAGCGGCAGTGAGAAACAGTTAAACTAATGGCATCTTAAATAAGGCAACCTAACACAAGCGTCTGATAGTATACTTCAAGACAACCGCAGCTGGCGTCTGATGGCATACGTCAAGACAGCTTCACATAAGCGTCTGATAGTACGCTTCAAGACAGCCCAACTGGCGTCTGATGGCATACGTCAAGACAGCTTCACCTTATATCAGATGTGACACTTCAAGACAGCCCAACTGGCATCTGATGGTGTTAAACGGCTTTCCGAGAAAACCTTTAGACCCTAATAGCGACCGTTCAAGACAACCACCAAATGGCGTCTGATTCCGGCCCTTTCAAGACAACCATACTTAAGTGTCTAATCAAGTCTCTCGTAATAAACCAAATGCCAAAACTTGAAAATGACTGTCAAGACAAATTCCTAAAGAAAATTAAAGTTTCACAGCCATCACATAATGTCTCTAATCGTCAGAGTCGTTTTCGCCACAGTCAGTATTGTCAACTTCGCAAATACCATCCGGCATTTTCCTGAGTCGGTCGTGAGCGTATTTGTACGTTCGATTGGCATTCAAAGCTTTCAGAACATAGCGATTGCCCTCCAGGACCTCAATTACCTTGAAAGGACCCTTATATTTGGGATCAAGCTTCGCCTGATTTCGCTCCTCGTTCTGAAGTAGGACGAAATCTCCAACGGAAAATGGCTGAACCTTAGCCTTAGTGCTGTCGAAACGTGCTTTATCGTAATCGGCACCATTACTCATATTTCTAACCGCTTCAGCTCTTACCTGTTCTATGTCTATTACAGGTTCCTCGTCGTCAGCTAACATGATGTCAAGTGGTCTCGCAACTTTGCCAATAAGGATTTCCAGCGGACTTACCTTAGTTACCCGATTTTGAGTACAATTAAGAGCAAGCTGCACGTCGGGTAAGGCATCTTGCCAAGAACGACTGCCGGCTTCTGTGGCAGTCAGCATATTTTTGAGGGTGCTCATAGTGCGTTCTACTTGTCCGTTGGCTCTTGAGCTCCCTGTAGCAATCAAGTGTAACTTAATGTTAACAGACTCACAGTATTCCTTGAATTCTCTGCTCGCAAAGCATCGTCCCTGATCCGCAATAAGTCGCATAGGTGCACCGAAAAGTGAGACACTTTGCTTTAGGGCTCTGATGCTGCTGGCAGTGTCTATTTGCAGCGTGTGGTACAGCAAGACGTATTTTGTAAAGGCGTCTATCAGAACGAACACGTACTCCTTTTTGTCGTTCTTGCCACTGAGTTTGCCCGTTGCGTCGACATGCACAGTGTGCCAGGGTATAGCTATCTTTGGGATAGGATGCATTGTTGCTTGTACTTTACCTGTGTGCGACTTCGAGATCTTGCATGTCACACAATTTTCAACGAATCGCCTCACATACTTTGACATGTGTTCGAACCAGTAAAGTTCAAACACCTTCTCGAGTGTCTTCTCCCAGCCTAGATGTACTAAGTTCTCGTGCACACTGTTAATGATTGACCACCTAAGTGAACGAGGTATAATGGGTAAGCAGCGAGTCTTACCGTTACGCTGCACCTTACGGTACAAAAGTCCTGAGCGCAACTCGTACGTCTTTGTGATGTCATCAGCGAGCTTGTTTTCTTTTATATTCAAAACCATATTAGAAATCTCAGCGTCTTTTTGTTGCTCAGCTAAAAGCCAGTTGTCAGTCAGCTCGGTCAAGTTGATACGTTTTGGTTCTACTTTATTTACTGTCATTTGTCTTACCTCGTCGGATATCACAGGGTTTCTTGACAAAAAGTCTGCATGAGACATAAGCTTTCCTCCTCGGTGTACGATGTCAAAGTCAAAGCTTTGCAAGAAAGCCCACCATCTGTGAACACGCGGTGCCAGGTCCAGCTTCCTTCGGGTCGATTGAAGCGAGCTACAATCGGTGACGACTACGAATTTACGGCCATGAAGGAAATGCCTAAAGTGCCTAACTGCGTTGACGACCGCTAACGTCTCCAGTTCATAGGAATGGTATCGTGATTCGGCGGTCGTTGTACGCTTACTGTAGTAGGCAACAGCGTGCAACTTACCAGTTTTTCTTTGCATTAGAACTGCACCGTATCCAACCGCACTCGCATCAGTGTGTAGTTCTGTGTCGAGATCTGGATCAAAAATTAGCAATACCGGTTCACTAGTAAGAGATGTAATTATTTGTTTTCTGACAACTTCGTGTTCAGCTTTCCAGTCCAGCTTACCGTTTGCTGAAGTGAGAGCATAAAGTGGAGCCATAAACTGAGAAAACTTTGGCACAAATTGGCGAAAGTATGAAGCTAGGCCAATAAATTGGCGCAATTGTGTTACCGTCTCCGGCGGCGGAAGACCAGTCAGGGCTTCCACTTTTCGCTGATTGGGTCGTACCTCACCTTCGCACACTTCGAAACCTAAATACTCCACTTTATGTTTAAGGAATTTGCATTTTTTCGCATTCAGAGAAAATCCTTTTTCAGCGAGGACTTTGAGGACGGTGTTCAATCGCAGGAGCGCTTCTTCGACACTGCTGGCCACAAGGAGTACGTCATCCACATAGACTACGACATAGGTGTTCACCAGATCTCCGAGAGCCTTAATAATCGCTCGCTGGAAAACCGAAGGTGCATTTCTCAGACCAAATGGCATTCTCAGATACTCAAATTGGCCGTCTGGTGTTACAAAAGCCGTGCGCTCGATGGAATCAGCTGCTACACCGATCTGATGGAAACCTGATGCCATATCTAATGTGGAGAAGTACATACCTCCATGCAACCTAGCAATTTGGTCGGATATTAGCAGTAGCGGGAACCTATCAGGTATAGTGTTGTCATTCAGTTCACGGTAGTCCACGCATAGCCTATCAGACCCGTCTTTCTTTTTGACAAGAAGGATAGGGCTAGCAAATGGAGAAGAACTAGGCTGTACTATGCCTGCATCAAGAAGCTCCCTTACCTTGTCTCTGACGACTTGGCGCTCTTGAGTGCTAAGCCGATATGGTCGACGGTTCACAGTTTTGTGCGGATCCTTCAGGCGAATCTGCATAGGCTCAGCGTCAGCACACGTAGCTGGAACCCCACTCGTAAATGACTTTTCAAACGTTCTTAACAAGTCGAGTAACTGACCTTTGTACTCAGGTGGGACGTCAGTGTCTATTGAGTTCAAATTTATTCCCTGGTCTGCTAGTTGAACCTCGCAAGTTTGGATAATCTGGTTTTTGTCAAATTTCAGCTTATCTGTGGACATGTGTACAGACAAACCCTGCTGCAGAATCTCTCGGCCTATGATGATATCATGGTGTGTACAATGGTCAGGCAAAACATGTAGTAGGATCTCTAAATGAATGCCATCAAGTTCTACAACTGTCAGTATTTGTGTCGTGGAGTAAACCGAAGTCTGCCCTATACCGGTCATAGTCACTGTCTTAACAATTCGTCGTCCGTTAAATTTAGAGGACACAGTCTCTTTAACAAGTGAGCATTCCGCTCCGGAGTCGTAATGAAATGAAAAGAGCTCACCAGCATGGCGCATGTACCCAGTCGGCGCTTTTACGATGCACAGCTCCACCCGCTTTTCGTTAGAATAACCGGTTCTGCTGCTCCCTTCTTGGCTGCTCCGCTTCGGGCAACTCGATGCGTAGTGGCCGCTCCCTTGGCAGTGGTAGCAGGTGACCGGCTTGGAGTGGTTCGGCTTGCCGCTGCCGTTGCCCTGTCGAGGACTAGAGTGTTCGTCTTTCCTCTTCGTATTATCTCGCCTCCGTGTCTGGCATGTTGTTGCCTTATGGCCCATCTTCCCGCAGTAATAGCACCTCATCGTAGCTGGGGCA
The DNA here is from genome assembly GCA_963675205.1 of Catocala nupta. Classification (NCBI taxonomy): domain Eukaryota; kingdom Metazoa; phylum Arthropoda; class Insecta; order Lepidoptera; family Erebidae; genus Catocala; species Catocala nupta. Next base: position 1,746,560 of record OY776103.1, read on the forward strand.
AGCGCATTCCGGTGCTTCTTATTATCGGGAACATCGTAATCGTTCGTAGAGGCCTTACGCTTGAGAAACGAGACTGCTTTTAACTCTTGCTGAAGCTGGTTGCGCGTCTTGACCTCCGTGGTAAACGACAGTTGTTGAATACGTCGATCAAAACGAGAGAGATGCGTCAGGACGGTAGCTATAGCAATCTCTTCGATAGACAAATCCTTCCAACTGGCCATTAGTGACGTCATTAGAGTCGCGGCATAAGCAGCGAGGCACTCGTTGTCCCTAGGCTTGCTTTCATTCAAGTTGATTAGGAACGAAGTGGTAGTTTCGGGACAGTCGTATCTGGCTTTGAAAATCTCCTTAAACTCATGCCATTGCATACCAGGGTACGAAATCGTTGAAAACCACGTAGAAGCTTGCCTCTTCAACGCACGACTCAAAGCCATCATAAGTTGTGTACCTTGTTTGTGTTGATCGTTGACGCAGAGATCTGCCGTCGATATCCATGCGCGTGCGTTGACATCTTGCATTTCAGGATCGAAATCAGGCAGCCATAGCTCTTTAGACGAAAGCGGCATCTTCATGGCTTGCACAAGGGTCAAGAAATTGCGATTTTGTTGTTCCATAAACAGCTGCCATTTCTTTTCATCTGCATTGTCATTTATAGCACGTGGCGCATTGATATCCGTAGCATATGGCACATTGATGTCGCTATCACGCGGTACGTGGTCTCCATATCCCACTTCTGATGTCGGAGAGGCGAAGTTACTAGGCTCTGCCATAACGGGAACTTTGAAATTAAACTTGTAACGAATTGTCAGAGTTGTATTTCTCGTAATGAATCACAAATTATAATAGACTTGAATAATAGAACACAAACGTATTACAATTGGTAGCGCGGTGAATTCGACACAGGGCTGGCTATCTCAAAATTGGTCCGCTCCACCATCGAAACCAACACAACCACTCTTCAACGCCGCCCTTTTTTTACCCGCGCGTTCCCCGTCCTCGTGCAGTTGGTAAAACTGCATCGCACGGCATAAGCGTGATACCAACATAACGCAATGGTTACGTTCACTCAGAATAATGTTGTCATTTGCCAGCCGAGTATCGACTACACCCAAGTTGAACAACTTGACGCGACCAATCGAAAGAGTAGTTTGTCTATAGTAATCACGTTTCTGAACGTAAACAAATTAATAAAATTACAATCTCAAATTATTTCTTCAACCGACCAAGCGTGGCGCTCCTGTCTCGCGCTCCGACATATATATGTATGTATATCCATTGTCTAGTACCCATAGTACAAGCTCTGCTTAGTTTGGGCTAGATGGTGTTGTGTGTATGTGTAGAATATTATTATTATATATTATTAATAAGTCGTTTATAGGTCAATGTGTGCGCTTTTACAATAAAATCCCAAGTGACCTTCAAAATTTAAGTTTTAATAAATTTAAAACAGTTGTAAAACGTAAATTATATTCGAAAGGTTATTACTCAGTCACTGAATATATAGAAGATAAAAATGCTTGGGATTGAGTTGCTTCCACTCACAGGTTATTTCTAATCATATTATTAAGCTAACTGTAATATGAGTTGCTGTGACTATTATTTCATGTATTATTAAAATATATCTTAGATTAACGAATTTTTACTTTTAAATCTTATTGAAATAAATAATTAACAACTACACACAGCAGCTGATTTAAGGAAAATAATTGTATTGATATCTAAACATTTGGCGATTGAAAAGAGTGGTCATGAGTTTCTTGCCTGCTTCTTCTCATGAAAGCTCTACTCATCGAACAGGCTTTTCTCAATGCTAAATTTTTATTTCCTTCTATTTATTTTTATTACTATTTTTTATTAATATAATAGTGAATTGACGTGTCCAAGAATTGTTTGCACATTTTTATGGAAATAAAGATTTTTGACTTTGACTTTGACTTTATTATTATATAAACTGATGGCTTACAGCGAAGTACAATACATGCAGTTTCACGTACAATGACGGTAATTCATCGGTTGGTCAAAGCTCATTAGCGAATACAACACTTGCTGTGATATGATGTTGATGACGCGTAGATGTTATTGCTAATGTTGCAATAGCTCCTATGTATAAAACATATGATAATATTGTAACTGGTGGATGTCAGTACATAAGATATATTTAAGAAAAATTATGTACGTTATAAGAGCTATAAAAGTAAAACAGTTATATTTAGAAACTAGCTGATCCGCGTAACTTCTTATGCGTCACATAAAAGAATTTTGCCCGTTTTGGCAAAATTTTACATTGATGTGCCGCTCTTATCGGTTGAAGCGTGATGTTATGTAGCCTATAGCCTTCCTCGTTAAAATGGGTTAGCCAACACCAATACAATTTTCATTTCGAACCAGTAGTTCCTGAGATTAGCGCGTTCAACCAAACAAACACACTCTCTAGCTTTATAATATTGGTATAGATGTTGTCCCTCTTTATATTTGTACGCGCATCAGCAGTTGCAGGTTCTGAGAGAGAGGGAGAGAGACATATATTTACCGTTTTCTTTTGAATATGCAAAGTAAGAAAAATATAGATAGGTTACCTACCTATCTATATTTTTCTTACTTTAATTTCAAATAACATGCGGACAAGAAACTAGTTACCAATAAGAGCACAGTTTTACAATCTTAAAATTATCTGGACATACAATTTATACATACCGAACTTTTGAAAATTGTAAACTTTATCCTGATTGATTAAATCAAATCAAATCAAATCAAAATCATTTATTTGCTAATATGGGTATCTACATAAAGTTGTTAAATAAAATTATAGTACAGTTCAACCATATTACGCCTTGAGGCATGCAAATCACAATTACTTGCAAAATAATTCATAGCTGTTAACACAATTTTCGTAATTTCACCTTGGCAAATAACAATTAAACATAATAATAATGTCACTAAATTAATAAAAATTTTAAATGTCAAGAAATGTATTCTCAATTAAAATAACATGTATTAAATGAGGATTTCAAGATGAATTTGTTAATAAATGTCGAAGTAATAATAATATTAATAATTAAATTAGTGCATTAGTCACATGTCACATTAACAATATGTCCTTATATCCTCTATTAAATAATCCTGAATACTATAATAACATTTAAATAGCAAGAATCTTTTTAATTTCTTTTTAAATTCATCAATGGATGTAGTTTCTAGTATAGACTTTGGTAAGTGATTGTATATACGCGGAGCCATACCAAAGATGCTTTTGGAATATAGGACTGTCTTGTTAGATTTGCAACAAATTTTATCAGTATGTCGCTTACTTCTGTATTTTTCAAAAATATGTCTGTTGGTTCTTGCAAAGCTAGCAATCTCAAAAATGTAGACACACGGCAATGTTAATATATTATGCTTGATAAAATATGGTCTGCAGCTATCAGTCTGTTTGATATTAAACATACCCCTTATACACCGCTTTTGCGCCTTGAATGCCATATCCCTATTGGTGGAATAACCCCAGAATATAATACCATATTTTATCAAAGATCCCACGTAGCCATGATATGCTGCAAGTACAGCAGAGGTGTTAACCGTTTTTGCCAGCATATGTAGGGCGTATGAATGCTTGTTTAATTTCTGATTTAAAGTATCAACATGTGTCTTCCAATTCAAATTATAATCAATTGACATGCCTAAAAATTTTGTTGTTGCTATCTCATTTATTTTGTTCCCTGTATAATCTATATTAATGTCAGTAAATTGAGCTTTACGATTGCGAAATATCATGATTTTAGATTTGTCAAAGTTCATTTTCAAATTATTATTAATTAGCCATTTCATAATATCATTTAGAGTACTGTTTATGTCCAGTTCTAGGGATACCTTGTCCTTACTAGTAAAAACGACAGTACTATCATCAGCAAAAAGTATAGTGGGATGGTTGGTTACTTTTGGAAGGTCATTTATATAAATGATGAATAACAGAGGGCCCAAAACACTTCCTTGTGGGACGCCTTGTTGGATTTCTCTGTATTCCGAAGTGTAGTTAATTTCTTTTCTTGTTTTAGTGCATACTCGAGTAACTAATGTGGACTGTTTTCTGTTGGCAAGATAAGAAGCTATCAGCTCTAATGAAGTACCCCGAATTCCATACCTGTATAGTTTATTTAACAAAATTTGGTGATCCACATAATCAAACGCTTTACTAAGATCCATATACATTGCGCACACTGGAATTTTATTGTCTAAGCTAGTCATAATTGTAATCAAAAAATCATAAACGGCCATATTAATGGTTTTATTTTTCCTAAAACCTATCTGTTCTTTAGCAAATAAATTAAAATTTTCAAAATAGTCATTTATCCTGTCATAAATAACCCTTTCATAGACTTTAGAGAGCACCGGTACTAGTGCTATGGGCCTATAACAGTTCATATTGTGGGTATCATCTTTCTTGAAAAGGGGTTTAATGATTGTTAATTTAAGTTTATCAGGAAAGTAACCATTTAGAATCGACAGGTTAATGACATGACTTAAAATGTTGAATATTTTAATTGGCGCTTGTTTTAAAATTTTAGTCGATATACTATCATATCCGGTACTGTTAGTATTTTTTAAGCTTAAAATTATTTTTTGTATTTCCTGGGGTGTAGTTGAATACATAAATAGTGTCTTCGAGTGATTTGGTAAGGTCTCTATTTTATTAGCACAACTTTTATTCCTCTTTATTTGGTCAATGAAAAAGTTATTAAAACAGTTCGCAATGGTCTGCGGATCGTCCGTGTAATGTTTATCGTCTATTTGAATTTGATGGATTTGGCTTTTTGGTACATTAAATATTGTTTTACTAATAACGTTCCAAGTAGCTTTACATTTGTTTTGAGCTGTATGGATGAAGTAGTTATTCTGAGACATTTTTGTCAGTTTTATAACACGTTGTAATCTATTCGCAAATGTTTTTAAATTAGTTTTATTTATGTCATTTCGATTCTTACGATACTTCCATAATAATTGTTGTTTACGCAAGCAGCATTTTCTTATCCCTTTAGTCATCCATCGGGCTCGTATTTGGGAATGTCTTTTAATTAGAATATATGGAAAACATAAATTATAAAATAAATTAAATAAGTCATAAAAAATGTCAAAAGATTCCTGCGGGTCATTATTTTAAAATACGTCATTAAAAGTAATCGAATTTAAGCAGTCATTAAATTTCTTAATATTTTCTTTACTGTAATCTCGACTTTTTACGTACCAATATTTTAGAGAACAGCTTAGTTTAACGGGACAGGTTAGTAGTTGCGCCTTGTGATCAGATAAGGCAAACTCCAGAGTTTTACATTTACATCCACGAATGTTATACATGAAATTATCAATGCATGCTCCACTAATAGTCCTTGTTGGTTCAAATAATCCTAACTGTAGGTTGTGACAAGCTAGTGTTTCCATGAACATTGTAGTCATTTTGTTCTTGTTTAAAACATTTATGTTAAAGTCGCCGCAAACTATTATTTTCTTTTTACTGTAGCTGTACTTTCCAAGTAGAAGGTTTAAATTGTCGAAAAATGTGTTTAGGTCATCTGTTTTTGACCTTGGTGGTCGGTATATACAAAATATTAAGATATTATGATTTAGAAGTTCGATGCCTGAGCACTCCAAAACGCCTTCGACGCAATATTGTTTTAGCGTAGTAATTGGTTTAAATGCATGATTATTACGTACTAAAATACATGAACCCCCTCGACGATTATTCCTTGAGAAAAAGCATCCCTGAATAAAGTTAGGAATATTGATTAAATCCGTATCAATACTTAGCATATTATGCTCTGTGAGACATATGACATCTACTGGATTTTTTGCGTCTTGGAGTGACGACAGAGATAAAGATAGCAAATCCATTTTCCTAGCAAGTCCATTTATGTTTTGATGAAGGACGTTTATATTTTTATATACGAAAAAAATCTGATTTCCTTGAGGAATTTTGAATTTCAGGATTCGTTTCAATTTCAGGAATTATATGGTTTGAAATGTCAAAGTCCATAATGTGATACTTTAAATTTTCAAAAATAGTTTTCATTTCAAAATTATTCAATCTGCCACTGTTAATTGTAAACATAGTGCAATCATATAATAAGTTTAAATTAGTATCAAATATTACAGCATAGTTATAAATTTGTACGTCATGGTATAGTAAGCTACTGAACATTTCAATTCTCCAGTTGAACATACTAGAGTAGTCATTGCACCTATAGGTAGGCAGACATAAAATTATATTTGTGTGAGACAACATTAAAAGGTTTTCCCGAATATTCGAAATTATGTCTGAATAATTTTTAGTTGTATTAAAATCTTCACTACCTATAAAAATTACACAATAGTCTTGCATAGTATAATTAGTTAGTTTTGAGTCTAGATTACCAACAAGCGTACTTATTCCAGAGTTAGTTGTGATATAGTGGCATATCTGATGATTCGGAAAGGTGTTGTGTGCTATGGATAATACTCTATTAGTCTTATTGCTACTAATTATACATAATTTGTTTTTCTTGGCCTGCAGTTGAGACGAGATGTTATTCTTTTTCTGATGACTTCTCATAGTTTCTTTATCAAATTTTAGTGCAGTTTTTACTTTATTAGACGTAGATCCTTGTTTGTAGCCTTCTCTTACGATATTCCGTGTTGGGTCCAAGTGAGTTGTAGAATGTTGTTCTTTATAGGGAGTAGACAGTCTAACATTCTTTCTAGGAGTTCCAACTTCACTGGTTAATTTTCTTGTGGCGTTTTTTACTAGTTGATATTTGTTATTTAAAGTATTAATGGTCTGCTTCAACTCGCTATTCTCTATTGACAAATTGTTTATTTCGTTATGGGCTGCCGAAAGTTGTGACTTTAATTCTCCGATTTCCCGCTGTAAGTCTTGTACTTTATCATTGTCCTCGTCATCCGATATATTTGGCATGCTGTTGGTGGTGCCATCTAGTGTCATGTTGTTACAACTAACGTCGTTAGTACTAATTTCGTTATCTGTCGTCTCTGACAACGATTTCGCACGGGTTCGTCGCAGAGTAATATTCTCGAAGAAATTCATTTTGTTTGTAATAAATTATCAAAGCAAACTTTAAAAAGACATTCTTGAGAAGCGGGGTTCGAACGCAGTGCATACAGACACGCAAGACTTCAAGCGCAATCCTTAGCCGCTACGCCAAACGAACATTAGTAACGTAAGGCGAAATAAGGAATCATTAGCTACTAGATGCTTGTTGTATCGTAAAATTACGTAGATGTAGTGTCAACTGGGTCCAAAGTCCAATTTCTTTGTTTTTTGTGGTGTGTATGACACGGTTTAAATTTGAATTGTCTTTGTGTTTGCAGTCACAGTTTTTATAACTTTTTGTTTATATTTCTTATAAAATATGTAGTTTATCACTAATTTAAGTATTATTTACAACACATGCACTTTATTGTACGTTTAAATTGTTTTTTAAAAAAAAAAGTTTAACACTATTCATGCACACAGTTTGTTTTGTTTTGATATAACAGCTGATTGTTTAACGGTTCACCTGATAACAATGTCTCTGCTTTATCAATGTGTCCTTTCACAAATGCACTTAGTTTTATCATTAAACTATAACTTAAACTATTTTTAAATAATTTTTAAATACGGACTCGATGTTGACGTGACTTTATTATTAGGAACGCAGGCTGCAGTGTTTCTCTGTGTTGTTTGATATAATAACGGCTGTCTGTTATATGGATTAATAACTGAAATATTCATGTAAATTAACTTCCAACTGGCTGCCTTGGTGGCGCAGTGATAGTGTATGCGACTGCTATGCATAAGGTTTGGGGTTCAATTTCCGGGTCAGCCCAAAAAAGTTATTGGGTTTTCTGACAAAAATTTATCTTTAGCAGTCCAAAGTAAGCAAGTTGACAAGGCATGAGGATATGTAACAACATCCCCATGCTCCCTATCACGTAGGATATAAAACTATTGCTGGCGAAATGTAGGTGTAATACTCATCTGCCTACCCCTATATAGATGTAGCCGTATGTCTATGTATGTAAGCATGTAGGATTTCGTTTAGCTACTGAGAATAGCGTGATATAAAATCTAATAACATAGGTTAGGAGCTTGGATTTGAGACCACCTGCTGTTTTCCTATTACGAACCATAAGTATAAGTACTTAAGACTGCGCCGAGCGTAAGACGCGCTTGGACTGAATGACAGAGCAGGATATTCAAACCGGCGCGCGGCCGCCGTAGTAAAATTGTATTTACGGAGGATTTGAAGTGCTTTTTTCATTGTCAACCAATAACTTAAATGTTTGGGACGGACCAATTGTAATATAACTATTTATGTTTCATTTAAGCCGTAAAATAGGAAAGATTTCTACTGTTATAATCTAAAAATCACGTAACACGAGCTTACGCTTTTGCATTTTTCGTGCAACGTAATTTTGTAGGCGAAAATATTAGTTATTCTAAGTTTTTTACAAGGAGTAATTGTAAACACATTTATGGTTATGGTAAATGTATATTTAATATGTGTATTAAACAAAAAGTGTTGATTTTATCAACTTAACTGTGACCGCCTGTTTTGGCAAATTTCGCTCGGCACAGTCTTAACACAAACATAATCCAACACCTGTAATCATCAGAAAGGGTCGGTAGTAGTGTATAGTATCATGCTACAGTTTACTCTTACTCTAAGTTTACTCTTATTATCTAAAACATCCGTGAAATAATGTAGTTATTTAAGTGGTCGCTCCGCCACTGCGCCGGGTCTTGATAGTTCAAACTATCTAACTATAATAAAAAATATAACTATCCCATACGGGACAAAAGATGTATGATTCACAAATGGTTGCTCCGAGTCTAGAACAACCATTTTCACATTGGACGAAGCAATACTGGATATAATATTACAAAATCATATTGCTGAAAATTTACAACAGCTGGCAATGTATGTTTTTTGTTTTCCTTTTCCACATTAGGAATAAATCCTGTACCGCGGTGGACTTTATGAACATTCAAACATCAGATATAAAGAACAGCCAGACCCGTAACAACTATTTGCGTATCACATTAACTTTTTAAAAAGAACAATCACACAATTTTTCGTCCAGTGTGGTAATCAAATCCACGACCACTCACCGTGGTGACAATGGCGAGACGACTTCATTAGTGATGAAGTCGTCTCGCCATCAGTGCAGTCATATAACGTAAATAAATGGCCGAATAGTTCCACCGTTGTTATTCGGACACCATTTTGTTTAATCAAAATGTTAATTTGATCTTGTTATTGTATTCTATTGACCTAAATGTGCGGGATCAACGTAACTATGACGGCGGTTTGTTAGTTATGCACACTATGGTTTGCGTATCCTAATTAATATACTTGTTGGCTTGCTCTGGCCGTTGGCTTGAATTTTGGCTAACTAACCCTTTGGTTTCATGGTAAAATTAAGCTTATGTTTGTATATTAAGAGGTCTTAGGTTAGGTGATCGTGTTTAAAAAAGTTTTATAGGGTTTCCTATTAGAAAAGTTTGAGTAACAGTATGGAAATTAAATTTACACCGGATGGGTGATCCAAAATGTAAGTACTAAGCAATTAAATTTTGTATCACGTGTCGTGGCCCTCCCTTTTTATATTGCAATGGTTGGGGTGGTCAATCAGACGCTGCATGGTGGGTTCCTCTCTTATCAATAATTTTATTGATATGCACTTGTTAATGTCGCAGTTTCCATCTTTATCGATCGGTTGTCTAATCCTTCAATTCTCTAAATGTCTCTACATTTGCTTTTACTTTCAGTAGATCTGTATACTTTTTTTGGTCTTCCTCTCTTTCTCTTACCCTCTATTTTTCTTTGCATAATATTACTAATAAATTTGTCATATCTACGTAAGTAACCAATCATGTTTCATCTTCTCTATAGAGAATAGAAGAGGAAACATTAACACATATATGAATATTATATGAGACCTAAAATGGTGGATAGAAGAAAGTGAGTGTATTGTGTGCCTACCCCTTCGCTGATGTATAGGCCTATGATGTTGGATTTCGGAAAAGGAATGAATAAGGTGTTTTACATTCATATTTGCTAACTATGTGTTTAGGTCCTATGTATTAAGTGAGCCTATTGTCGTCTTTCAGACTCGTGACTTACTGAAAATTTCTAAAAACATAATAAATCTTTTCCCGAAATGGAAATCGAACTTGAAACCTTAAGCATGGCAGTCGCATTCGTTACCACTAAACGGAGGCGGTAATTTTTTTAGGCAGAATTAATAAATATTAACAATACTTTTCAATCCACCAATTAAAATAACCAACTAATATTATAAATGCGAACATGAGTTTGTTTGTTACGCTTTAATGCCTTAACTACTCGACTGATCATCACATTCGCATTTACTTTGTTAAGGAACCAGAGAAGGACAACAGAAGATACCAATCATTCAGAAAAAGTACTATTCCCAGGCAAAGCGACACGCAAAAGCTAGAATTAAATAAATTAAGCATATCAGAACACTTCGAAATAATTAGACATTGTCACCTCGGCAATTTTAATTACTACAATATACATTTGCCAGAGAGCCTTTCTCTCACATCTTTATGCAGATTGAATTGTGGAGCAACGTATACCTTTTGAATATTGCGGCAGAAGCCGATGGGAAGTAGGCAAGACGATGCTGAATCCGAATGAAATTGAAATATGCTTATGCATTCAGCTCACAAAGTAACAAGTAAATGTCAAAGTTACACTCACTAAAACTGTGACATTTACATTTAACCTGTTGCCTTGTTCGATAAAAGGAAGAGGTTATTGCTACATTTTCTCACAGACACGCTAGAAAATAAACTATTTTATACGTATTTTGTAGCGGTTTAATTTAATTCAACACGTTTTTGTGCTGAAGCGTACTTTTAATAAAATGAAATTGACGATTTGGATAACAAATGACTAGTATTCTTGTTAACACCTCCATCTGTGTTAGGAGGTGATTTTCGTCGATAACTTCAAGATAAAAACAAACGTTTTTTTTTTTTTTACCTGGTGGAATGCAATGACGCATATCCCTCCGCGGGGGCGGGCGGAGGGATTATGTCGGACTCACCGGGGTAAAAGAGAGATGGAATAATAGTAAAGTACCTCCCGGAATACCGACTAAACCTACCACGGTGTTCCTCGACAAAACCACTATCGACGGGGCCGCGCGAATCGCTTTCGCATGCGGTCGCGACCCCGCCGAGGTTACGGCCTGCCGTATGAAACGGCAGGCCACTACTCAATAAGACCTACCCAATATGGGCACTGCTTAATAAAAGCCCTACTGTCTCCCCCCTGAAGGGGAGACGGACACGACACAGAGGCGCGCGTGGGAACACGCACGCCGCCTCTCGGACCTGGTGCTGAACGGATAGCGGGCAGGCCCACAAAGCCCGCCACCCCCAGGTCAAACCTCAGGGTGGCTGGAGGTCATCTCGCGCCCTCCGGCGCCCGGCTCTGCGGTTGGGGAGAGGGTTTAAACGCTACCTCTCCCGCTCCGCCGCCTCCTTGATGGAAATTACTTCCTCACAGAAGGAGGCGACGGCGTTCCACGACCTCTCACTCCGGACCATAGACTGAACTACGGCCGGGAGCGAGAGGGCAACCGATCCGACTGCCGCGATCAACTCACGGCGCTGCGATGCCCAGGCCGGGCAAACCGCCAAAGTGTGCAGCGCCGTGTCCTATACAACGTCGCGGCAGTCGCCGCAGTGGTGACAACCGGGCGTCTCTTGCCGGCGTATACGACACAGGAACTGGCCAAAACAACCGTGGCCAGTCAGAACCTGTGTCAGCCGGAAGGTGAGAGCGCCATGCCGCCTCTCCAGCCACTCCTCAAAAACGGGACTTACCGCCACGATTGTGGCGTGCCCGGCACTGGGGTGCACAAGTTCTTAATTTATATTTTATATTTTTAAGTTAAATGTTATAACGCTACATTACGGTGCATGTTGTGACACCTTCAAAAGTTGTACATTTATTTTTATTACTGTGATTTTATTATTTTTATTTAAGAAGCAATGTAACAACTACTGGTTGTCCAAATAAATAAATAAATAAATAAATAAATAAATAAACAAGTCGTTCCTTCCAATAAGATAAAAACAACCTTACATGGTATTGCAACGTTGTCTAAAAATTACAAGTCAGTGCAGTGACTACTTTTCGTGTTTTGTGGGTGATTACATTATTATTATTTCTATTATTTGACATTTCTTTATTTCACAATTTGACACTATGATTAATTTTTTCGACATTAATATTAATTATTTAACCTTGTGACATTAACTTTGATTATTATTTTATATTGTATCCAATTTTATATGCACACTATGTTTGTTATTTATACCTATTACAATGGTTATATTTATTATTCGACACTTTTAATGCATTTATTGATGATTTTTTATTTATTTATTTATTTATTTATTTTAATGGCTAACCAACAATTGTTCACACATACACAATTTAAAAAAAACTTAAGATTAGCAGACTGAGCGAGTGTGACAATCTTTTATAGGTAAGCACAGCATGCACAACTTAACAATAAATGTTCAGCAAACATAAATAATAACAATAGGGACAAACTTTAAATACAAAGCAAAACTAAAACAATTAATAGTAATATTGAGTAAACTAAGTACATTATTAAACACATTATATTCTTTAAAATTAAATGTACATGACCAAAAAGAATGTGATTACATAACTATAAATAGATTTTAAACATTACCAGGTACTATTCTGCGGAACCTAGCAAGCGAGTCAGAGTGCACATCAACAAGATCACTGTAACTATTTAGCAGTCTACACAGGCGGGGAATTACTAAGCTATCACCGAAAACTGTTCTACGTAGAGGAGGATGCAGTGCAATAATAGGGGCACGTTACATGTACCTTAATATATAATATTTGCACACTTCTTTTGAGGCTATAATTCAGGATGCTCTATATTATATACCTACCTACTATGTCCCAACTTTATGTACCTGAGTTATGCAAATAAATGTTTGATTTGATTTGATTTGAAAAAACATACGGAATCTGTTTTTAAATACATATACACATTGCGTATTATACTAGTACCTTTGTGTAGTTAAGATTTTACACTGTTAATTTGCTTAATTAGTATATAGTATATTCTATATTAGAACTAATTAAGCAAATTAACAGTGTAAAATCTTAACTACAAAAACTTCAAAAACTAAATCATAATATTTTTTATAGTTAAGTTATAATTGCTGCCCAAAAACGGCCAAGATATCTTAAAACATCTAACTTTACCTTACAAGCCTTTTACAACATCTGAAATCCAATTTTCGTAATAAAAACTGTTCAAAATAAAGTTCCAATCTAGTCTTATTGTCATTAATATCACAAATGGTATTCTTCTAAATAAAAATAAACCTCAAACGTTAACACAAATTGCATTTGATGTTTATTATATTAGATCGAAACTCCATTTTGTAAATATTTTGTTACGAGAATTGGCCTTCTGTAACATGTTGTATAATCATTAAAATAGTGATGTGCATGTCATCGAAAAATAATCTAAAGAATCGAATACTTATAATCGCGTATTAGAATATGATTAGATTAGATTTACCGATTTTATCACTAATTGTTATTTCAATACGATTGTATGTGCTATTCAGGATTTAATGACGTAATGATGTTTTTCTTTTGCTTAGTCCGCTGGTGTCAGTAACCTTTTCTCTAGCTACGATTTAAATATTTTATCGTTTTACTATGCTCTACGTGTGTTGACTTTAACGCATATTAAAATAGCCGGTAGAAGTCTACCGGCCACTTTTACTATTATTGCACCAATATTCAAGTTGACTTTTTTTAATATTTACTAGCAGTTTTGGTTACAAATTACTAGTATTCTTGTTAGCCCCTCTAGCTAAACTAGAATGCTTGTGTAGGGAGAGGTCTCACGGCGTTAGTGCAATTGGTGGGATTCGTATTCGCGACCTCTAGTGTGCTGGTCCAAGGTTCAAGTGCTGAGGCATTGGGCTTGCGATAGATCCATCGACACATTCTTGCTGTACAGAATGTACATACGTCAAATTATACATTGTTAGTACTTGATTTAGTGTATGTACGTTAAGAACCAGATAAATCTTGTATTCTTATGTGTAGGTATGTCTGCTGTGGCTTTTATTAACCACTCATTGCGACGGCTCACTCAACGGCTTGTACAAATATCTTCTAGAATGATTAAATTACACGCAATCGTATTATTACAACACAATTAAACTACAATTCTAGCATTCAAACTATAATCGATAAATATTCGATCGAATAATTAAGTTATGCGAATGGATTCCAATATTATCGATTGTTGTTGTACACACAAATATTTCATCGATAACCGCACCTCTCTTCACCTTTTATACTATTACTTTAGACCCGTAAATCGATCAAATACTAACTTGATGCGACTGCCATGTATCGTGTCAGAATGTCATCGTGGCTAGGTCGCAAGCGTTAGTTTTATAAAGTGCTGGATATATTGAGCACTTAATGTATTGAGTTGTTAACTCAAGGTCAACGTGGAGATGCAAGACTTTTATGCTTCGAAATAGATTTAGTGCCTCCTTGAACTAGAGGTGGGAAGATAAATAGCATTGGAAGTGAGTGCTTCGTGAAGTGAATGTGTCTTTTAAAGGTTAATTTAGTATTGCGCCTGTTGACGCTTGAAGGGTAAGGCGAAGGTGTAGTAAAACAGTTATATAGCCATGTTTGAAGCGCCACTTAAGTGTTATACATAAATTGTGCAGTGATGTAAGTGATAGCCCCGCCGTTGCTAGTACGCTGAGTATTATGCGTTTGATTCCGATCAGAAAACAATGTGTGGTCCAGAAATAGTTATGTGAATGTATGTGTTTTGTGTCTGTAATTTCAACGTTTGAAAGTCGCTCACAAAATAGTAACTATACCTAGGTATCTTATCTTATCTTATCTTGTGTGGGGGCTAGTCAGTACATACCGACGACACTTCGACCCAGTGGGATCTTTTATGTCGACTTCCCCAATAACGACTGCCATAGACGTTCATGGCAGCCGGGACCGACGGCTTAACGTGCTCTCCGAGGCACGGAGCAGGCGATAATTGTCAATCAATACGCACATAATTTCGAAAAGTCATATAACTTTCGAAAGTCAGAGGTGCGCGCCGTGGGTTGGAACCCGAGACCCTCTGCATTGCAGTCTGTTGGTCTCCCTACTGAGCTATCGTTGCTCTCATACCTAGGTATAGTTCATCGTTCTTTTTCACTAAAAGGAAAACGTGGAAGTAGGCAATTGCCGTCTATTGAGAACGTTTATAGACCATATGCTGTGTTTCGAAACATATTTGTTTTATTTATTTCTATTTAGTAGCATTTATTTAAAGTGATAGGTAATTCGTAGTATCTGCTTTTCCAGGAAATAGCCATAAATGTAATTATTTATACTTACATGTTTGTTTTTAATTCTAATCCTAACTAATATTGTAAATGCGAATGTGAATTTGTTTATATCTTACGCTTTTACTTTTACTTTAGTGAGTATTTATATGACTATTAGGAATAATTCCTGTCTAGCGGGTGACTTTACAAACATTTAAACAACTGAAACCCAGATTCGGAACGACTATTGTAGGTCACACAATTTTTTGTCTCGGTGGGAATCGAAACTACAACACTCGACGCAGCGGCAAAAGCGAGGCGGCCACTTACTCACAAAGCATTCCGTACAGTAAGAACACTGCCAAACTCAGAAAGCCCGGGAATCTACGATTAGTCACAAATATAAACCCAATTACACCACAAAACAAGGCTATTACACACGGAAAAAAGCATAATATCACGTTAACATTTTTTATGACGACATTACAATTACGTGATACTAAATAATGTTTCACTCAAAATAACAAATATAATTACCTTATAATGGGGTTATAAATGAAAGCAACTATTTACGAAGCTAGTAAACAAATGTTAAGGTTTTTAAAATGTTTAATCACGCAACTATTATAGAGAACGTACACGCTTTTCTAACATACAACTTTTGCCATCAGCTTCGCTCAGGCACAGCCTTTTTTTGGATAAATGTATCCTATGTCCTTCTTATGTACCCTTGACTACTTGTATGCGAAGTTTCATGATAATCGGACGAGTAGTTGAGGCGCGACAGCGTAACAAAAAAACTCATATTCGCATTTATAATATTAGTTAGGTTGGTTTCTGAACCGCTAATCAACTATGTGTTAATATTAAACTCATGTCTAGTGATTTTATTGCCAACTGAAATAGCTGTTGCTAATTCAGTTAGCCAATCACGGGATGTTATATTGACTGACTGTGTATTGAACTATCGTTTAGAAACTGGATGTCAAACTTTTATGTTCTAGGCCTGTAATCTTTATATAAAATTTTGCTACCGTATCCGTGTGCTCGCAAAACTCGTAAAGCAGTCGATGGATTGGTTGCACGGGATTGGTTGTAGCAGGTTGTACGGGATCTTAGCATTTAAAATAATTTAGTTTATTAAAAATAATCCTAGTTCTGTTGACTACTTAGATTTTCTAAAGCTGGGTCCACAATCTGTGACATAGTACGGTTTATGACCTCGATCAATTTATTTGTTTACTTAATTAGAACGGTCGCAGGCCATTTATACTAATTAAGGACGCAACTATCATACTACCGTTTGGCAATAGTCCTTACACACTGACAGAATCTTCTTTCATTCATCCATTCATCATAACATCCAAACATATCACACTGAGTGTTGTCCACAAGGAGAGCGTTGGGTGTGGCGGGAGACCGAGGTATAGGCGGTATCTATGACAAACGTGGCCGATAAGCTTGTTGCAATCCAATTAAAATTCGCTTCATCATCATGTCACCCGAAAGACGTCCACTGCTGGACATGTCTGCCCAAAATAATAATAACACAATCTCGCACATTCGGTAGCAACACCTGTATTTCTGAGCTCCGTAAACTTTATTTGTAACTTGTATTTAAAGTATTATTTTTGATATAAACTATACATCGTTTTAAAGCTCATACTGTGACCTTTGTAATGGTGGTTATTTGAACTCTGAATTCTCCTGGACGCGTGAGTAATCATCAAATACAATTTATAAATATTTGCAACGGCTAATAAACAACTCTGCGTAACTGACCTGCGCAACCCGCGGTTCACTCGCTGCTACGCACACATAGACGAGCTTTACGCGCACGGCGCTTTACAATCAAGCGCATTCATCGCTTTATCGCTGGCTGCATATTTATTTTTCTACTAGACGGCTTCGGAATATTTATTTTCGAAATATTGATTTTTCTTTATAGAAATCTGTTCACGAAATAAGGATACAAGATGTCTAATGCGATTGGATTATGTGCCGGATGCCGCAATAAGATTGTAAATAAAGACCATTTAAATTGTGCATTTTGCAAGCTTAAATATGACCTTAGCTGCGCGAATGTACCGGAAAAGCGTTTTTCTGCCATGTCTACCGATCAGAAAACTAAATGGAAGTGCCCTGGATGTCGTGCCAAGCAACCGAAAACCGACAATACTAACACCCCTTTGCGCTCCGATGATCGATACGAGATGACTCTGGATATGCCTACTATGAAATCTCCACCTGAAAACGACAATATAACCCTCCGGAAAAAAACCATGGCTCCCAACTCTCAAGAAGACAAAAATCCTACCTTGCCTTTGACTAAAGAAGCCGTCAGGGAGATTATTAGAGAGGAATTTTCTGTGATGCGGACAACGCTCACACAGGAAATCCAGCATACCCTCAAGCAAATGGTCAGGGCTGAACTTCAATCCATCAAGTCCGATATCTCAACCCTGGAGAGCAGTGTTAAGTTTTTGGATGATAATTACGAGACCACCAAAACCGCAGTCACAATGTATCAGGAATCACTGACTAAACTAACGAAAGAGAACTCTTGCTTAACCAACACTGTTCAGGATCTACAAGTTAGATTACAGATTGTCGAACAGCATAACAGATCAAACAACATTGAAATACAGTGTGTCCCGGAACACAGACAGGAAAACCTGATCTCAACAGTACTGCAACTGTCCAAAGTAATTACCTGTGAACTAAAGGAAAATGACATTCATCACTGTACCCGTGTCGCAAAAGCCAACAAAGATGATAAGAGACCAAGAGCGATTGTCGTAAGATTGGCGACACCTAGACTCCGAGATACATTTTTAGCAAAGTCCATAAGTTACAACAAAGCGAATCCAAATGATAAGATCAACACCAGCCACATTGGAATTGGAGGTGATATGTCACCTATATATGTCCTCGAGCATTTATCACCCACCAACAAGAAACTACACGCCGAAGCAAGACAATTAGCTAAAGACAAGGGGTACAAATTTGTTTGGATAAAACAAGGAAGAGTATTTTTGCGCAAAAAGGAAGCTGACGAATCGATTTATGTTAAGAACCTGGAGACACTTAACAAACTTAAATAGCCCAATTTGTCTTTTTATATAAATCTATTTCTATTACGACTTGATTATCATAATGTAATCTATTTAAAATTCAACAGTCTAAACATATATTACCAAAATGCCCGGGGTCTCAGGACCAAAACACATGACTTTCTCTGTAGTGTTACCAACACTAGCTATGATATAATAATAATCACCGAAACATGGATAAACAGTAACATATATGATGGTGAGTTATTTGATGAACGATACATAGTATATCGTAGAGATCGCATAAGTACAGGGTTCCACGCGGGTATGGAAGGTGGTGGTGTGCTAATAGCAGTAGCTAAAAAATTTAATTCTGTCCGGTACTACGAAGGAGAAAGTCAATGTGAAGATCTTTATGTAAATGTAGAAGTTAGTAAAGGCAAATGGGTATATTTTTGTGGTGTATACCTTCCTTCTCCAATAAATAAAAAAATATTGGAACATTTCATTGATAACTTTAACCGAGTATCTGATAGTTTAGAAAATGTGTGTATTGTTGGAGATTTTAATATGAGCTTTATCACATGGCTAGATAATAGTGATCCTGTATTTAATAAGCATTTAAATCTGGCGCATATGCTTTTAGATTTCATGTCTCTTAACAATCTCACCCAATGCAGCCGCGTTATAAATAATAGAAGTGAAATACTGGATTTGGTTTTGTGCAATATGGCGAATTTAAGTGTTAAGGCTTCCACAGATATATTGGTTGGGATTGATCCGCTACATACACCGATGGAAATATATTTTCAGTTTAGTGACAATAAATCATTACAAGCTAGTAAAGTACTCAAACGTAACTTCTTTAAAGCGGATTATGACAAAATTCAAGCTGATTTAGGAATAGTTCAATGGGACAGAGAATTCGGCCGTTGTGAAAACGTAGATAATATGATGACAGTATTTTACGAAAAAATAAACGACTCAATTGAAAGGTATGTGCCAAAGACTAATATTAATAGCGGAAAACACCCACCTTGGTTTACCAAGCAACTAATTAAACTGGTCAAAGAAAAAGATAAATTACTCCGCAGATTTCGAATTTACCAAAACCCCTTAGACGAAATCTCGCAAAAAATTTTAAATAAAAGATGCAAATCTTTGTCTAAAAGTAGTTACAATGATTACATAAATAAAATAGAAGATAGTATCAGAAAAGACCCAAAATATTTTTTTTCATACTTAAAAAATAAACGTAACAGTGATACCCAATTTCCTCAATCAATGACTTTAAATAATAATCAAGAATCTCATGGTTCAGGCATATGTAACCTGTTCGCATCCTTCTTTTCTTCTACGTTCAATAGTTCAACCAATAATAATTCGCAATTTTCAAGGGAAAATGTTTTAAGCAGCAACAGTCTAGGTAATCTGTATGTCAACTGTGACACTGTGTTCAAATATTTGAAAGGTATTGATGTGAACAAAGGAGCGGGACCGGATGGAATTCCACCATATTTCATATCTAAATGTTCTTCTGTCCTATGCTACCCAGTCTTTCTAATCATGAATGAATCATTATCACATGGAACATTCCCAAGTGCATGGAAGATTGCTAAAGTAGTCCCGATTTATAAAAATGGTAACAAAAACGATATCAGCAATTACAGACCAATATGTATACTGTCTGCCTTTGCGAAGTTATTCGAAGCCATATTACATCCTTACTTGATATCTCACACGAGCCAGATTATAATAAACGAACAACATGGTTTTGTAAAATCCAGATCAACGAGTACTAACCTGGTTACCTACCATAATGAATTAGTTAATGCTGTAGATTCTGGTATCCAGGTTGGTGCTGTGTACATGGATTTTGCAAGGGCATTTGATAGAGTTCATCATTCGGTACTGCTCAAGAAGTTAGAGATGTATGGTATTTGCGGATCCCTCTTGGAATGGTTTAGATCATATTTGTTTAACAGAACTCAGTATGTAGTAGTAAAGGGTTTTCATTCTGATACATATGTAGCCCCATCTGGAGTCCCTCAAGGTTCTCATCTAGGTCCATGGCTGTTTAATATATTCATAAACGATATAGTGACATGTATTAAATATAGTAGCGCATATCTTTTTGCGGACGACTTAAAGTTGTCTAAAAGTATAGAACAGCCCCTGGATTGTCAACTACTACAAGAAGACCTTAACTCAATTTCGGAATGGTGCATAGTTAACGACATGACACTCAATGCGAGCAAATGTAGTTTCATAACTTTCACACGGAAACATAACATCATTCATTCTCAATACTATATAAACGGCACCGTTCTTCGGGAAGAAACAGTGCAAAAAGATCTAGGAGTTCTATTTGACTCAAAATTAACTTTCGTTCCGCATATTGATTCCATTATCAAAAAATCATTTAAAATGCTGGGGTTCATAATCCGTAACGGCAAGTTTTTCCGTAAGATAGAAACAAAAATAGCCCTATACAACGCCTACGTTCGTAGCAACCTTGAATACTGCAGTGTAGTCTGGTCTCCACACTATAAGGTACATCAATTAAGAATAGAGCGTGTCCAAAAAAGATTTACAAGACACCTTGCTTTTTCTTGTCGCGTACATAAAGAAATAACATCATATGATGAGAAACTATTGTTTTTTAAAATAGATAGTTTGGCGGTTCGCAGGCAGTTTCTCGACATGGCTTTTTTATATAAAATACTGCGAAATTTTATTGACTGCCCTCCCCTACTCCAATCCGTAGGATTGCGTGTACCACGTCGTATCCCGAGGAGTACGTCTATGCTTGGAGCGTTGCATCAACCCTGTGCGCGAACCAATTTAAAACAAAGCTCTGCTTTATACAGACTGCCAAAATTGTACAATTCCATCTGCAAGGAAGTGGACATTTTTAATGAATCGCACATTACTTTTAGAAAAAATATTATGAGATTGTTAAGTGAAAATAGTTTAAAAACAAAACAATTTTGATACATAAATAAGTAGTTTAAGTATTTTGTTAATAAACAGTTGTATATTATTCTGATATAAAGTTAGTATTATATAATATTAGTTTTAAGCTACCATAATTACGTGCACGCTGTGACACCTTAATATGTTGTGCATTATGTCTTAAAATATGTAACCTTATTTAGATGTATGACCAACTAATGTAACAACAACTGGTAGTCCTAAATAAATAAATAAATAAATAAATCACATACACACAACACCATCTAGCCCAAACTAAGCAGAGCTTGTACTATGGGTATCAGACAACGGATAAGCATACATATATAATATTTTTGTTGTTAATACATACATATTATACTTAGAATCACCCAGACCAAGACAAACATCCATGTTCACACAAATGTTTGACTTACGTCAATTCAAAGAAAAGCACAAATGATATACCCTTAGTCATGAAATACGGTGAATTGCTGTCTTCAACTCACAGGGGCACTGGGGCACAGGGTGTGAGCTGTTTGCCCGCTATTTAAGCTCAGTTTACCAAACGGCGTCCTCACAAAATTACGCTAATGTACCGTCTACCTTCGTTAGTGATAAACATACTCGACTATTGAGGTCACAAAGGATGACGTGCTTCGTAAAATACGCCTATTAGATTGCAATAAAGGGGTAGGCCCGGATAGCATCCCACCTCATTTCATAAAAACATGCGCCAATGAGTTATGAATACCTTTATCGATCATATTTATCCAATCTTTACGCTCTGGTGTATTTCCTGCTACGTGGAAAATTTCACATATAGTCCCCATATATAAAACTGGCGACAAATCGAGCTATGAAAACTATAGGCCTATCAGTGTTTTGTCCTGAGTGGCCAACATTTTTGAGTCCATCGTATATGATTCGTTGTACTATCATGTAAGCCCGTCAATTTCACCAAGTCAACATGGTTTTGTTAGGAATAGGTCTACTCTTTCTAATCTTTTACTCTATAAAAATTACTTATGTAGCGCATTTGGTGCAAGACAACAAGTTGATTCTATATATACGGATTTTTCAAAAGCGTTCGACAACGTGAACCACTCTCTACTTTGTACCAAATTATCAAGCTATAGAATACACGGCAACCTTCTTCGCTGGGTCGAGTCTTACTTAAGTAGAAGAAGTCAGCTTATTTCTATTGAAGGCGATATTTCATCACCGATTACAAATAACTTGGGTGTGCCTCAAGGTTCTCATTTGGGCCCTCTGTTCTTTGTAGTCTTCATTAATGACCTTGTGGAAAAACTTAAGTGTCCGTGTCTTTTGTACGCTAATGATCTAAAGATTTACTCCATCATAAATAATAGTCGTGACGCGGAGGTGCTTCAATCGGACTTAGAGCGTGTCAGCGATTGGTGTCGGGATAATCTCATGCATCTTAATATTAACAAATGTTGTGTTATATGTACTCATAAAACCTATAAAATACTATTCAACTATAACGGTCATAACCTCGATAGGAAACATGTTGTCAAAGATCTAGGTATTATGTTTGATGAAAAACTGTAATTCCGTGCGCATTATAACCAGATTATCAGTAAAAGCGCCAGTCATCTTGGTTTCATTTTCTGAATAGCTAAAGATTTTAAAAAGCCACAAACTCTACTCTATTTGTTCAATTGTTTAATTCGTAGCATATTAGAATTTAATTTGCCTAAATGGTCGACTATTTACGATGTTCACATAAACAGAATTGAACAGATACAAAAGAAATGCCTTAGGATAATATGTTACAGATTTCATCTTAACCACGAGCTACAAACATATAAGGAAAGACTAGATAAGTTCAAGATTCTGTCTTTGGAATCACGCCGTGCGAGCACTGATTTGTTGTGTCTTCACAAAATAATCCATGCTGCAATAGATTGCCCTGATTTGTTGTCTCTTATTAACTTTAATACTAGGTTTAGATCACGTCATCCCCACCTTAAAAGTTTTATTCTAAATGTGCACATTAATAACACCTCATTTTGCAACCCAATGGTACAGATGTGTCAACTGTACAATGATTTGGACATATTCAATAGCCGATTCGCAAAATTTAAAAGTAATGTTAAACATGTTATGTCTAATATATATGTCTAACGTTATAAATTTAAAAGTGGTGATGTGCCGTGTCGAACAGTGACTCCGCCGATTTGACCTTGTATACCAAACATACAAATAGAAGTCACTTTCACTCTTCCAAGCTATAAGCAACATAAGATCGACATATTCACGCGTCCTCACAAGAGTCGACGTAGCTGAGTGGATAAGCACGTTGCCTTAAGTGAGCGTAGTGGCTGTGGTTGACGTTCGAATCCACGTGAGGCCGCAGCACTTTTTGTAGATTAATTCAATTAAAAACATAACGAAGCAACAGACGCATACGCATACGCATTGTAATATACGTATAGATCGCTAATTGAATGAGAATTAGTAAAATTCTATAAGTCTAACTGAACACAATGTCCGTCTCACGTACTCCACCAAAAACTAGTTCGAAACTTACCTCGCCTTCGCATCACCAATCTGACCCAGCAATCTATCCGATGGAAAGTCAGGATTGTGAGGATTATAATATCACAAAACGAAGTAAAAGACGTCTGAATGACCCCTCTTACAACGCTGATATTACACTTTCTGACCTGATGTCGAGAATGGACGATATAAAAAAACAGCAAGACGCCAAGTTTGCCTCCCTGGAAACATCGATACTAGCACTATCAAGCCAAAACGATGAAATAAAGGCTTCTGTAATATATATTTCCGCACAATATGATGAAGTTCTGAGCAACCTAATAACATTGCAGAATGAGAATAAAAACTTCAAAAAACAAATCAAGATACTTGAAGACAAACTAGAGCAATTTGAGAGAAATGTAAAATCTACATCAGTTGAGGTTAGAAATATCCCCAAATACGATATAAAAGAAAACAAGAATAATCTAGTCGAGATAGCTAAAAACATTGGCACCGCCATCAATTCCCCGATAGAAGAGTCAGATATACGAGATGTATTTAGGCTGAATCTAAAGGACAATGCGGCTGCTCCCATCATTATTGACTTTTATCTACTATTAAACGTGAGAAGTATATACGAGCTACAAGAACTTATAACAAAGTTAACAAGGAGCAACGTCTGAATACTGCTACTATTAAAATGGCGGGACCCGTCAAGCCCATATATATAACAGAGTCCTTAACTGCATCAGCGAGGCGGCTCCACTATTTGGCTAGAGTGTTTGCTAAGAGTCATAACTTTGAATTCTGTTGGACATCATTTGGCAAGGTGTATTTGAAACGTAATCCTAACGAGACTCGTGTATTAATTAGCTGCGAAAATGATATTGAAAACCTCAAGAAAAATATTTGACTAGAATTTGTCAGCCTATTCACACTTTTTACAGTTATTTTTAGTGCATGCTTTTTATACTTATATTCTCAATGTAACTCTTATATTTATACTATTATTGTTAGTGCGCCCACAAAATTAATTTACACACGCATTCACATATCAATCACAACCACTAATTATACATTTATTTATTTTATTATTAAGAAACATACTACATTACACAACACACAGATTAACTCACTTGGAAAATTTAAGGGACCTTATGTTTTGCTAGGTTCAAAACGTTGTAGCTACAATAAGATAACATTCACATACACTCATCATACAGCATTGGTCTTAACAATTTCACGCATCTCCTTATTCATAGTATTAACTCTTTTGTTTATAATGATAATAACTAGTAACCTTGTTCAAAACCTTTTGATAAAAAATTCAATGAGTTAATCAATATACAAAACGATATCGACACCTTCACTATAGCTGAATCCACTATTTGTGATGCAGAAGACTGTTTATCATTGTTGCCTAAAACTACTAAATGTTTAAAAATGTTCAACAAAACATCCGGATTGTTAACTGCAATTTGCCTGGGTTATTGCCTATTCTCGTAAGAACAGGGGTAGATTGGGATTGCATTATTTTATCCGAGTGCTGGTTACCTTCTACACATTTTATACCTTCTATAGATGGTTATGATAGTTTTGCATCTACTAATCATAGTACACAGAATGAAGGTGTAATTGTTTATTACAAAAAAGAATCATTTATTTGAATCATGGAACCGATTATATCTGACTGTAACTGCCTTGTAATTAATTTTAATAAAGATACTGTAGCTCTTGCTATCTATAGACCACCAAGCTTTAGAAATACTAGTAATTTCCTCCAATCTCTGAATAATATTTTTTTTAAATATTCAAATAAGCAAAATGTTATGTTGTTGGGTGACATTAATATCGACATAACTAGTCAAAGTAAGGACACAAATCTTTCTTCATATTTAGACATGCTGGCATTCCATGGAATGATGCCTGCGCATGTGCTACCGACGCATAATAGGACGTGTCTGGACCATGTACTGCTAAAGACTAAACTGACAGCTCGCTGTCTTATCCTGCAAACAACCCTCACCGACCACAATAGTGTTGCCTTATATATTGCTACCACTTCTAAGCAAAAGCCGGCTAAAATAATGAAGTATATTAATCATGATAGTTTACATACCGAAATAAATAACATCGATTTTAGTCCATTATATACGATTACCGATGTTAATGTAATGCTGATTACTTTCATAACTTACTTCACTCGGCTATAATAAAAAACATGAAAGTGGTGAAGATAACAAATCGTAAGAAAATCCTTAAACCTTGGATTACACCTGGTAATCTCAAATGCATAAAAAACCGCGATAATCTGTATAGGAAATGTAGAAGGGAACCGGCAAATGAAACGCTTAAGACTACTTACAGACGCTACAGGAATTATTGCACTTCTCTTCTGAAAAAATTAAAACGGGGATATGAAAGGCATCAACTCCAAAGTGCTGGCACTGATAGCAGAAAGCTTTGGAAAATTGTTAAAGAGATCACTTATTCCAATAAGCAGAAAGATATCCCACATGAACTAATTAGCGCCCATGATCCGCAGAAGTCAGTAAATATTGTGAATCACTATTTTGCTAATGTCGGCAATTCTTTAGCTGCAAATATAAGCAATATTCCCCAAACTGAATCACTTACCTTAAAATCGACTTGTCATTCATTTGTTCTATTAGCCACTGACACAGAGGAAGTTGGGACACTAATAGCTGGTTTAAAAAGGAATTGCTCCGCTGGTCTTGATTCAGTATCTGCTGAAACTCTAAAGAGAAATAAGGATATCCTGATCCAGCCGATAACATACATATGTAACCTGGCGCTTTCAACTAGAAGATTTCCGAACATCTACAAGAAGTCTCGAATCCATCCAATCCATAAACATGGGGACAGAGGCTGTGTCAATAACTATAGGCCAATTTCAATCCTGCCGACACTCTCAAAAATTCTAGAACGTATAATTAATAAACGACTTGTAAAATATTTGGAAAGCAAACAACTTTTATCACAGGCACAATTTGGATTTAGGACAAATAGGTCCACATCTGATGCGGTCTCTGTTCTAACTAATTCGATAGTCAATAATCTGGACCGCAGAGAGAAGACAATAGCCATATTTTTGGACTTAGCAAAGGCATTTGACACAGTCTCTGTTCCGCTCCTACTGAGAAAGCTAGAAAGCCTTGGGATCAGAGATATCCAGTTGAAGCTATTGCGTGACTACCTGAGTGATAGGACACAGTGTGTGCAAATAGGAAATGTATTAAGTGAGGAGATCCCAGTGACTTTTGGACTTCCCCAAGGTAGTATACTTGGCCCGACACTTTTTTTAGTTTACATAAACGATCTGTGTGAGATGGATATCCCTAATGCTAAAATCGTTACCTTCGCAGATGATACCGCCTTGCTCGTTTCTGGTAGGTCGTGGGATGAGACCTTCTCAAATGCACAGACAGGGATGAATACTGTCACAAACTGGTTACGCAAAAATGTTTTGACCCTAAATGTTAAAAAGACTAATTATATTACTTTTTCTATAGCGACTAATGACAGGCCTGACCCCTCAAGCCGTATATTTCACATTCGTGTACAAACCCTAACAGTGCGAACTGTTTATGTCCTATTATTAATAACGTAGCTGTAATGAAATACCTAGGAGTAATGATCGACAAAAACCTAAACTTCCATCATCATATAGATCTGCTATCAGCTAGAGTTCGCAAACTTATAGTTATATTTAAGGCATTACGACATGTAGGTCAAAAAGATGTGATTAGGTCTGTGTATTTTGCGTTATGTCAGTCACAACTCAGCTATTGCATAGCCTCTTGGGGAGGTACTTGCAAAACACATTTCCTTAAAATCGAGAGAGCTCAAAGAGCACTTCTAAAAGTTTCTTTGTTCCTACCATTTTACCACTCAACCACAGACCTGTATAGGAAATGGGAGGTTCTGACAGTCCGGCAACTATTTATTCTACAAACAGTAATGAAGCAACACTCTCTTATAGAATATGAACCAAATAAATTTAAAGACCAACGTCGAAAGTATGCAGTTTGCAAAACTTATCCATTTAATACAAAGTTTGCTCAACGATTTTTTCCATACCAAAGTTTTAACTTGTACAATAAATTAAACCGGGCTTTATCTATTTACTCACTGTCAAATTCCAAATGTAAATCATTAGTCATAGGGTGGCTGCGTGGGTTAGATTATAATCTCACAGAAAATCTTATTCATAATACATACCCATAACATATGCACACAAAACAGACACATTCGTACAAACACTACACACACACCCACACGCACACACACACACATACAAACACACGCGCACACACAAATACACACACACACACACACACACACACACACACACACACACACACACACGCACACACACACTCACACACATATATATAATTAAGGCGCTTTTATGTATACCTATTTACGTTTTATTCTTATGTTTTACGTTAGTGTGTCTCCTTCATTAAACTGATGTGTACATCTCATTTTATTATACATACCTATATCTTGTAACGCCTGGTTGTCTGGCGTGGGGACCTGGTGATTTGTCCTACAGGCAATTTTTTGCCTAATTCAAACACCAGCTCCTCACAATTTTGAAGATATACCTACTCGATTGTAATAAATTGTATTTTATGTACGTTTTGTGAGGAGAAATAAATAAAATATATTATTATAATAGTATAATTGTTGAGTATTAGTCCGATTCTCATTTTATATTTTATTTTATTTTCTTTATGTTTTATCCGCATTTTGTTTCATATTTTTTGTTTTATATAGAGAATTCACGTTCATAACATCATTTCGTCGTTAGCAGCATAGTCCATTGTGATCATGTAGTGTACACATAGTGTACACATAGTTTGGAACTTACTTTAGAACATAACTGTAATATGTATTTATATATAAACCTACTTGTACTTTGTTCTGTTTTGTGTACCTTAAATAAATAATCGAACCCGCGATCTCAGGCGTGGCAGTCGGTTACACTAACCACTACGCCTTCGAGGCCGGCAATACACATCAAACATTTTGTCTTGTCTGTGTGCTTGTAACACAGGTGTGGCTTTATAAAACAGTCCGATTACTTATCCGCTCAAAGTGGGTTTTCGTTGTACGGGATATATTTAAGGTATCCGTCACGCACCCTCGAATTACCCACTCTATTGCAATAGAACGGAATACAATACCGAAGTCCTCTTTTCAGTCGTCGTTGGATTCGAGCGTACTCCATCTTGCAGTATTTCGCTGCAGATCCAAAAAACGGCTGTATACATGGCGTAGTCGTTTAAGTGGTTATTTCGTCACTGCAATTACGCCGAGTCTTGTGGGTTCGAATTCCACCCGCAACAAAAATGTGTGTGATAGGTACGGTACACAAATGATTATTCCGACTCTGGGTGTTCTTTGTGTCCGTTTTTTAAATGTTTGTAAAGGCCGCCGCGACACAAAAATAAATCCTAATGCGAGAGTGGTTTTTTAGAAAAAATTAATATATACATATATATATACATAGTAATTAATAATTATATTAAATCTGAAAACGCGACAATTCCTACACTGGGACATATCTTTGAATCTTAATATACATACACAAAGTACATTCAAATGCAGAACAATCATTATTCCCGAAACAACTGACACAAAGACAACGCAGAATATTTTCAGTGATTACTGAAACCATATAAGTAATCTCCTACCACGCAGGAATTATACATAGAGCGCGGATTGTCCCTAAAAAGCAAAGTACTGCTAGTAGAGAGGCGGCCACTTAGAGCAATACAATAACTCAAATCTAAAAAAAATTAATATAGACTATATAGTCCTAATGTATTCAGTAAAACGCCATTAGTTGGAAAGCGTTCCTCAAATATCCCACGGGATGAAAAAATATATGTGTGAAAATTGGAAGTAGTGCCCACGCTTCCGATACCGGATGTTTGCCAAGCTTTTATTTTTAATTTTAAATAGTAATGACTATTCAAGCTTCAGTTTTGAAATGGGGTAGGCAGAAATTGTCTGGACGGATGGCGTAGTGGCTTTAATTGTCGCCTTGCCATTGTTACTGCGCCGACTGTAGTGAGAACAAAATAACATAAAAAATTATGTCTCACAAAATATAGTTGTCCCTTGTCTGGGTTTTCTTTGTCCGTTGTTTGAATGTTTGTAAAGATATCCGCGACACACGAATTATACCTAGTACGAGAAATGTTATTTAAAAGAAATATGACTATAATTTAATTCGTTTTAATTAATTTAGGGATAAATAAATTACCTATATTAAAAATTGGTGGAAAAATTGGTTGAACAAACTATTTTCAGGATGCGTGTTTATTATGTTACATGTTGTAGCGTAAGCATGTAGATACGCCCACATTTCTGCAGGTATTTTTTTGATAATGCGTTATGGCTATCTTGTTATCACTTACGGAACAATACCAAGAGAATTAACTAAAAGAAAAATCCAATAACACTGCATAACCCGGCTATTGAACTTGACACCGTCTAATTGGATGTGAAGATGAAAATCAAATCTTTCCTCTTTATAATATTATAATACAGGGTGTCCGGTAGTTAATGGATAACCTTGAAATGTCTTAATGTATAATAATGTCGTCCAGACCGATTTTCAGTCACGGCGGCCAATCTTAACGGAGACTGGCCATCTGCGCAGGAGATATTATAGTGCACAAGTATGTGCGCAAACACAAGTGCACTCTCTGTTCCCTTACCCTCATGATCCGATGGGACGGATAATCCGACACGACCGGAGAGAGATCAGGCGCAGGACCAACGGCTTTACGTGCTTTCCGAGGCACGGGGGTGTCTAACACCGCCAACTTCCTAACTCCGGGCTCGTAAAAAAAAACGAACAACAAAAAACCGATGGATTTCATTTATTATGGTCGTAGTATACAAGAAAGTTATACATGGTAATTAAAAAAAACACATGTCTCAGGTAGTAGTTAAGATAGATTTTTTTTCATATTTTTTTCTGAACGTCCATCAGTTCCACTATAAGACATTTCCAGGTTATCCATTATATACCTGTAAAAAAAAAACACATATCTCAGGTATGAGATGTGTGTTTTTTTTTAACAGGACAAGCTGTATACATTTATTCCATATAGGGATTGAAAACACAACCCTGGCAGTGGTCAGGTGACCGTTTAATTATAAATTACTCCGCCATTAGCGTAGTTTAATCATATTATAATTTAAAATCTGTTACAAATTTACAATACAATGCAATTTTAATTAAATTGATCGTGAAATTTAATCTATTTATGCTAACTGATATTATAATGAGAATGTCTGAATTTGTTTGTTTCTTATGCGTTCAAGCGTTAACGACTCGACAAAACATCATAAAATTTCGCATACACGTTATCAAGAGTACAAAAAAAGACATAGGACATTTTCCATGGTTCAGGATCGTTCCACAAAGTACTGTTACAGAGCGACACCGCGGGCATAAGCTAGATGTTAAAACTGTAACGAGATAGTCTGTATATTGGTGGCGTGTTTTAACACTTTCAGCGCCACGTGTATATGTCTTTATATACCCTAGTACTCTCATAGGCCTGTGTATATCTGGTTATACACCTTGAGTAGTAAAATGTAAAATGTTCGGCGCGGTGTATATTCACTGATACCCGGGCGCCTCTGAGCTTGACTACTAAAGGTGTGTAGCCAGATATCCACTGGCCTGTGAGCGTTGAACTAGGACATATACACGTGGCACTGAACGTGTTAACTACCTTACCGCTGGGCATGGCCTCTTATAAGTATATGAAGGGTATTAGCCATAGTTCAGCGTTCAGAGCGGGTTGACAGACTTCATATATCATCATAACAGTATGGAGAACTCTTAGACATTCATGTTTCTATACCGTTAAAGACAGCGATCAAAATTATTTAAACTTTGAAAATTCAGAGGTGACATGAAACTCGAGACATCTGCATGATAGTCCAACGGTCTCCCATTTCGATATCGCTGCTTGAATATAAGATATACTTGTGAGAAACTAATTGGGATTTAGTATCTAAAATGGCGGTAGGCAAATAGTTAAGGTTTAATCCGTATTCATTACACTACTGCCGCCATTTTTAACACCAGCATTTATTTAGCTTAACTAAAGAAGTTAACTAAATACTAGTGATTAATAACCTAGTTAAGGAATCTTAGAAAATAAAGCTGGAAGCTAAGTCCGAGTCCAAAACTAGGTTTTTAGTAGTCTTGTCCTTGATTGAAAGTTACGGTTTTTATGTCCGTCTCTCTGTCTGTGCGTTTGTGACGATATCACACAAGAACAACTGTATGGATTTTGATGCGGATTTTGCAGATTAGTAGCTTAAATGTCAAAAGTGCAAATCTAGGCCACGTTTGATCTGATTATGCCCAGGAGGTCCGTTGTATGGCTAATGTGTATAAAATATATAGATAACTGTAATTCAGTAGGAAAAAGCCGCGGGAAAATGCTAGTAAAACATGTTAATTGATATTAAATTTGTCATAATTATGTAAACTAGGGGAAATTGATTAATTTTACAGTTGAATAATATTAAGCATTAATATTATTCCAATAAGCTAGTAGTGCTAATTTGATCATCTAATTAGTTAAAATTTACACTTTGTTGTGAAATATATTATGAAAATGCAATTTTCGAACTGTTAGGACTTCAACATACAGCGGTCAAGTTCTTCTCGATGTTATTTATTTTAAAACTTTACGCAAAAAAGTACAATGATAGACTTAATGCCATGGGCATTATCTACGAGTCAACCTTAGGGTGAGGCAGAGATAAAAAGAAGTAGGTGCCATACAGTAACGTGAAACGTACAAAACATAGAAAAAGTCCAAAAAGCGTTTTAAGATACCTATATAAGCGGACTCTAGTATATTATCAATATTTATATCCTACCAAATTTTTGTTAGGCGCTTTAGATTACAACATGCTTGAAACTAGGCGGACAAGTGATCAAATAGGGACCATGTTAAAAATATGCCGCGGTCTGATTGATGCCCCAGACCTCCCAGAACAGATAATGAGCTGGTTCGACTTAACCTACTGAACAATTTTTTGCGAGCCAGAAGACACAGACTGTTCCTTGTGCCGACGTGCCACACGGTGGCACGGGCTAAATCAACGGTGCCGCGTGTACTCTCCACACTTAATACTCTCGTGGAAGCCAAACCGGACTGTGATATTTTTGCTGACGACTTGAAAGTCGTCATGAATGTTTGCAATGCTTTTTACGAAAAGCTATCTTAAATTTATATAATGTATTCCTGCATTAGATTAATTGGTTGTAGTTAACCGTAGTACCGATATTTATAAACGAAAAACCTATGTTTTTATTTCGAAATAATGAAACGATAATAATTTACTACAATACCTACTTACTTATAAGCTTTTGCACACGCGAATTTACTTAATAATATATATAATAAATAATATAATAATATATAATTAATATAATAATAATATATATAATATTTATTTACTGTCGTCCAAAAATAAGGCTTTCCTATTTCAGCATATTTAGATAATTTAAAATATATAAAGGTACAATTTAATGGTACTTTAAGTACACTATTATAAGAAATATGATCAATGTACTAGATTTTCATATATTTTTTTAGGCATGATGGTAACTAACTGCTTTAGAGAACGCTCCATTTTCATATTGAAAATATTAAAAGATGGATTAAGAAGTACAATGCTTCAATTGAGATTAGCCAGTTTGTCGCTGACGTCCATAGAACGTTATATGCTCAAAAACATAGATTTTAAAGAAGTGATTAAAGATTTTGCCCACTTCAAATCTAGGTAGTGGGTAGTTCTTTAATCAACATAAATTTATATGCACTGAATGCTAAAAGAATTACTTTTGTGAATTAAATTATATTATCTACCTATTCATTTAATGTGACTGTAAAAAAGTAAACATAAATCTAGAACTTTCTTTGTCTATTCTAACAAAATAGTGCTCTGTCAAGATCATAGGAGCCCCATTATTCAAAAGTGCCCAGGGCCTCCAATAGGTTAAAGACGGCTCTGGTTGTAACCGTTCTAATTTAATAAATGTACATATATATGTATATACATACGTATTATATTACTGATGAGATGAATCCAATAAACTGTCTAGTGAGGAAATTTATGAAATAAAATGACCTCACTAGACGTGAATGCGACTGCTGGACATAAGGTCGGGCACATATTTATTGGAAATTTTTGACAACCTCAATCAACATGCAACAAACCGCTGTGTTCAAATAAATATATCTACACTTTTTTAAAAGATAGCTGCAGCCCTGGGAATACTTCCTGTGTCGCGGGGGAATTAAAAACATTCAAACAACGGACACAAAGAACATCAAGACTCGAAACAACTATTTGTAGATCACACAAATTTTTGACCCGTGTGGGATTCGAACCCACAACACGTGACACAGTGGCAGTGCCAAGGAGGCCACTTAAACCACTACGCGATACGTGAAATCATATTTATGCCTGTATGCCTCCTAAG
The DNA here is from genome assembly GCA_963675205.1 of Catocala nupta. Lineage (NCBI taxonomy): Eukaryota > Metazoa > Arthropoda > Insecta > Lepidoptera > Erebidae > Catocala > Catocala nupta. The sequence goes on from OY776103.1 coordinate 1,781,067, forward strand.
AGGTAGGTTACGCGAAATAGTTTGGCTTATATTCGCAGTGAATCCTAAGGACCCGGATCTAATACCCGATTTGGGTAATGGACTTCAGCGCGTAAAACACGCGCACTATGTCTATAATGACGTGTTTCCTTCTTCCTTCAATCCTGGGTCCTTTAAGCGGGGCGTGAAAAAGCACCTTCTCAGGCCGTCAAAGTAGAGACCTCAACATCGCCTCGGCTGCTATGAGCACGATGTGGAGGCCACTGCTCTTAGACCACACGACTGTTTACCATCAGGCGGAGTGTGGTCATTTTGACGAGCAAAGTAAAAAAAAAAAAGAATGTCTCTGAAAATCCCACCAAGACTTGTATCAAAATCAAAATCACTTTATTTATTTAGGTCACAAAGTAACACTTATGGACGTCAAGGTTACACTAACTAAACAAAATGAATATGAATTTACATTTACATTTACCTGTTGCCACGTTCAGCAAAGCAAGGCCGTAGAACCAATGAGAAGAATGGGCAAGAAAATCACGGTCATTCTTTTTAATCGTCAATTTTACAATGCTGCTTGTTTTACAAATTATATTTGTAAGGAGCTGCAACCCTTATACCATTTGCCTATTACTGAATACATCATTCACATCCTTAAAATCCGTAACGACTACCAACTAATCCTTAAATAAGGATATATTTTCACTTCCCGGATGCGGTAGACTTGCGCACGTGTCCTAAAGGATGTATAACGCTAATATCTTCGTCGGCCTTGTTGGCGTAGTGGTTAGTACAACCGACGGCCACGCCTGAGGTCGCGGTTTCGATTCCCGCACAAGTCAAACATTTGTGTGCATGAACATGGTGAACATGGATGTTTGTCTTGGTCTGGCTGTTTCTATGTATAATATGTATGTATTTACAAAAAAGAAAGTATATATAATGTATGTTTATCTATTGTCGATGTTGTGTGTATGTGATAGAATATATTATTATTATATAATTATTTTCACATCCCGGATGCGGACGACTTGCGCACATGTCCTAAAGGATGTATAACGCTAAGATCTAATTAACTAGTACGTGCGTTCATCGCTCACATTCCACGTCTAAAATGTATACGGAATTTTAAACCCACATGTATTTACTTTGAACGTAAAGAAAATTGGATTAATATCACGTATTTCTATTTGATTTATGACTCCGCTGTAATTATTTCGACGAAAAGTATCTCGGTTTAAGTTTAACATGATTTATTGTGTTTACGTATATGTATAGAGACACGTCTACGTCCGAAAAAGGGTCAGCAGAGGTATATTACATCTACATTTCGCCATAGTCTTATGTCTATGAATCTATCATACACAATTCGCCACGGTTTCAGCTCTCGCGTCATAGTGATCGAAACTATTGATGTCTACCAAGCACAGTTGTAGACTCTGCGTTTCACGAGATATGATTTCTATAACAGTTTGCTCGACCCTGGAGTCGAAACCGCGATGTCATGAAAAGCAGTTCCATTCTCTGCAATAACATTATAAGGATTTTTATAAGTAGGTATTTACTAATAATCATCTTTTTTAATGCTTTTTGTTTACAATTTGTTGAATGTTGATAGCTTAAGTGATAAGGACTTCTCTAGGAAAAATTCTATGTTCTTATATATGCTACTTTCATTAAAGTTACAGGTAAGTAATCTGGTTTATATTATTCTACGGCAGGACCTAAGCTATATTTTAACTGCTGCGTTAATTCCATGGCATAACTGATCGCGATGACCTGGTTTGATTTAAGGCAAAAGTATTATTAGATTTTATGTTAGTAACAAGTATCGGCCTCGATGGCGTAGTGGTTAGTGTAACCGACTGCGACGCCTGAGGTCGCGGGTTCGATTCTTTTTTTTTTTTTTTTTTTTTTTTTTATTTTGCTCGTCAAAATGACCACACTCCGCCTGATGGTAAGCAGTCGTGTGGTCTAAGAGCAGTGGCCTCCACATCGTCCTCATAGCAGCCGAGGCGATGTTGAGGTCTCTACTTTGACGGCCTGAGAAGGTGCTTTTTCACGCCCCGCTTAAAGGACCCAGGATTGAAGGAAGAAGGAAACACGTGCCTTGGCAGAGAATTCCATGCCTTGATCGTTCGGCAGAGGTATGAGGACCCAAACTTGTTGGTACGCACTCTAGTCGACTCCACCGTGTAAGGATGGCATCTGAGCCCAGCACGCGTTGTTCTGGATAGGAAAGGGGAGGGCGGGATAAGGTGGAATAACTCTTCAGAGCACTCGCCGTGGTATATTCTGTAGAAACATGCCAAAGAGGCAATATCCCTACGGAGTTGCAGAGGTTCCAGTGAACTCGTGACCTCTGGATCTCCGATGATACGGACAGCCCGCCGCTGTAACCTGTCAAGAGCGTCTAGCAAGTACTGCGCGGAGCCATCCCAAAGATGAGAACAGTACTCCACGCAAGGGCGCACTTGTGCCTTATACAATAGGCACAGCTGCCCAGGCGCGAAGAACCGCCTCACCCTGTTCAGAACTCCGAGTTTTCGCGAAGCTTGCCTAATGACGCTCTCGATGTAGGTTTTGGGATTAAGGGAGCGGCAAAGATCCATACCTAAGATGGAGAGGCTGCCACGTATCACCAGTGGAGTGTTCTTCAGAGAAGGGAGGGAAAGGAACGGAGACTTTTTTGTTGAGAACGCGCATGCCTGGGTCTTCTTGGCGTTGAACTGGACCAAGTTCTTGGCACCCCATTCAGAGATGCGGTTCAAGGTCTGGTCAAGTTCAACGACAAGATCCTGCCTTTTCCCCACAACCTCAGCCTGTTTGGCTCCAGGACGTCCGAGATATCGCCCATGCACGGTACTGTCGTCCGCATAACAATGTATATTGCCGAGATTCAACATATCATTGATATGCAGAAGAAAGAGCGTAGGGGATAAGACGGACCCCTGAGGCACTCCTGCATTGACCTGCATAAATTTGGAAGCGCGACCGTCGCAAAGGACCCGAATACGACGCTTCTGCAGGAAATTTGCAATCCAGGTGCACAGTTGAGGGGGCAAGCCATAGGCCGGAAGCTTGGAAAGAAGAGACCGGTGCCAGACTCTATCGAAAGCTTTGGCTATGTCTAGGCTGACAGCCAAAGACTCGCCGTGCTTGTCCATAGCCTCACCCCAGAGGTGCGTGACGAACGCTAAAAGATCACCCGTTGATCGTTTAGCCCGAAAGCCGTATTGGCGATCATTGATCAACGAGTGATCCTCCAGGTAGCGGACAATTTGGGTGTTAATAATCCGCTCGAACACCTTGGAGAGCACTGAGGTGATAGCTATGGGTCGATAGTTGCCTGGCTCGGAACGGTCCCCCTTTTTGGGAATCGGTTGAACGTTCGCCTCCTTCCAAGCCTCAGGCACAATGCCTGCGGCGTAAAACGTCCGGTATAGGCGCGTAAGTGTGGGAGACAACTCCGCTGCACATTTTTTGAGGACCACAGCTGGGATGCCGTCAGGTCCACTGGCTTTCCGAACATCGAGAGACTGCAGTATCGCACGAACGTCACGTTGCCTGATACGTATATCAGGCATGGTGTAGCCGCAGTTGGCAATGTTAGGCGGCTGCGAACCGCAGTCATCGATTCGGGAGTTGGCCGCAAAGAGATTTGCAAGCAGATCTGCTTTCTCTTGCGGCCGATGAGCCAGTGATCCATTCGGATATCTCAGAGGGGGCAGCGAGGTTTGGCAGAAGTTGGACTGCACGGCTTTGGCCAGGCGCCAATAGCTACGACTGCCCGTAGGATGGGCCATGAGCTCCTGGCCGAACCGTGCGACGCGCTGGGCATCCGCTCTTAAGTATGCCCTCTTGCAGACCTTTGTGGTTTGGTTGAACGCTGCCTTCAGGTGATCCACGTTAGAGTCGTGGAGAGTGCGAGCCCTGGTCCAAGCGCGGTACGCTGTCTGTTTGCGTTCAACAGCATCAGCGCATTCACGACCGAACCAGGGCCTTTTCCTGCCACCGCTCGTGACATCACTGTATGGAATATAATATTCCATACCCAGGATGATTTCACCAGCGACAGCAGTAGCGCTCTCTGAAGGATCCCTGTTCTCACAGCAGCGTTGAGCCCAAGGGATGGATGCGAAGTACTCCCGCATTCCATCCCAGTCTGCTGACGAGTAGTGCCACAGTCGTCGTCTTGCCTCCTCGGGTCGTGGGGGCGTAACAACAACAGCTGTGGCACAAACCAGACAGTGGTCTGAGGTGCCCAGAGGAGCACTAATCGACACACTGTACCGGTTCGGGTTACTTGTCAGCAGCAGATCGAGCAGAGAGGGCGCCTGACCTGCAATGTCCGGTATCCGGGTGGGCTGGAGTACCAGTTGAGACAGGTCATGCGTGAGAGCGAACGCATGGGCAATTCGTCCCGCGTGGTCTGTTTTGGGAGAACCCAACCAGGTCTCATGGTGGGCATTGAAATCTCCCAAGAACACCAACTCAGCATTCGGAAACTGCTCCTGCGCGTCGTCTGCCGCCTGACTCAGGTAATCAAAGAGTCGAGTTGTCTCAGCGTCTCCTGAATGGGATCGGTAGAGGCACATGTAGATTTGGCTGAAAGAGCCGTGATCTACGTGTACCCAAAGGACAGAGAAGGAAGGGTCCTCTAGGCAGTGTAGACGGCGACAACAAATATCCGCCCTAACAAACAAGCATACCCCGTCTTTCGCGAGGAAACACTCATCTAGCACGTAGCCGGGATATTGCAGGTAGGTCGTGTCTGCAGGACGGCGTATTTGTGTCTCCGTTAGAAAAAGCATTGCCGGCCGAGCCGTCTCCAGGTGGTGATGGACAGCATTAAGGTTAGCGTGGAGTCCTCTGATGTTAATGAACTCCACGACTCCGGAAGAGGAAGCAGCGGTGGGGTTACGGCGATTGGCTGCTGTTAAACGACAATGCTTTGTTCGTACTGCCATAGAGTGAATGGAAGGGAAAGCGTGAAAAAAAAAAAGAGGCGGCTATTCTCGCAACAAAGTGGGGCAAGGCGCAGAGCAAGTTTCGTCATATTACTGTGTGGTATGGCGATAGCCGATCCGACGGACGGAAGGACCCCCGTACCCTCCCGAAAGTGGTCGCCGGGACCCACCCTCCGGTCACCATCCGGCACGACGAGCCACCTCGAGATTATGCGCGGCATGATGAGGCAGCCAACCAAGTTGGTTAGACTCGGTTGGGCCTCTGGACTATACCGCGGGCGGCCAGCAGAGCACCGTTTCTACGGCTCTCCCTGGCCGCCGGGTCGACTCGCGCCACCCACACAATGACTCTACGGATACTCTGCAGGTCCCTCGTAAGCTGCGAGAATCGTCACCTCATGCTTAGGCCTCCGGCACTCTCATTCACCGAACGAAACACAGCAGTGAGACACTGCTATTTCACGTCGATTTTCTGTGAGAGGGTAGTACTTCCCCGGTCGAGCCGGCCCATTTATGCTGTAACCAGCTTGGCTCTACTAAATTTTTTCCCGCTAATTTAAAACTAATTGATTCCCGCACAAGTCAAAAATTTGTATGCATGAACATGGATGTTTGTCTTGATCTGGGTGTTTATACGTATAATATGTATGTTATTACAAAAAAAAAAGTATATATGTATGTTTATCCATTGTCTAGTACCCATAGTACGAGCTCTGCTTAGTCTGGGCTAGATGGTGTTGCGAGTGTTGTATGTGGTAGAATATTTATTATTTATTTATTATAGATTCACTTCCTACTACGAGAGACTTAAAGAATAGCTAACATATTCTGGGTTTACTTCTGATTACCCTTCCAGAGTATACAGACGTACGTCTGTCCTGTTTTTTTTAAATATGTCTGGATTCATTTTACTACAATGAAATTAACATTGTAATATTATGTGCGCCATATAATATATTACAAGTTGAAAACTAAAATTATCGATGGTTTTAATTCGTATAATTCAAATTAAGTACTTATCCCATAACGTTTCAATCTCTTGTTTACAAAGAGGAAATGTCACATTTAATGTTTTTATACAAGTTTGATATGATGCCAAGATACCGTTTTTACTTGTTCTTATTTCGATTTGGATTCATGGCTATAAGTTGCATTCTTGTCGTAAAACTAAATAAAATTGTCTTTGATCCGAAACAGTGTTTTATTCAAAGTTTATCTGAACGGATACATTATATGGTTTGGTGAATTCTGTTTTTGTTTTTTTAAGTTTTTAACTGTTTGTTTTCTTATAAATGTAGCCAAAAATTCTCGTGCAATTGTCTCAGTCCGTCGTGCCCTACCTTTTAAATCGTGTGTGATAAATCGTTTAAAATGCCTCGTAGGTTCCGTGGCATATGCAAGTTAGCGATCATGACTGCGTTAGATCATGAAGTGAACCACTTTTTTTTTGGTGAAACACTTTTATTATTCGGATATCGAACCCACGGGTTTCGGGTTCGATATCCGAATAAAAAAAAGTGTTATTGATTTTTTATATTAGGAATTATGGGACAAACAATCGTAAGCAAAATTAGGATATGATATATATCTGGCTACCTTTTTAGGGATATACAAGCGTGAGGACATTAATATAGGAAAAAAAAAAGGTATCTTTTCAGAGTGACTTAGCTTTTATAAGACAGTAATAGGAATAATAATAATAATAATATTTTATCATATAGCAGCCAGCAATACCAGCTTGTACTAGACAATAGATAAATATACATACATAGTTATTTTTTTGTAAATACACATTATAGGTAGGTTTTAGGTTTAAAGATATTTATTCTCATATAAGATATATATATATATATCACTTCCATGAGAACACTACAAGAATAAGATAACAGTGTGTTTGTCGTCACTACTTACATTATAGCAAATAATTTTAAATAATATTAAGTTGTTCGTCACTAATACACTCACAATTTTATAATGTAGATATATTTTGTATCATACGCAAACCCATTCAACACATTCACTAAAATTAAGTTGTTCTATAGTGAGGATAATTTATTTTCTATGATAAACTGTGCAAGTTTTGTTTTAAATGCGTTAAATGAGCTTACATTTTTTATGTTAGTAGGTAGTTTGTTATATGGACGCGCTCCTTCATACGTAAATGTGGTTCTACCATAGTTTGTGCGAATTCTCGGTAAAACCAGAAAGCTAGCGCGGCGCGTACGAATAGCGGGGTTAGCAACCTTGTGGCGTTTGTTAAACGTTAAGTTAGAGTGAACGTTATTATTAATACATTTACGTATAAAAATGCAACTGCTGTATGCGTGTGTTTGTTTGACGTTCATTAGGTTTGTTTCACGGTAATTTTTTTCAGTATGTGTCCGATAATGGTAGTTAAGTAGTATTTTTATTACTTTGTTTTGTGCGACTTGTAATTCGGCTAATTTTGTTTTGGCAGCATTACCCCAGACCTCAATGAGATACAGTAAGTGAGGTTTTATAAGAGAATTATAAATTGTAATACGTAAGTTGCGTGGGATACATCGTACAATATGGCGAAGTGATCCACTGAGGGCTGTTAATTTCGATTTTACATGATCAATATGCGTCTTCCATGTTAAGTAGGAGTCAATATATAGGTCTAGGTATTTTTCGTGTTTCTTTTGCTGCAAGGGAATGTTATTGATTGTGAGAGGCGTGTGTATAGGCACAGGTTTGTTCTTGCCTTTGAAAATGATGTAGCAGGTTTTAGTGACATTGATAGTAAGGAGGTTATGTTGCAGCCAAATATTGAGGATATTTAAGTCATGCTGGGCTTTGGAGACTATGTCACTCATTGATGTACCAAAGTAGAATAAGCAAGTATCATCTGCGTAGAGAGTAATATGCCCATGTAGATCTAACTCATGCATATTGTTAATATAGACTAAGAAGAGCAAAGGGCCCAAAATTGAACCTTGAGGAATGCCGCAAGTGATAGACAGTGGATCACTTTGGTGACCACAGTCTACCACCTGTAATCTGTCTGTTAGATAGGACTCAAACATTTTTAGGGCCTTACCTGTGATGCCAGTGACCTCTAATTTTTTTAAAAGTAGTTTGTGACTTATTGTATCGAAAGCCTTTTTTAAATCAATAAAAATACCTAAAGCTATGTTCTTTTTATCGATATGATTTTTAATTTTAGTGATAAGATCTACAGTCGCCGTAAGTGTGTTACTTTTGGACCTAAATCCGTATTGCCGTTCAAACATAAAGTTGATGGAGGTTAAATATTTTTCTAAACGTATGTGTAAAACTTTTTCAAGAATTTTCGACATTACTGGCAACACAGAAATAGGCCTGTAATTACCGGGATCAGTCTTTGCGCCTGTTTTGTAAATCGGGGTAACTTTTGCAATCTTCATTGAGTCCGGAAATACACCATCATGTAAAAGTTTATTAAAACATGCAGTAAGTTTGTTTAGTATTAGATCTTTTACACATTTTATGGCCTTAGTGTTTATGCCATCTAGTCCAACGCTACAGTTAACGTTAAGATTGTCAATAATATTTGAAATTCCTTTTTCCGTACATGGTTCAAATGTGTGCATTTCTGTTTTTATTATGTTTCTTTGCGGAAGAGCATATGTTATGTTGTCATGATATTGTTTAGGGATTTGATTTGCTAGGTTAGACCCTATAGTTGAAAAATAGACATTGAATACTCGACTGATGTCCTTAGGATTTGTGTATTCTTTCGAATCTAACAAAAGTTTTGAGGAGCAATAATTTTGTTTATTTTTATTATTTGCTAATGTATTTACTAAATGCCACATCTTTTTGGGGTTGTTAATGCATTTATCGAATTGTCTGTTATAAAATGATTCTTTTGTATCTTTGATTAAACGTGTTACATGATTCCTTTGTATGTGAAATTGTTTTTTTAAATTGTCATCCTTCACATCAATCATAAATTGTATCCATAAAACATTTATTTTGTTAATTTCAGCTATTATGTTCTTATTTATCCAGTCTTTTTTAGGTTGATTAATTATTTTAGTTTATTATAGGTACATAGTAATACCCAGACCAAGACAAACATTCATGTTCATGCACACAAATATTTGACTTGTGCGGGAATCGGACCCGCGAATTCAGGCGTGGCAGTCGGTTACACTAACCACTACGCCATCGAGACCGGCATTGTTGTTTAAAAACTGTCCCGCTAGACACAGGTCTGTTGTTTGAATGATTATAAAGTCCCCCGCGACACATGAATTAATCCTAGAGCTGAAGTGAAATTCCACGCGTACAAAGTCACGGGCTAAAACTAGTCTAAACTAATATTACAAGGGTAAAGAGTTTGTTTGTTTGAACGTGTTAACATCTGGAACTACTAGTCCGATTTACTAATATCTTGATACGCTACCTAAAATTCGGAAAAATAATAAGACATTGAATTTCAACACTTTATACGGATTTTATCGCGTTGTTTATTTTACATTAAACAATTTTATTACATAATTTTGAAATCTCTAACACTACTATTATTGAACTTTACTATGCTATTTAAATTAATTAAAACTATTTTTATTTAAGTTAGTCTCCCCGTGAACATGGCTGCTGTGAAGCAACCGAAACGTCAGGGCAAAGTGTAAACTTAATTATAAATAGTTTCAATTAAATAAAATAGCTTAGTAAAGTTCAATAATAGTAGTGTTAGTTTTCAAAATTATGTAATAAAAGTGATTTAAAGTAAAATAAACAACGCGACAAAATCCGTATAAAGTGTTTAATTTCAATGTATAACATTCGCGTAAACATAAGACAATATTAAATAATAAGACGTTTTTGGTACATCGTCTAAAAGCTGTCACAACAAGAATTAGTTGGTCGAACGGAGTGAGAGTCTTTCTTATTATTTACTTTGTACGAGTAAAGTAGTACATTCAAAATATGCCGATTGTGCATAATGACGCCGCATCGATATCTATATGTTAATACGTGAAGCAAAAACTGTGTACCCCTTTTTATGAAAATGTGCGGACGGAGGAGTATAAAATTTCGTACAGTTAAAGTTTATATGGAGAAGGAAGGGCGAATACTAATATTTTTTTAAATATGCTTCATTAAATTAATGGAAAAACACTACACGCACACAACCATGCATTTGACACACGCAGTCGAATCGCGTTCGTAGTATTTCGGCATTGTTCGTCTGACGTCGTACAATCGCGTCAACACATGGCGTCGTACAACATGGCGATAGATGGCGCTCATCGAGTGAACTTCTAATAAAAACAGCTCTGTATCTATTTTAAGATTTAAAATACTAAAGTTCATATTTATAGTAAAAAACGATGTAAATATATTCCTTACGTTCTAAATGTGCAGTGCAAGTGTTATCTCTAACAATAACAAACAAACATTGTGAATAAAATAAATAAAAGTTCTCCAGCGAAGTAAACTTAAAAACTTGTGAAACATAGTGTAACTGACTAAAAACACGTCAAAAAGTGCTTTTGCAACATAATTAGTGAGTAAACAATAGAACTACAACAAAACAATTAGTAAAAGTGAATAAAAATACAAGAAACATTTCAAAGTGACAGTGCAAAAATAAGTTAAACTATTCAAATAAATATTTGCAGCATGAATCATCATAACAAATTCTTTACAAAACACTTATAAAGGGAACTCTAATTTTAATTCACAAGTCACTATCTATCGTGGCGTGGTTGGGAACTAACCGACCTCTGTGATAATAGGCGACGGTGTGTGTCTCCGCGTTCGAACCCAAGCGAGATCGATTGACTTTTTGGGATTTATTAATTTCTGTACAATACTATATTATATAAAGCGTATTGAAGCAAAGTTCTAAAATTAAAAATAGACGTTCGCCTCAATAAAATAAAATAAAGTAATGGATACATACAGTAACGACAACATCACCTATCGGCGACATTGTAGATCGAATTCAACAAATGACCTGACAAACTTAAGTTTATGTAGTCGTGACAGTGATACGTTACCTAATACTACAATGAGGATTATTCCTGATACCTTGTTTGATAATAGTGTTGATTTGAATGACCTCCAAGAACAAATAAAATCACTTACTAAGCAGCTACTCAGTGCTCACCAAGAAATAGAAAATTTACACACTGAAAACTATCGTTTAAAATGCGATCTACAAAACAGCTTAAAAGTAAAAGATACGTACAAAAAAATTTGCCTGACTCCGCAGCGTAGTGTTACACCACAATCAACACGAAAACGACAAATTGACCTCCAAAACCAATCACATCATGGCTCGCTTGATAAACAGCAACAAATTAACATGCACAATAAGGAGACACAGACAACACAGAATAATACTCTATCGCCGGCAAATGAACAATTAGAACCACGTCAGTCACCATCATCAATTAAACAAAAAGAAGGACAGAAGAAAATGACGAACGATACTTATCTAAACCAGGAACAAAAGAAGAACAAGCTGTGTATATTGAGCAGTAAAAATTACAAAGAGTCTTTATCAATAATTAAAGACGTCTTCTCAAGCAACTTTGATTACTGTCATTATGTAATTACCAACGGCACAGCAGAGGAACTTGTTTTTAATATTGAGACTAAGCTGAAAAGTTTCACCCTAAGCGACTATTGCATCATTCTTATTGGGGAAGAGGATATAAAAAAGGAAAGGGATTATAAAAAGACCATAACCATTATAAAAGAATCTTTGAAAAGAGTAACAAACACCAATAAAATTATTTGTATACCTACTTACATCACAGGTGCACCAATTTACAATTATAAAGTCGAAATGTTTAATAATCTTCTATTTATGGACCTACAAAATAATGACTATGCTTATCTTTTTGACAGTAACCTAGATTTAACCCTTGAAATGTTTTCTTATTCAACCGGAAAAATTAATAAACATGGTATACGAAATATATATAGCCGCATTATGGATAACATATTAATTGACATATACAAATTTGAACAAATTAACATAAATACAAACTTAAAGACTGACTCACCGATGAAACCTTTATTAAAAGAGGCAGATCAATCATATCTCCAATGTAACAAGTTTTTTCTCTTGCAAACAAATTAATGTGCTACACCAAAATATAAATGGACTCATGTCTAAATCCGATCTGTTAACGCTTAGTCTTGAATCTATGAGCAATGAACGGGGGGACATTAGTGTACTGTGCATAACGGAACATAATTTGATAGACACAGATATAAAACTCCTAAGGGTTCCAAATTATAAACTTGCATCCATATTTACTAGGAAAAGCCGCCATGGCGGATCCTGTATTTTAGTGCATAATTCGATATGCTTTAATAATATTAATAATATCGGTAAATTCTCAATTGAAAATATAATAGAATGTTCTGGGATAGAATTAGTTGACAGTCAAATATATATTGTTTGTATATACAGACCTCCCAAACAATCAATGGAAACATTAAATAAATTCTTCGTTATGCTTGACCAGTTAGTTAAAAGTTTATCCTATAATAAAAAGAAAATAATTCTATGTGGCGATTTTAATATTAATATTTTAAATAAAACCTACGAAACTTGCGAATTTATACATATGATGCAAAGTTACAATCTTAAATTGGGTATAAAAAATCCTACACGTTTATCAAGTGGAACGTGTATAGATAATTTTGCATATAACATGATAGGATGTAAAGCGGAAATAATAGAATTAGCGCTGTCTGATCACACTGCTCAAATATTAACATGTCCTGTAAAACGCAGTTGTACATTAACACACTGGTACACAAAAAAACGTGACTACAGTGATGACAATATAAAGAAATTCTCAAGCTATTTAAACTCACTTAGTTTTTCAGATGTTTTTAATAACTACGATCCGAATATAGCATTCAACAATTTTTATGAAATGTTTTGTTTATTATATAACCTATGTTTTCCAAATATAACTATCAGAATATCTACAAAAATAAGACCAAAATGGATTACTAAAGGAATCGCAGTATGCTGCAAACGGAAAAGGAAACTATTGTGGGAATATAGGAAAAAGCGAAGTGTCGAAAATAAGTCACGCTTTACCGCTTTATCATGTCGACTTAATAAAATAATTAAACTGACGCAGAAGTCTCAAAACATGAACTATATAAACAATGCCAGAAACAAAAGTAAAGCGACTTGGAATGTTATCAATAACAATAATACAGTACTACCGAAAGATGATATTGAACAAATAAATGTAAATGGACATATAATTAGTGAACCGCAGCAAATAGCAAGTTATTTTAATAATTTTTTCATTGATGAAATTACCAAACTGGCTCCAAAACATTATCCGATAAATATAACGAATTATCATAAATCCATATTTATGCAACCAACAACTCCTTATGAAGTAAATAAAATTATACTTAATTTGAATAACACTCATAGTTCTGGCTATGATGATATAGTTACCAAAATACTAAAACATGTCTCTGATAAAATATCATACATATTAAGCTATATAATAAATATATGTATTGAGTATGGAGTTTTCCCTGACAAACTTAAGATTACATTAATAAAACCATTATTTAAAAAAAAAGACAGAAAAGACATGAGTTGCTACCGTCCCATTGCACTAGTACCTGTATTTTCTAAAATATTTGAAAAGGTCATCTATGATTGTGTCTACAATTTCTTTGAAATCAATAAGTTATTTTGCGAAGAACAAGTCGGATTCAGAAAAAATAAGTGCATTAATATGGCTATTTATGACTTTCTTTATACAATTTTTTATAATATGAACAGAGGTTGTCAGTCGTGTGCACTGTTCATGGACCTTACAAAAGCTTTCGACCAGGTAGATCATAAAATATTAATAAATAAATTGTACGCATACGGCATTAGGGGAAATGTCCTGGATCTTATAAAATCATACATTAGTGACAGAATACAACTAACGCAAATTACTAGGTTATGTCCAAAAACTAAAAAAGTCATTAATTATTTATCAGAAGGTAAAAAGACAATCTTCTCTGTTCCACAAGGAAGTGTGTTGGGCCCATTATTGTTTATTATATATATTAATGATTTACCAAAATTGACAAACAATAAAACTATTTTATTCGCAGACGATAGTACAATTATATTTACAGGCAAAAATGATACAACATTATTAAAACAGAACATTGACAATACTTTGCATTGTATAATTAATTGGTTGACACTAAATAACTTGAAAATTAATCTAGATAAAACAAATTTTATGACATTTAGAAATAGAATAAATAAATTAGACAAAATTGACATTAATTATTTGGGACATAAAATTGAAGAAGTAGACGAAACTAAGTTTTTAGGACTTAATATTGACTCTTGTTTGAATTGGACATCACATGTGGAACTTTTGTGTGCGAAAATAAATAAATTTGCATATGCCTTGTATGCGTTAGCAAAAACTGTGGATATATCAACCGTGTTAATAGCATATCATGGTCATGTAGCACCTATTCTAACATATGGAGTTATATTTTGGGGAAACTCCACAAATTGGGAAGCTGCATTTAAGGCACAAAAGAAATGCATAAGATCCATTTGTAAATTAAAAATGATTGATAGCTGCAAACCTTATTTTTTACAATTAAAGCTACTAACGCTACCTAGTATATATATTCTCGAAATTGTCTTGTTTGTAAGGAAAAATATAAATAAATTCACACATTTAAACAGTCGAAGACATAATATGAAAATACACATCCCGGCTAACAACACTGCACAAATGAACAAAAGTATATTATGTATGGCCCCACGCATTTATAATCACTTACCAAACGAATTGCTAAATATTACAAATTTTATTATATTTAAGCGTGGTGTAAAAAAATTACTGCTTGCCAAAGCTTACTATTCTGTCAAGGAATATCTAACAGATAAATGTGTATAAAAATGTAACTGCCACATTATTTAAATTGTATGACATGTTGGATTTGTTTTTACTATATAATTTTTTATTCTGACATCCTTTGTAATTATTTAATATTTATTCATATAAGTTTTATAATAAGTGCTGACATGCTTGTGTCTAATAATGTTTTAAATTTAAATAACTTATAATGTCAAAAATGAAATGTTGCATGCTTAAAAGCTGAGTATGGTGATACCATGTATTAATTTAAGATCTGCTTAACCCATATTTCGCAAATAAATAAAAAAAAAAAAAAAATAAAATATTTGTAACTATGGTTACCAATACCAAATATGGTATTTATATGTAATAGAGAAAAACAGAAAACAAAATAGCAAGCTTAGGAATTTTGGTCGAAATTTGATCGCGACCGCTAGTAATATTAACAAGTGCGAGTCGGACTCGCCCATGAAGGGTTCCGTAGCAGCAAGTAACATAATATAAAAGTTCTTGTAATTCGTTGTAACTTTGATCGATGTTTTAATAATAGTGTATAAGTAAAAATTATAATTAGGTACCTAATTGATAATTAAATGTTTTTATTTATTTTTTTATATTTGAGTTAATTGAATGAAAGGAAAATTGCGGTTTACGATTTAAGACGTTTTAAAAAAACTACTTGCTAGGTCTCGTTCAAACCAATTTTCGGTGGAAGTTTACATGGTACTGTACATCATATATTTTTTTAGTTTTATCATTCTCTTATTTTAGAAGTTACAGGGGGGACACACACACTTTTCACCACTTTGGAAGTGTCTCTCGCGCAAACTATTCAGTTTAGAACAAAATTATATTAGAAACCTCAATATCATTTTTGAAGACCTATCCATAGATACCCCACCCCACACGTATGGGTTTGAGGATTGAGGTATCCAAAATTTATTGTCCTTTTTCTATTTTTCTGTGAAAATCTTAATGCGGTTCACGGAATACATCTACTTACCAAGTTTCAACAGCATAGTTCTAATAGTTTCGGAAAAAAGTGGCTGTGACATACGAACGGACAGACAGACAGATAGACTTGACGAATCCATAAGGGTTCCGTTTTTTGCCATTTGGCTACGGAACCCTAAAAATGGTTTGTACATACTTCTTTATTTATAATATAATAATAATATATTCTACCACATACACACAACACCATCTAGCCCAAACTAAGCAGAGCTTGTACTATGGGTACTAGACAATGGATAAACATACATATATAACTTCTTTTTTTTTTTGTAAATACATACATATTATACATAGAAACACCCAGACCAAGACAAACATCCATGTTCATGCACACAAATGTTTGACTTGTGCGGGAATCGAACCCGCGATCTCAGGCGTGGCAGTCGGTTACACTAACCACTACGCCATCGAGGCCGACAAAAAGGTATTATTATTTATTTGAAAAGGTAACTGCCGCACTAGGAATAATTACTGTGTCGCGGGGGACTTTACAAACATTCAGACATCGGACACAAAGAACATCCAGACCTGGAACAGCAATTTGTGGACCACACAAAAATTTGTCGAAATCGAACCCACAACACTCACTACGGCGGCAGTAACCACTTAAATTACTACGCTGTCAGTGCAGTATATTATAAAAGTTTAGGTTTTGGACTCAGTCAGATTCGTTACTCATTAACAGATAACACTTTAAGATTGAAATGCTATGTGTAAGAAATAACATCTAAACTAATACAACAATAAAACCTTTAATAATATAACACGGTACAAGTACACACGGCTACACATCAAATTAGACACCTTATATACTCATAACTACGCTACATACTAGTTCAAAGTCTAAACAGTCTAGGTTGATGAGTCGCTGTTTGTAGAATAATATGATCAATTCCATTGCTCAGTGCTTCATGTATCTCTTAGCAAGTAAAGCTCGGCTTTTCGGCACCTTGCATTCGCTCAGCGTATGAACTCTGTCACTCCTCAGATAAGCGGGGTCTGCCGACAGCTCTGCTAAAGCGTCCAGTGCTTGCTTCTGGTTGTGGAAAGGTGACTGTATTCCATCAGAAATGCGAGAGAACCAGCGATTTTCGATGCAACTGAAAGTTTGAAAAATAAGTTTATATGTACTGGGCGGTATAGCGACACTATGTAACTGCTGTTCACGGGGGCTCGGGTTTCATTCCTGGTTGGACAAAGTGGTGTAGAGCTTTTTAGGAACGAATTCTCAGTAGCACTATGGAGTGCGGAACTGTGTTGTATAAATAATCTTGCTCTCTATTATGTGTGACCGTAAATTGCTGCCGAAATTTAAGTGTCTCTAAATATCTCTCGATACAGGCTTGCCTAGTGTGGAAACTAAACGATTCTTAGGTTATGTAATTAAGCTCTCTTTAAAATGTATGCAATAACATAAGGTACATATAAAAGACCCCGTAAACTGCAGACTTTGGATCGGCCGATAGTTTGGTCGAGTTAGACTGCTAAGAGTGCACAGGCTCGACTTAACAGTCGAGTCTGTGATGAGTGCGCATACTGGACAACAATCGGCCGACAGCTCTCGAACGATTTGCTATTTAGTTTGAAATCGGCTTTTGACGAGAGTGATCGCACAATGAAAGGTACACAATTCTCCAGTAGTGTTATTATTGCTTTTATACAACGGAAAAGGAGGATCTAGAAGAGGAATTGAGAGTATTGGGTGCATCCTATCTACAGTGACAGAATATGGCAAGAAAAATTTTACAAAATGCATTCAAGAATTACTAGATTATCCGAAACAAGACAGCGCCATTATGTAAAATAGCCATGACCGTCCGATGTAGAAGCTCGGAGCAAGCTGAACTATCGGGCGAGTCTGGCCGACTAAACAATCGGTGGTATGCGCGTGTGGAAGAGCGCCGTACCTACTAATTTAGAAGTCGGCCGATAGTTTGCCGACGGTTCAGTTTGAAAGCAATCGTGAAGCCCATCATGTTATAACGTGCGCACTCCCAAACATAAAAAAAACAAAATAAATTTATTCAAATTAGGTTACAAGGTAACACTTATTGTTGTGTACGTTTAACTAAGTATATTAGTGTTTGTATGTTATTCGCACAACCAGTCGCAATAAAACTTCACTCAAGCAAGCACGCATATCATTTAAAATACATCCTGCTCCGCAAAAGCCAACCTTATCACCCAAAACATAGTGGTCATATTCGCGCCGGATAAATACAAGTGATAAACATGTTATCGAAGCGACCGGCTGGCCGACGAAAACAATAGCGAGCCGCATTCTATAAGGTGATTAGTGTTTATTACAAATAATAAAAAGGTGCTATGAGTACTACGGCGGAGTTAATTAATCTATTAGAAGACACGGCTGCCTTATTACAAAAAACTCAAACGAATTTGAAGAAATGCCCTAAAGCGAGGTTAACAAAAGGTTACATTGAAGCAAGAATTAGATGTATAGAAGAGTACTGGACAACATTTAAGGATACTCATCAACAATTAGTCAAGACGACGCCAAAGGAACAAAAACAGCTGATTCCTTATTTTGCCAATGAAGACTTCTTTGTTTATGAAGACTTATACCTCGTTTTATTAGCTGATTTACAAGATCTTTTATTAAAATTGAATGCAGCGGCCGCGCCCGAATCATCGCTAAACAACTCCAATACAAATGAGGCCAGCAGTGACGCACTCGTCAAGCTGCCGAGGATACAATTACCTACTTTTAGTGGTAATTATGAAGACTGGCCTACGTTTCAAGATTTATTTATTTCGTTAGTGCATAGAAACAAAGCGATTAGTGACGCTCAAAAGCTACATTATTTGAAGAGTAGTGTTACTGGGGAAGCACAGTTATTATTGAAGCCGATTCAAATAACACATTGTAACTATGAACAAGCATGGAATGTTCTTAAAACCAGGTACGGAAACAAGAGATTAATTGTCAACTCGGTTCTAACAAAGTTATTTACCCAAAGAAAAATTAGTTCTCTGTCTGCCAATCAAATAAAGAATTTATTAGACGTTACGACTAATTGTTTGAATAATTTAGAAAATTTAAACATACCTACGAATTCATGGGAT